>JAYESA010000009.1:96596693-97196693 GCA_036927795.1 Iris macrosiphon
ATCCAATACGTGACTGGGATCCGCCACGTACCGTATCAACTACGACACGTGGAACACATCATGAACTCCCTCTAGCGTAGGCGGCAAATCTAGCCTATACGCCACAACACCAACCCTCTCAAGGATGCTGAAGGGTCCGACGAAACGTGGGCTAAGCTTTCCGCCTCCACCGAAGCGAATAGTGTCCCGCGTCGGAGAAATACCAGATCTCCAACCTAGCACAAACAAGGTCTCAGCACTTAATCTAAAACAAGCAATCACAAGCAAACACAAGAACAAAATCTAAATTTTAAGCTATACCTCAAACTCCAAAGGTCTTCGGTGGCTATCGGCCTAATGCCGCTGTATGTCCTGCGCCATCCGAAGTCTATCTCTAATGAGTTTGACCTTCTCCGCCGTATCAACCACCATCTCCGGGCCAAGCAAAGCTCTCTCGCCTACATTATCCCATGATAATGGAGTGCGACACCTCCGTCCATACAATGCCTCGAATGGTGACATCTTGATACTGGCTTGGTAGCTGTTGTTGTAAGCAAACTCTACCAAGTGCAAGTGATCCTCCCAAGAGCCTCTGAAATCCAAAACACAAGTGCGAAGCATGTGCTCAAGTGTATGAATGGTCCTCTCTGACTGACCGTCTGTCTGTGGGTGATATGCAATACTAAACTTGAGCTGGGTGCCCAAGCTAGCCTGCAAACTCCTCCAGAAATGCAAAGTAAAGCGACTGTCCCGGTCTGATACTATGCTCACAGGAACTCCATACAGTCTGACTATCTGGCGCACATATATCTCTGCTAGTCTCTCCGTAGACATATCCACTCCTGGCCTCTGCCTCTCTGCCTTCACCTGCTGGAACACTAAGCATCGGAATACGAAGTGCGCTACCTCTCGCTTCATCCTGTACCACCATACATGCTCTATCAGATCTCTATACATCTTGTTGGCACCTGGATGCATAAAGTACTGGGATCGATGCGCCTCCTGAAGAACCTCCTCGTGTAACGACCCACTCGGCACACACAACCTGGTACTGTGCTGTAATGAACCATCATCAGCAATGATGAAGTCATATGATAATCAAATCTGAACCTGCGCCATAATGCTCCTTAAGAACTCGTCCTCAAACTGTGTAGCCCTAATCCGGTCTACCAACTCTGACTGAATCTGCAGTCCCCACATCTGTATCTCAACTCTAGGCACTATCACCTCAATGCCCAAGCTCTCTAGATCTGCCAGAAGATAAAGATCTGTAGTCTGGCATATAGCTACCGGATACCTGCTCAGCGCATGCACAACTATGTTCTCTTTTCGTAGATGGTACTGCAACAATATGTTGAAGTCTTTCATCAACTCTAACCATCTTCTCTGCCTCATGTTCAGCTCTTTTTGGGTAAACACATACTTCAAGCTTTTGTGGTCTGTGAAGATCTCCACACGCTCTCCATATAAATAGTGTTTCCACAACTTCAGAGCAAAGATGGCCGCTGCCAACTCCAAATCATCGGTAGGATAGTTCTTCTCATGATGACGTAATTGCTTAGAGGCATAGGCAATTACCCTCCCATTCTGCTGTAACACACAACCCAGTCCCTTCTCCGATGCATCACTATAGATAGTGAAACCTCCAGACCCTGATGGCAACGACAATACTTGAGCTGTCGTCAACCTCCTCTTCAGCTCATCAAAGGCGATCTGGCACTACTCTGAACAAACAAACTCCATGTCCTTCCTGTCAGCCTAGACAACGGCTCTGCAATCCGGGAAAAATCCTGAACAAATCTCCTGTAGTAACTTGCCAGCCCCAAGAGACTCTTTACCTCTGCTACTGAACTCGGAGCACTCCATGCCTCAACTGCCATGATCTTCCTCAGATCTACCGAGATCCCCTCTCCAGTCACCACATGACCAAGGAATTTGACCTTGTCAAGAAAGAACTAGCACTTTGAAAGCTTTCCATAAAGCTTCTCCTTTCTGAGAGTCTCCAACACTATCCTCAGATGCTCCTTATACTCTTTGGGGTCTTCGAATACACCAAGATATCATTCATAAACACCACCACAAACCTGTCCAGATGCTGATGGAACACCTTGTTCATCAGATTCATGAACACTGTCGGGGCATTAGTCAACCCAAACGGCATCACCATGAACTCATATTGTCCATACCTGGTCCGAAAAGCTGTCTTCGGAATATCCTCCCACCTGACCTTCACCTGGTGGTAGCCTATCCTCAGATCAATCCTGGAAAATACCCTCGCTCCGCTCAACTGATCAAAGAGATCATCAATACGCGGCAGCGGATACTTGTTCTTGATTGTGAGGTTGTTCAGAGCCCTGTAGTCGATACACATACGTATCGTCCCATCCTTCTTTGGCACAAAAAGTACCGGAGCACCCCACGGAGAAGAACTAGATCTGATAAATCCCTTGTCCTAAAGCTCATCCACCTGCTTCTTCAACTCTACCAGCTCACTATTGCTGACTCTATAGACGTGCTAGGATATCGGCTCCGCGCCTGGCACCAAGTCTATAGAGAACTCCATATCTTTGTCTGGAGGTAACCCTGGCAACTCCTCCGGAAAGACATCCATGAACTCCGCCATCAGTGGATGTGACAACCTCAGCTCTACCACAAGGGCTCCGCAAAAGACTCCCTCACTCTGCTCTGCTGCTCCTCTGGCAAAATCAAACTCTGGCTTACCCAGCGGACTAAACAACACTCTGCCTCCACGATAATCTATACTAGCACAGTGCATACTCAACCAATCCATCCCGAGTACAATGTCGTAGCTCGGAAGTGGCATTACGAGTAGGCACACACTCAACTTTCGGCCTCCAAGGTAACTCTCCGGTCTCTGCAGACATCACTGACAAGGATGATGCCACCCTCGGTCGTGATCTTGCAGAGTCTAGCTAAAAGTTCAGCAACAAGATGGTGTCTAACAGCAAAAGATACAGACACAAAGCTATGAAAAGTACCAGAATCAAATAAAGCAAGTGTTGGAATGGAATCAAGAAAAATAGAACCTGAGATCACATCACCAACGGTGCAAGATATGATATCGTCAAAGAAGGACAGTAATATTGCAAAAGAAAACAATTTCAAAAAATTTAAAGATAACAAAAATCAGGAAGGGTCCTAGTTGTGATTGAGTGCACTCTCTCTCAGCCTATATCAAATATCCGATCGCAGGTAGACCTAGAAACTAGACCTGCGTACTAGACCATACATGGGCCACCACCAAAAAGTGTCACGATCTGCACCCAAAAAATCAGGCATGAGTCGTGGGTACGTCCAGCCTACTCCGCAGAATCGGCGGTAGAACGCTGTCTAGGTCCATTCTAGGTCATAATATCTATATCTCACAAAACCTGCCAATATAACCTCTCCAAAAGGGGGGTAACCACACAATATATATGAATACTCAATCACAATAACTAAGGGAAGAGTAAAAGCACGATAAGATATCACAAAAAAACAAGAAACAAGAAACAAGAACCAAAGAGGGCAAAATAATATCCAAAATACAGTCCAAGTCTAAAGTCTACAATATCACAGAAGCAACAAAATAATAAATGCATTCATCCAAAATATCAACTAGGAATAACCCAGGAAAACCTACCTAGCTAACTAGGGTGCTAACGGCGCCTCCTCGATAGGCTCCTCCTTGATCTCCGGGTCACAACACTCCTCGACGCCCGGCCCATAGAATGTTGGGCAAAAATCCTCAGGATCCTCTAGAAAAAATATGCCAAGTCAGGACTGGAGCGAAGTACATAACTCTGAAAGCAACTCCAAATACATGGTAAGGTGTATATGACTAGCAATAGAAAAGTATACAAGATGCACAGGAAAATAAATACATGGTGGAGCAGATTAGGTAGCTGCAATATAAAACTGGAGAAGAATATAAGTAGTAGAGAAGTAACTGCATATGAGAAAATAGAAATACTAGCTAAGTGCCTTAAGCACAAGTTCGTTATGTGATCGGCTTAGGTTGCACGTGAATAATCTACGATAACTCCATTATGCATGAGTTGCATAATCGACATATACATGAATACTATTTAGCTTTGATCACATAACCAACTCCTACTCCCCTCCCCCACTAATACTCTTGGATCCAATCACGATACGCTACGTACATGATAAATAACTCGCGCACATGAAGGCAAGAGCATACGAAGCACATGATAGCACATGAGAATCAATACCCGAAGCACATGATGAAATACATGTGACAGATTACTATCACGCCCCAGTCCCAAAATATATAGGACTAGGACACGTAAGCATGCCAGCCGCATGGATATGGCAACTCCAATATATGGAAACCATAACCCATACGTACGCTGTAATATGAATATCAAATCCACGAGTGGTATAAAATGTATCACAAGTCACAGGGTACAATCTAAATCTTATCCACAGAAAATCAATATAAATAAATGACCAATATATATATAACTAGATCTCAATAAGAAGTATCTAAAGATGACAGTCGGATGGAAACAAATTCACAACCAACTCGAATATAAAAGTAACACAATATAGGTACAGTACCAAATAAATACTAGGCCCGAAGAGTAAACCTCCTCAACGATCAGTAGCAAGTCTGAATCTGCGCTCCTGTGAATACTCGAGAACAATGACACCTGGAAGGGCCAGGCCCTCAGAGGGACGTAATAAGATGCATAGAAGCAAGCCAATTTGAATACAGTAAACATGCATAATATTTGAAAATAATTAAGTACGCTGTACAAGACAATCTATATGAATGCAAATGAGGACAACTTTTTAACGTATGGGCAAGGGCAGGCTACTCGATCTACCTCACAACTCACACACTCGTCAGTGGACATCAAAAAATGACATACCGTGGGGGTAGTAACCAGCGAGACTCCAGAAATTGACATACCGCGAGGGTAGCGACCAGCGCGACACACGTCCATAGTGCGAGCTATATACTACGGTTTACCATAGTGGTTAAAAGCCCAAACGCCTAATGATTGTCCTCTCATGATACTAAGTGTCAAGTGTGTGTCAACATATCTAATATATAGTAATGACTGAGAAGAACTACACATGCAATAAATAAACAGAAATGCAATAAATATACAGAAATATACTAAGCATGCAAAATACTGTAAGTAATTTGGCAAGGTATCTTGTCTGATCTAAAAAAGAATGAAGTCACAACTCAAGGCGTCGTCCGATCTATCCGTCACATAAATTAAATAAGTTAGGTTATAAAAGTGGGTGAATAGGTTCCTCCATTATAATCTATTTTAATTTTGAATAAAATAACCTATAACATTATTTTAATCTTATTATAATCTGATTTTATTTTTAAGCTCTAATTTTGGTCCAAAGAAAGTCAACTTTAAGGATTTGTGATCTGTGGCACGCAAATCGAGGCAATCCGTTGACCAAAAAGTCAACCGACTCAAATCCTAGATTTGTGTATGGAATCCTATATATTTCAATGCTACATGAACACTGGAATAGACGGTTTCATAAAATCACAAGTGAGTAAAGAGTTATGGCCACAAGGGCGCACAAATGACAGTTTTCGGTGGTTTCCTATTTATGTCTACGTTGCACAAATTTTACAGTAGAATAAACTTATATTTTAAATTCTGTAAAAATACATTTTTAGAAGTTCATCATGTCATCTCTCTGAAACTTCAAACGGTTTGTAATTCAAAGTTCGGGATCTCCCAAAATCTCGAAAATACCAAAATACGTCTGATTTCGGACAACTAGCACTTTTATAATTTTTTGGAAAAATAGGTTCTGAAATTATTAAAATAATTTATATATTCAGAAAACAAACCTTGATATGGTTCTAACAAAAAAACTGGAGCGCGTTTGGAGTCCAGAGCTAGGAGATATCGTCTTTTTATGTCGTCATAACATACTAGAAAATGAGGCTGAATTTATGACGAATTTTGACTCTTTTTGGATGAAAAAGAGCTAAATTTGGGGAAAAGAAGAAGGATGAGGTATTTATAATGTTGGAGACTACTTAATTGAATACGACTAGGATTGGCTAATTTGAATATGAATTGGATCAATTTAAATAAGGATAGGATATGCATGAAGTTGCTTTCCTAGTAGGCTAAGGATTTGAATTAATTTAAAAATAGAGTTTAAGTTTATCTCAATAATTTATAATCTTAAATAGAATTAAAGATAATACGTAAATAATTTACATATAATCTTATTAATATCTATTAACACTAAATTAACATATATCTAATATTAAGACTATATATAACCAAATAAATCCTAATTAATTTCAAAATTCTAAATTAATTTCTTAAAATTCTAAATAAATTATAAAAAATATATAATTAAATATTTTAACATAAAATAAATATTTGGTTGGAATAACATGCAAGTATGGTCTCAAAGTAAATCATAGAAGTCCTAGAAATTTACGTTCACTATGTTTTAATTACCTAAAAATTCTAGAAAAATCTTCAAAAATCTAAAATAACCTAAAAATGATTCTAAATAAATTTTATATAAGAAAATATATCAAGAAATTTATTTGCTAATTAACTAAGAGAATACTCTAAAGAAATTTAATATATAAATATAATAATATAAAATATACACAAAATATCTATTTTGGGTGAGGGGGTTTTCAAGTACCCGCTGAACACGGTAAGGGAGATAACATCTCATGACGGGATCCAACTAGTACCAGCTCGTAAAATAATGTGTCAGAATCAAGTATTACAGTTCTAGAACTGGTGATATAAACGCTATCATGAAATGGAAACGATCAGAGGTAGGTACTCGCCTGACGTCCTGAGCAACTGGTGAGGATCGAGATCCGGACTGGCGTTGCAAGAACCTATTACGAAAAGCAAGGTTAAACGGGGTTCTAATAAGTTAAACTGATATAAAATAATTATAAACAAAGTTTTAGGGGTATTCTAGGTCGAACGGGTCAAACCAGTAAAATTTGGGGCAAAGAGTCAACCCGGGGTCCCAAAAGTCAACTCTGGGTCAAAACTAGGTCAAACGCTGACTTTTGCGGTCAACAGGGGCAATTATGGTCATCGCTAGGTCAAACTAGGGTGTCCCTAAAATTTTAGGTCATTCAGCTCCTCGCCTCGTCGCCTTGGCTCGGGTAACTTGCTGCAACGAGGGTCAGTACTTCGAAAAGTACCGGTGAGGGCGAGCTAACCCAACATACCAAATCAACATCGTATTCATGTGAACATGCAACATTTATATTATGTGATCTTTCTATTTTGTCTTAGTTCTATTCTTTATATAAGATAAATTGGAATGACATAATAAAATGTGCCACGGTTCGGTGACTTTACCTGTACCGTCTGAACCAACTGTACAAAACTTACCATGATCTTCCCTGCCACGAAGACTTAGTTAGTCTGTATAGTTTAAATATACACAACAATCACTTGGTCGGACGAGAGATGGGTCGGTTGCCATTCTGACTCGGGTAGCTAGCCCTTGGCGGACGCACAGACCCATCCAGTGCTAGGACTACACTAGCAAATTATTCTATCCGGGTCGAAGCGGTCCCAGTCCCCTGGCGACCGTTCATAGAACGACATCTCTTGTGCATAAGTTGTCCAAGACCATGCTTCAACTACAAACTAAGTTATCAAGTGGAGCATATTTCAAGCAATATAAGTAAATGAACTTCATGCATTTTTCATAGTCTAGGCTACCTTGCACAATGATCACATTTCCAATTTGTGCACTATCCATTAAAGAGTTATAGATAAATAAGTTCTAGCTATAACTGAACATAAAATAGCTACAGGCATAGCGGACAAGCACATATCGATGATGATCGTTGAGAATTTTATGTGACAAGCATTATAAGTGTTTCAAGTCTACTTCTTCTTTATTCTGACTCAATTTTTATTCTTTTGGTATCGTTTGATCGGAATGTACAAATAAGTCAATTTATTAAGAACGAAGACTTGGAAGAAGGGCGCTAATCAAAGTAAAGCCACTCACAAGTTAGTGAACTGGGAGAGAAAAATGGGAGATCTTCAAGACTCCGCTTGTGCGTCGCCTACACGATCACCTGCACGCACCAACAGTTGATCAATATCTTCTGCTTTGATCTCCAAGGGTTCAATACGAATTACGAAATCCAAAGAACGAAGACAATGAAATCCATCAAAACCGTTCAAAAAAATGCAAATCACAAAACCAACAAAAAGGCAACCAAGCGGCATCGAAGAAACAAATCCATAACGAGGAAATGATCTTGATTCAATCTGTCCAGATCGAACGATACCAAGTATTTCTTAGTCGCACTTCCCGAACAGGGTGAAAGGGGCACTACATCTTAACCAACCAACAAAAAATTACGTCCTCGAAACTTAAGAATAGAACCTACTGTCACGACCCGAACCCGGTGTAGGGTACGAGAGCGTGGGTACGTCCAGACTACGCCGCAGCATCGGCGGTAGAACGCTGTCTAGGTCATGATACTATCTAATCAATCTCTCACGAATATCCAACTCCATAAGGAGATACAGATATCACAATATAATATGGACTATACTCAATCACATAAACTAAAGCACGATGAGATATCAAAGAGAACAAATAAAATACAAGATAAGTCTAAACGACAAAATAACCATACCTGCAAACAATAACATCCAATCTCCAAGTATGTCGGAAATAAGTCCTCTATGTCATAGTCTGGAAAAAAATATCCAGTCAGGATTGGAACGAAATACACTTCTAACAGCAGTTCCATGTATATTGACCAAATCTATAGCACAGTGTAAAGAAATACAAGACAGATAGGTAAACTGGCAATGAGAAATACTAGAATAAGGGAATGTTGGAATAAAGAAATACTACAATAAATGGAATACTGGAACATCATCATCAATATACATCTAGCAATGAAATAGAAATCTAAGTACACGCAAGAACAATGAACTGGTATATAAGTGTGTACAAGAACAATAACTTGAACATGTGGAGATGCTAGATCAATATACTAGATACATGTCAAGAATCATCTAACTAAGTGTGTGAAATATCAGCATATCATGTGATCGGCTTGGGACTATATGACTCATTACATTGATTAGCGATCATCTCCAACAAGTCCAGCTAACCATATGAAACAGCGATGAGGCATGTAAGGGTCAGGCTGCACCGACGTGAGGTGTGGGTGAGCTATGATGCAGGTAAGGCTGGATATGATCACATAAGCTACTAATATTTTCCCTTTTTCCCCAGCTAGCACGATGGATTCTAATCACGACTCCTCGTGACAGGTCTCAATGATGCCAACTCGTGTAAATAATCGTGTCAGAGTCATATACGCTATACAACAAGAGTTATAGAGATAAAGAGTTATAGAGATAATCAACATAATGGAAACTGTTAGAGAATGTACTCGCCTGGGGTCCTGCTGCTGGGATAATCAACATAATAGAAACTGTTAGAGAATGTACTCGCCTGGGGTCCTGCTGCTGGTATGAATCAGAGTCCAAGTCACAGTCCAAATAGCCTATGTATTACAAATTTACCATGTCAAAAGATAATTTATTTAATTCTAGAATAATTACTCTAAAATCCTATTTTAATCTTATTATTCTAATTTTTAGGTTAATTCCTAAATTTTGTCCAAAGGAACTGAATTTTATCGACTCGAGACTCATGACACGCAAATCGAGGCGATCTGTTGATCGAAAAGTCAACCGACAAAAACTCGACTTTCATGCATGAATTCCTATAGATCTTAGCATCAAAAACATGCTGGAATTTACGGCTCATCCAAATTCAAATTCGTTTGGGAATTATGGCACATACAAATTTCGTATTGTGCACCGATGGTTAAATTCTATCCTAGAAGTTCTACAGAATTAACAGTATGTAAATACTTCGAAATAAATTCTGGGAAAAACATATGTCAATAGACTCGACATTAGCTTTCTGAAACTTCAAACGGTTCACGATTCTGATTCCTGGTTCTCCCGAAATCGCAAAAATATCGAAATACGTCTATTTTCGGACATGCTATGCTCTACGAATTTTTCAGAATTTAATACTCATAATTTTGAAAAAAAATTATATAATCGAAAGCTAACCTCGATATCTTTCCAACACAAGAAACTAGACCTTGTTTGGAATCCGGAGCTATACGCAATGGCTTCTGGAAGATGAAGGAACCCTAGATGGCAATTCTCCAAAATTCGGCTGAAGAAAAACCCTAAAAATAAATAACTAAACTAATATATATATAGAGGAGAGAGAAAGCAGTCGCGGCTCAGATCTTGACACGTGACAGCCATCCAACGCTGCCCGCCCAAATCGGATGGTCAAAGTTCGATGCGGCTCGGCTCAGCTCAGCTGAGTCCGAGTCGAACTCTGACTCGGCTTGGCTCGGCTCGGCTCGCACCCACCCCGCGGTCACTGACAGGCGGGTCCGGCACTGTTTGCTGCGGGAGGCTGACAGGTGGGCCCCCTGTTTGCTGACTAGGCAGAATAATTACTTTTTGGGTTTTTTTTTTCAGAAATTAGTTTTTAATTCAGTTTTCCTTAATTAACTCAAAATAAATGCTAAAAATAATCAAAAAATTCCCAAAAAATTCTAGAAAATATATTTGATTATTTAGAACTTAAAATAAAATTTTGGAATATTTTTAATTAAGTTTATCCCTAAAATAAATTGTTACAAGTCCTAAAAAAATTAGTGTTACTAGTTTTTAATTAACTAAAAATTATAAAAAAATCCTAATAGCCCCAAATTAACCTAATAACAATATTTAATCAAGAATTTTAGGATACGGAGGTTACAAGTCTACCCACCTTAAAAAAAATTTCGTCCTCGAAATTTAAGATCCTCAATAGTTGTAAGTATTCATTTATATTATTGTACCATCAAAATTAAATTCATCAAACCATATAATCCTGAAGCAAATCCATATTGTTATTTCACCAACTTTCAGAATTATATAGATGTCATATTTCTGAAAAATCCTCAAATTTAAAAAAATTGAATTCCAGTCGTATCATAATCTCCTCAAAAATTTGATGTTAATAATTAAATACTCAAAAGTTTAATATCCAATCCTCTAATTTTAAATCCAATCAACGCACATTTATAAAATTTAAAACCTCATCCAAAAAGTTTGTATTCAAACACTAACCCAGTAATCATCTTACTCCTCAAATTTTGAGTAAATCACTAAATACAAAATTTACTATCCAATCCTTTAATTGAAATCCAGTCAATGCATATTTATAAAATTTAGGAAAATCTCATCCGAAAATACTATTCCATTAATCATCTTACTCCTCTAATTTAAGTCCAATTGATGCGTATTTATAAAAATTAAATCCTCATCCCAAAAATTTGAATTCCAACACTAATCCATTAGTGATCTTATTCCTCGATTCTTTTTCCACACAATACTCAAATAATATAATACTCGCAAAATCTTCAATTACAATATTCAAAATAAATCTATATCTTGCAGTCAAATAAATACAATGATAATCTTCTTAATTTCCTCAAAATTTTAATGACAAATTCAATCATATCTTAATCTTCATAAAAATCAATGATTTAACGAAATCGTCAATTCCGCCATATTAATTCTCACTCTTTATTTAAATTAATATTTTATCCTCAAAATTTAAGACACATTGTCTCTCTTTGTCAAATCATAACCTCTTCATTAATTCTTCACTATGGTCAAACTCTCAATAATCAAAATCTAAGAGAATCTTACCTATAGTCATACAACATGCAATACAACACGCAATTTAGATAAAATATGCAATCTAGATGAAACATGCATGGTCATAGTCTCTTTTGTCATGGTATTATAGTCTCTGTCAGGGTGTACTACTAACTACATTCTAGCAAGAATATCATTGATACAAGCTATGGTACTACGGAATCAATCAATCAAACAAACAGATGGAAAAGAAATATGAGGAAAGAACAGAACATAGCTTTCTAACCCATTACTTGGACATCTTCAACCTCTATCATACACTTAACTCTGGCATATTTATTCATAAATTCCTGTCCCTATACACTGTTACCCATATCAACTAATCTCTAGTCCACAAGATATCCATGGATACATCCATATTACACACATCTGTCTATTTAATACCAAAATATGATACCAAGGACCTCTAACACAATCATAGGTCAAATGATGCACCCAAAGTTTGATACCTCTATCTCTTTAGGTACCATTGTTTCTACTAAAAGCATACTCATTGCTAGCTCTCTTACCTACTACAACTGTTTATACTAGTTGTTCTTATCACTCAAGTGCACACCAAGTGCAACACACCATACTAAGTACTACTCATTCTAATACAACTCTAGATGGACACCCAAGTCTGCAGTGCCCTCTCAATCATACTCAACCAATGGATCCTTATATATGCACTTCATTCACTCATATACTAGTATATATTTCTTATCCACCATAAAATTTTATCCTTAAAATAAAATAATCAAAATTTAACTTCTTGAAAAATTTAAAATAAAATGCATATACTTTCCTCAAAAGTCAAATATTCAACATTGAAATAAAAATTTAATAACTTCCAAAAAATTTCATAGCTTTGACTATGTTTATTGAATCAAATTTTGAATCCTCAAACATTTTAATAACATAAAATCTCAACTCCTTAAAATTCTTAAAAATTAAAATTTATTTCCACTCTTCAAATTATAAATTTAAATCCACAAGTATACATATAAATACTTACAGTCTCTAATACTCAAGGTGCACACAAATACACCAATTATCTACAACTTCAACTATGTACTAAAATTTGCACTACCCGGATTACTTGCACTATTACTCCCAATAATCAAAGTTATCATCACACATATTTTCTCCAATGATTTTCTATTTATATTAACTGATACACCAATCTAATTATCATTACACAAAGTAGTTACTGTCATTAGCACCTTGTTCAACAAATCCTCGATATAGAATCATTAGTACTCTTGGTATGATAACACTAGCTTCATTATTGGATTATCTCATCAAACTTATTAGAACTCATGATCATTTGCACATTTTATAACACCCATGTTTCACTTTATTCTCATGGGCAAGTATATGGTTCCTCATCTCGATTGATGTATATGTATTTCCATTTAATCTTTTACAGCCTGTTAAACTAATCTGTGATATGCTTCACAACTTTCATTACCAATCCTGATATTTCTCTACTCATGACATCTCCTTAAAACCCTTTATGCATATACATTTCTTTACTTTTAACACACCAAAGTAATCAATCATCAAATTGAACATCATGCTCCATTAATCTTTAACATAATTCCTTGATACTTAATTATTTATATAGATCATCCAATTATATAATTTCATAACTATCCAGGACGGGTATGCTGACTCTGATACTAACTCTTGGAACTATCACTGATACTCTATACTCTCCTCTACTTATAGTGTCAATACTGACTATAATGACACATATCATGGATCTATTGCTACAAGGCACTACGATATGGGTTAACTCTAGATTAATGCCTACTGCTCACATATCCAACTAAGAAACACTTACAACTAACAAGTCACACTCAGTCAAAACTAATACAAGACACAGACATAATTGTAAGTCACCCATTATCATACTAATAAGGACTCTATGGAAAGAAGTTCTAAAAAGAAACTGGGCTAAGGACTGAAGGTAACTCTACTACCAAGCAAAAGTGATGGAACAAAGTCCTGTAACAACAGAAATATATAAGTATTAAGATGATACTTTAAGAACTAATTTAAGATACAACCTGATAATCATACACGTCTGTCAGAAATCATGACACTCAGAATCCTTGCTACGCCAGTAAGCATAGATGCGATAAACGACAGGTTCCGTAACTAAGGTATGCAACTCGATAATCATGTCATCTAGAATCCTCGCCACGCCAACCGGTATGGCTGTGAGAAACTCTAAATTTCATAACTAAAGTATGTACATCCAAGTCAGGGTCCTACGTTCTCGTCACTATAGCTAATATGGCTGCGATAAACTCTAGGTTCCATAACCAAAGTAGACATTTTACCTTTCTCACTGTCCTCATCAATATATGTCATCAGATGATACCGTAAAGTTTAGTCCGTAAAATTCATCTCGATAAAAAATCAAAACTCAACAACGATACCAAGAATTAAATTTAACAACTGGTCAACAAGAATCAAGTTCAATAACAACAAGCGAGAGTGGACGGAAACAAGGAAAAGATTTAAATTGGAAATTATAATAAGATTCTCAAGGGTCGTCCCAGGAATCTCTCAAGAATTTTTTTTTGATTGAGTATCCTCTCTCATCCTAGTATCCTATGTCCTATATTCTACAGCAGGCAAGCAGTAGTACAACTAAGACGTCGCACTACCACAACATCGCACAACTTATAAAATCTGACCTGCATAGGACACTACTAAAAACGTGTCATGACCCGCACCCGGTATAGGGCACGAGAGCGTAGGTACGTTCAGCCTACGCCGCAGCATCGGCGGTAGAACGTTGTCTAGGTCATGATACTATCTAATCAATCTATCACGAATATCCAACTCCATAAGGAGACACAGATATCATAATATAATATGGACTATACTCAATCACATAAACTAAAGCACGATGAGATATCAAAGAGAACAAATAAAATACAAGACAAGTCTAAACGACAAAATAACCATACCTGCAAACAATAACATCCAATCTCCAAGTATGTCGGAAACAAGTCCTCTATGTCACAGTCTGGAAAAAATATCCAGTCAGGATTAGAACAAAATACACCTCTAACAGTAGTTCCATGCATATTGACCAAATCTATAGCACAGTGTAAAGAAATACAAGACATATAGGAAAACTGGCAATGAGAAATACTAGAATAAGGGAATGCTGGAATAAAAAAAATACTGGAATAAATGGAATACTAGAACATCATCATCAATATACATCTAGCAATGAAATAGAAATCCAAGTACACGCAAGAACAATGAACTGGTATATAAGTGTGTACAAGAATAATAACTAGAACATGTGGAGATGCTAGATCAATATACTAGATACATGTCAAGAATCATCTAACTAAGTGTGTGAAATATCAGCATATCATGTGATCGGCTTGGGACTATATGACTCATTACATTGATTAGCGATCATCCCCAACAAGTCCGGCTAACCATATGTAACAGCGATGAGGCATGTAAGGGTCAGGCTGCACCGACGTGAGGTGTGGGTAAGCTATGATGCATGTAAGATTGGGTATGATCATATAAGCTACTAATATTTCCCTTTTTTCTCTAGCTAGCACGATAGATTCCAATCACGACTCCTCGTGACAGGTCTCAATGATGCTAACTCATGTAAATAACCGTGTCAGAGTCATGTACGCTATACAACAAGAGTTATAAAGATAATCAACATAATGGAAACTGTCAGAGAATGTACTCGCCTAGGGTCCTACTGCTGGTATGAATCAGAGTCCAAGTCACAGTCCAAATAGCCTATGTATTACAAATTTACCATGTCAAAAGATAATTTATTTTAATTTATATAATTATGGAATAATTACTCTAAAATCCTATTTTAATCTTATTATTCTAATTTTTAGGTTAATTCCTAAATTTTGTCCAAAGGAACTGAATTTTATCGACTCGAGACTCATGGCATGCAAATCGAGGCGATCTGTTGACCGAAAAGTCAACCGACAAAAACTCGACTTTTATGCATGAATTCCTGTAGATTTCAGCGTCAAAAAGATGCTGAAATTTACAGCTCATCCGAATTCAAATTTATTTGGGAATTATGGCACATACAAATTTCGTATTGTGCACCGATGGTTAAATTCTATCCTAGAAGTTTTACATAATTAACAATATGTAAATACTTCGAATTAAATTCTAGGAAAAACATATTTCAATAGTCTCGACATTAGCTTTCTGAAACTTCAAACGCTTCATGATTCTGATTCCTGGTTCTTCCGAAATCGCAAAAATATCGAAATACGCCTATTTTTGGACATGCTGTGCTCTATGAATTTTTAGAATTTAATACTCATAATTTCGAAAAACAAATTATATAATCAGAAATCTAACCTCGATATCTTTCCAACGCAAGAAACTAGACTTCGTTTGGAGTCCGGAGCTATGCGCAATGGCTTCTGGAAGATGAAGGAACCCTAGATGGCAATTCTCCAAAATTCGGCTGAAGAAAAACCCTAGAAATAAATAACTAAACTAATTTATATATATCGGAGAGAGAAAGCAGCCGCGGCTCAGATCTTGACACGTGGCAGCCATCCAATGCTGCTCGCCCAAATCGGATGGTCGAAGTTCGATGCGGCTCGGCTCAGCTGAGTCCGAGTCAAACTCTGACTCGGCTCGGCTCGAGGTCGGCTCGCACCCACCCCGCGGTCACTGACAGGCGGGCCCAACACTGTTTGCTGCGGTAGGCAGGTGGGGCCCCTGTTTGGTGACTGGGCATAATAATTACTTTTTGGGTTTTCTTTTTCAGAAATTAGTTTTTAATTCAGTTTTCCCTAATTAACTCAAAATAAATGCTAAATATAATCAGAAAATTCCCAAAAAATTCTAAAAAATATAATTGATTATTTAGTACGTAAAATAAAAGTTTAGGATATTTTTAATTAAATTTATCTCTAAAATAAATTGTTACATTCCTAAATAATTAGTGCTACTAGTTTTTAATTAACTAAAAATTATGAAAAAAATCCCAATAGCCCCAAATTAACCTAATAACAATATTTAAGCATGAATTTTAGGATACGGAGGTTACACCTACCCCTAGGAAATAATGAGGAAAAGTTTCCCCTCATGTCTGATTCTAGTTCCCAGGCCGATTCCTCGACTGAGTGGTTCCGCCAAATAATGTGCACTAGCAAGACTATCCGTAACTGCTTCTCTATACGATCTAAGATCTGAACGGGCTCTTTCGTGTACGATAAGTCATCCTGCAGATCCAGCTGACCAAAGTCTACCACGTGGTTCGGGTCATGCACGTACTTTCTATGCTATGACACATAGAAAATATCATGCACATCTGACATGGCTGGTGGCAATACAATTTGATATACAACCGAAGTAACTCGTTTGAGAACTTCAAACAGCCAAACAAATCTCGGACTTAACTTTCCTTTTACTCTAAATCGTATAACTCCTCGCATGGGCGAGACCTTTAAAAATACATGGTCACCTTCCTGGAACTCGAAGGGTCGATGACGAATGTCGGCATAGCTCTTCAGCCGGCTCTGTGCTACCTTTAATCGATCTTGGATCAAGCAACCCTTTTGGACTATTTGTTAAACCAGTTCCGGCCCAAGGATTTGACGCTCCCCAACTTCATCCCAATAGATCAGTGACCTATAATTTCGCCCATACAGAGCCTCGTACGGAGCCATCTGGATGCTGGAGTGATAACTGTTGTTGTTTGAAAATTTGGCCAATGGTAGGTAGACGTCCTAACTTGACTTCGAATCGATTATGTAGAGGCATAATATGTCTTACCTGATTCACCCATTCTGTTTGGCCATATATTTGAGGATGGTAGGCTGAGCTGAACTTTAACTTGGTCCCCATTGCTGACTGAAGGCTTTCCTAGAAATATGATAGGAATCGTATGTCCCTACCTGATACTATGGAAACTGTCACTTCGTGCAGCCGAACTATCTCATCAAGGTAGGTCCGGGCAAGGCGATCGGTGCTCCATGTAGTTTTGATGGCAATGAAGTGCACTGACTTGGTTAACCGGTCGACGATGACCCAGATTGTGTCGTTCCTCCGTTGCGTCTTTGGCAAGCCAATAATGAAGTCCATGCTTATGTACTCCCACTTCCATTACGTGATAGCAAGATTCTGTATTTCTCCGCCCGGTCTCTGATGTTCTGCTTTTACCTTCTAACAGGTTATGCATTACGACACGAAGAGCGCCACATCCTTCTTCATGCCGTGCCACCAAAAAATAGTGCAAAGGTCTCTATACATCTTCGTGCTCCCGGGATGGACCATTTAGGCTGTATAGGGAGCTTTCATAAGGATCTCCTTTCTGAGTTCTGAGTTATTAGGGACGCATAGCCTTCCCTTAACTCGCAATACTATATTCTCATCTACAGCAAAGTCTTTCACCTTCCCCGCTAGAATCTGCTCGTGCATTTTCCTTAGGAATGGGTCATCCCTCTGAGTAGATGTGACCCTCTCTATCAGGTTGGGTATGAATCGTATCTAAGCAACCCGCTCGCCGCGATATTGAATTCGGATTGCAACGCCCATTTCCTCTAAGTCCCTTTGTAACCTGCGATCAACGGACAGGGATCCCTTAAACACTCGACTTAACGCATCCGCTACAACATTTTTCTTGCCAGGTGTGTATTCAATTGTCAAGTCATAATCTTTTATTAATTCTAGCCAACGCCGTTGTCGTAGGTTGAGGTCCATTGGGGTGAATAGGTACTTTAAATTTTTACGACCGGTATAAATTCGGTAAGCCACTCCATAAAGGTAGTCTCCATAATTTTAGCCCAAACACAATTGCTGTTAGCTCCAGGTCATGCGTTGGATAATTTTTTTCATGCTTTTTCAGTTGCCTGGATGCGTAGGCTATCACCCTATCCTACTGCATAAGTACACACCCCAAGCCCTGCCATAATCCGTCGCTGAATATTTGGAATCCCGAGGTCTCGTCTGGTAGTGCAAGTAATGGGAAAGAGGTTAGGCGATGCTTTAACTCTTCAAACGAGACTTCACAATCGGTGGACCACTCAAATGCGACTCCCTTCTGTGTGAGGCGAGACAGAGGTGATGCTAGTTTGGAAAAATCCTTTACGAACCGTCGGTAGTAGCCCGCTAGCCCGAGGAAACTTTGAATCTCACTGACTGATGCAGGCCGCTTCCACTCGACGATGGCTTCAACTTTCTTTGGATCGACTGAAATGCCTTTCACAGAAATGATGTGCCCGAGGAAAGATATACTGCTCAGCCAAAATTCACACTAACTCAGTTTCGCATATAGCTTGTTGTCCCGAAGAGTCTGTAGCACGGTCCGCAAGTGCTCTACATATTCCTCCCTATTCTTCGAGTACACCAAGATATCATCAACGAACACTACTAAAAATATATCGAGATTCGGCTGGAATACACGATTCATTAAGTCCATAAAGGCGGCAAGGGCATTGGTTAATCCGAATGGCATTACCAAAAACTCATAGTGGCCGTAGCGAGTGCGAAAGGCTGATTTTGGCACGTCATCCGATTTAATCCTGAGATGATGGTAACCCAAGCGAAGATCGATTTTTGAGAATACCGTCACATCTTGTAGTTGATCGAAGAGGTCATCGATCCTGGGGAGGGGATACTTGTTTCAAATAATGTCCTTATTCAATTTATGATAGTCGATATAGAGCCACAATGAGCCATCCTTTTTCTTTACAAATAATACAGGCGCATCCCACGGAGACACGCACGGACGAATATACCCATGATCTAGCAATTCTTGCAACTGAATCTTTAACTCTTTTAGTTCTGTCAGGGCCATTTGATATGGAGATTTGGAAATTGGTCGAGTTTCTGGAAATGTATCAATAGTGAACTCTATCTCTGGAACGAACGGCATGCCAGACAACCCGTTGGGGAACACATCAGGAAATTTTGCCACAACGAAAATAGACTCAATGTTTGCGCAATCTCGCTGCGTGTCTCGAACGGACGCCAAGTACCCATCGCAGCCAGAATGTATCATCCGCCGAGTAGACATTGCAGAGATCACCATGCAGGCATTCAGCGCTCTCGACTGTGGACTGCACGCATAACAAAATTCGATCTCGCGAGGTAGATAAAATACGATTTTTTTTTCGCACAATCAATGGTAGCCGAGAAAGCGTCGAGCCAATCCATCCCCAGAATGATGTCGTAGTCCCTAATGTCTAAGACTATCGTATCTAGTGATAATTTCCTTTCCCCGATGCAAATGTTACCTTCACGACAAACTAAATGAGCTGGCAAATCCACGCCCAATGGAGTACGGACGCTAAGGTTTAGGCCTAGCAGTGTTGTAGGAAATGTGTTCTCGGCAGCAAAATCTGTCACAATGAAACTATGTGTGGCACCAAAATTAAACAATACTCGAGCAGGTACATTATTGAGAAGTAATATACCTGACACCGTCGTGTTTGATGCGAGTGCCTCATCCTGAGTCAGAGCATAGACCTAGCCATGAGCGTTCTGTGGTGTCGTATGGTTCGCTTGAGGCACTTGTCCCTGATCTTGAGATGTACGATTTTGTTGTTCTGTTGATTTGGTCCTCCTTCCTGACAGTTCACTGCCATATTCCCCTGGCGACCGTATTTAAAGCACGATCCATTAAATACCCGACAGTTTTGAGTGATGTGTCTGACACGATTACATTGGTGACAAACGACCTCACTGCCTCTCGCTGGGTTTGCACCCCGATTACCGCCGTTGTTGGGGCGCTTGGATGCGTTGTTACCTCCCGTGTTGCTAAAACGCTTGTGATTAAAATTTTGTACAATGTCGGTGTGAACTAGAGGGTATTGCGGCTCTAGGGAAATGGCGTGGTTTAGGGACTCACACATGGTACGGTAGTGAGGGACGACAACGTGGGCTCGAATGAAAGGTCGCAGTCCTATCTCAAACCTACGTGCTCAACTCTCGGCATCACAGAGGTGAGACTTAGCAAAATTTTCAAGCCTGTTGAATTCTGAGGCGTACTACCGCACTTTCATGTTTCCTTGTTGCAGATGTGTGAATTTGTTTTCCTTCTCGCGGCGGGCGGTGGGTGGAAGATACTCCTCCTCGAAGGCCTTACGAAAAATAGACCAAGAGATAGTCGTCCTGCCACCTTCACTCATTATAGCTTGTTTGTGCACATCCCACCAATCATGTGCGTTTAAGCGGAGCTGAAGCTGAGCGCAAGCGACTCTCTTTCTTTCGTCTATGCGAAGAACTTTGAAGTGGTCTTCCAACTCAACCAGCCAATCCAATGCCACAGAGGGGTCCTCAGTCCCCTTAAAGGTAGCATGACATATCTTTTTGAACTCTGATATTTACAGGATGGGACCCTTTTCGTCTGAAGGCGGAGGTTCCAGAGAGTCCTAAGGCCTCGCGATATCGACTACAACTGGCACTGCCACGGCGGCCGCGTTGTCATAATCGTTTGTAAGGTATTCATTTACTTCTGCTGTACTTCGGCCTTAGTCCGCTGTGCCAGAAATTAAACCTCAATTCGGGACTCGAAGTGGTTCTGTCGTAATTTGGCTTGTCTCTGCTACATTTTTATCAAACGCATCATCCGTTCAAACGGATCAACAGGGGGTACGGCATCTGGACTTCCATAGCTATCAGATGTGCCAGAACTGCTCCTTTGCACTTGCGTCACCATCTGCGCTTGTGCACCCGGCTCTGAGGTCGTTCCTTCAAAGAAAAGTAACTTGTATCAGTCTCAAAATATATTATGGACTCACTGTATGGAACGTATCTCATTTTGGCCAAGCGAATTCAAGGGTTCAACTAGGAGGGATATGGACATTTCAAGAAAACTCTTCTGACACGAAGGTCAAAGGATCTGAAGCCATGCTCTGATACCAATATGTCATGACCCAATTTCTGCTAAATCGATAATCTTCCCCCGGGCGTGATGCCGTGCACGCATAGGACGCGCGTGCACAAGGCCTAGGCATAATGATATACTTTAGAACAAATGCAACAGAGTAAGCAAATAAGATATCACACCTTGATATATAGAAAAGTTCTCTTTATTGATAATAAACATCTGTTTATAGACACTTGAACCAAAAGTAATAAAGATGCCGCACAGGCTTACAACTTGGACGCAAAATGAGATAGCCGATCCCTACATTACATTCTTTACTAGTATTTCAAAAGCACAAAATACCTTGGGTTTGAGTCTAGGAGCTTCAAAAACGAAGCGCGGGCTCCTTTCTTGAGTATGTACTTGGGCTCCAAAAGTTACAGCACGAACGCGCCTGATCCAGGAAGGATTAGAGAAAGCTTCAGCTCCTCGCCGTGTCGCCTCGGCTCGGGGAACCTTCTGCAACGAGGGTCAGTACTTCGAAAAGTACCGGTGAGGGCGAGCTAGCCCAACATACCAAATCAACATCGTATTCATGTGAACATGCAACATTTATAATATATAATCTTTCTATCTTGTCTTAGTTCCATTCTTTATATACGATAGATTGGAACGACAAAATAAAATATGCCACCGTTCGGTGACTTTACCTGTACCGTCTGAACCACCTGTACAAAACTTACCATGATCGTCCCTGCCACGAAAATATAGTTAGTCTGTACAGTTTAAATATACATAACAATCACTTGGTCGGATGAGAGATGGGTCTGCTGCCATTTCGACTCGGGTAGCTAGCCCTTGGTGGATGCACGGACCCATCCAGTGCTAGGACTACAATAGCAAATTATTCTACCTAGGTCGAAGCGGTCCCAGTGCCCTTGCGACCGTTCGTAGAATAACATCTCTTATGCACAAGTTGTCCAAAACCATGCCTTAACTACAAACAAAGTTATCAATTGGAGTATATTTCAAGCAATATAAGTAAATGAACTTCATGCATTTTCCATAGTATAGGCTACCTTGCACAATGATCACATTTTCAATTTTTGCACTGTCTATTAAACAGTTATAGATAAATAAGTTCTAGCTACAACTGAACATAAAATAGCTACAGGCATAGTAGACAAGCATGCATCGATGATGATCGTTGAGAATTTTATGTGACAAGCATTATAAGTGTTTCAAGTCTACTTTTTCTTTATTCTGGCTCAATTTTTATTCTTTTGGTATCGTTTGATCAAAATGCACAAATGAGTCAATTTATTAAGAACAAAGATTTGGAAGAAGGGCGCTAATCGAAGTAAAGCCACTCACAAGTTGGTGAACTGGGAGAGAAAAAGGAAAGATCTTTAAGACTCCGCTTGTGGGTCGCCTACACGATCACCTGCACGCACCAACAGTTGATCAATATCTTCTGCTTCGATCTCCAAGGATTTGATATGAATTGCGAAATCCAAAGAACGAAGACAATAAAATCTATCAAAACCGTTGAAAAAAAACGCAAATCACAAAACCAACAAAAGCAACCAAGCGGCATCGAAAACGGGCAAGGAAACCAACGCAACGGAAAGACCCCTCTCATCTCTGCCGTCGAGTCCTTCCTTGAGGCAAGATCTGTTGAATGTGGAACCTGCTTTCGAATAAACCAATCCATAACGAGGAAAGGATCTTGATTCAATCTGTCCCGATCGAACGATACCAAGTATTTCTTTGCCGCGCTCCCCGAACAGGGAGGACTGGGCACTACATCGGAGGTATATGATTCGATGGCATTTGAAGCATCAATAGGAGTTATATTTTTTAATGGTCTCCAAAAAGACATAATAGTCTTGCAACATGTAGATGATTAAAAAAATAGATAAACAAATATTTTTTACTATTATCATTAATCCCCTTATTATTTTTCTTCGGAGGTATGACATGAGAAACAACAAGGACAAATGCTTAAAATTCAGAACAACAAGAAAAAAAACAAGTCTTGATTTCTATCAACCTAATTGATATTCTTTACTATCACATAATCAGACCCTAAAAATTTTATCGAATTCTCAGTCATATACAACACAAGGTCGGACATAGAGCCAAAATTCATAGAAATCAGAATGCAAGAAGAGTTATTCCTTTCCTTTTGAGGAAAATTAGGTGACCAGTAAATAAGTCTATAGACTGCAACACAACCTAGTCCTTCTATCAATGTATCATTACTAGTCTACCATTATGTAACATACACTTATACAATGCTTTTTCTAAAAAAATAAAAAAACCAGAGTTCGTGACCAATTCAGGGATCTATCCCTATGTTATTCCGTGTAAAATTCAACCTATAATGAACTGCATAATTGAGTTAGGACGTATAAGAGTCAATTAATTAAGCACCAAAATCTTTTTTCTTAAGAGGGTAAAATACCAAATTTTCTGGCAGATTCAGAGATCTTGTTTTTTAGATGCCCGACGATGTGCACGAGACTTTGTACACGCTGTATTATATGTTATTTGGGCCCACTATCCCAGACCTTCCCCGCGATTTGATTCCGAGATCGTCCGTCTAGACAGGAAGGCTATACCTCTTCTCACTGTCCACAAGAGCCAATTGAGTTCGGTGATTCAGAGATCTATTCTCATGCTGGTCAGCACAAATTCAAGTTACAATTATCTGCAAGCCTCCAATTTGTGCAATGTTATCGGATAAATGTGCTATAGGATCACTTTAAAAAATTTAATCCAACGGTTGTTAATGACTGAGTTTCAAAAACTAAGAACTCATGAGTTCCTCTGGGATTTTTATTGTTTCTTGTGGAAAAAGATTATGCTTTGATTGATAATGCAGTTATAAAGAGTATGATTTGAGTGCACACAATCAATTCTCTTCGAGAACATATCGTGTTATTGATTCATGCATACATTTGATCTATGGCATTGGCAATGCATAATCTGGAGATCTAAACACAATTTTCTCTTCCTTAATTAAGGTGATTGATACATTTTTCATCTTTAGTTGGTATGTTAGTACGGGTATGTATATATATTTATACATCCTAAACTGGCCTTATCGGTAATTCATGCTAGCAGCTGCAATTTTATTCGACGCAAGTTTTGATTGTTTCATGCTGGCAGGCCAGGCCTTCTTTATCTATGCTTTTCTTTACAAGAATTAAAGCTTGCTTATAACTTTGACTTGACTCACTTATAGAAGGACAAGGTCTGTTGACTCAATTATGTTATTTGGTATTTATATAGTTTGATCGACAGTGCTACATGGACCGCTAATTATGCCTGCACAATTGGCCTGCAGTCACGTGTCATCCGCAGATTGGAGGAGGAGTGTTGGTGTGGGTGGGGTTCCCAATCTATGTGTAAAATATCCCGGAGTTGAATTGAGTATTCCTTCATATAATAGGAATACCTCAATAGATTTAGATTTGGGTTGGATATTCCTACATATAATCGGAATATGTCAATGGATTTGGATTTGGATTAGGTATTCCTATATATAATAGGAATACTAATTGTGGATTGGAGGCTATATATAATATGTGTCTCCTAGACCTAAAAGATATCTTAAAATATTGCAAAAGGAGGTAAGAGTGATTTTGCAACATTGGAGAGGAGAAAGAAGGATTGTAGGTCGTTTCGGAGAAGGAAATCAATTTAGGGGTATTTTTCATTGTTTTTTTTTCGTGGTTGTAATCTATTTTATGTTCCAAAGAGTTGTGGTGATCCGTTTGGATCAGTGAGAAGTTTGTAATGAGTCAGTATATTTCTTATTCAGTTAGTGTAGACATTTCAGGGTTGGACTCCGATCGTCCTGTGATTTTTTTCCTTAAGGATTTTCCACATCAAAAAATTCTATATCTGCGATTTGTGTTTTGCATTTCTGGTTTTTGTGCTTTTGCTCGTTTCTTTCGCAGGGTTTCTTGGTTTGGGGGAACAATTTTTGTGTTTGTGTTCCTAACAGGTGGTATCAGAGTTTTGGTTTCAGAGAGGTGTCAGGAGTTGACAGTCAAACAAGAAAGAAAAAATGGACGCAAAGTCGATACACATGATAAACCTGAATGGTTCCAACTACTATTATTGGTAGAGCAAGATGAAGGATTTGTTGTTCGTCAAGAAGCTGCATCTTCTAGTATTGGCCTCCGAGAAGCCCAGTGACAAATCCGAAGAGGATTGAAAGTTTGAGCATATACAGGTGTGTGTGCATATATCAGACAGTTCATTGACGAGAATGTGTACAATCATGTTGTCAATATTGAGTACGCGAAGATGCTGTAGGATAAGGTAGAATCTTTGTATGCGAAGAAGACCAGGATAAATAAATTATTTCTGATCCGTATGACAATAGGTCTGCGATACAAATATGGGACGTCTATTACGGATCACTTGAGTGAGTTCCAGGGCGTGGTGGACCATCTATCCTCGATGGGAGTCAAGTTTGATGATGAAGTACAGGGACTATGGCTGTTATATACATTATCAGACTCGTGGGAAATCATACGAGTGTCTATGATCGCTTCTTCTCTGAAAGGCATGGTCATTATGGAGTTTGCCAAGAGTGGGGTACTGAATGAAGAGATGCGAAGACGTTCTCATGGCACTTGATCCATATCCCACTCAGAGGTGCTAGTTTCAGAGAATCGTGGAAGGAGCAAGAGAAGGGGTCCAGGTGGTGGCAGAGACAAGAGCAAGAGAAAGTCTAAGGGTCGGTACAAGGACTTGGAGTGTTACTATTGTGGCAAGAAGGGCCACATCAAGTGAAATTGTTTTGCTTGAAAGAGATAGAAGAAGGGCGAGAAGGGAAACCTAAGTGAGAACACTACATCAGCGACCTCGTCACATGGAGGCAACGTGATCATTGTATGTGATGAGGTAATTATGAACCTCTCATGCGATGATAACTCTTGGTTGGTGGACTCAGGTGTTTTAGAGCACGTATCTCACAACAGGACAGTATTTGCTACATACACAACAGGCGACTGTGGAGTATTGAAGATTGGCAACAAAGATGTGTTAAAAGTTGTTGCTATTGGAGATGTGCATTTGAGGATAAAGACGGGTGCAGTTCTTGTTCTCAAAGATGTTCGTCATGTTCCTGATATCCATTTCAACCTGGTGTCGATTGGAAGATTGGATGACGAGAGTTTCTTCAATCTCTTCAAAAAAGATCAGTAGAAGCTTTCCAGAGATTCGATGGTGATTGTTAGAGGAAGCAAGAAGTCCTTACTTTATTATATGGAAGGAAGACCACATGGGGCACATGCGGTGAACGCGGCTACTAATGCATCTGCCGGGTTGTGGCATAGGCGGCTCAGCCATATCAGTGAGAAGGGATGAGCTACTTGGTGAACATGATGGTAATTTTGGGGCTAAAGTCTACAAAATTGGAGAGATGCACGCAATGTTTGACGGGAAAGCAAAATAGGGTGTCTTTTCAAAGTCACCCAAATTCGAAAAGTCGGCGTTGCTCGAGTTGATTAACTCGGATGTCTCCGGTCCTATGAAGGTAAAGTCCATTGGTGGTGCTTCTAATTTTATGACTTTTATTGATGATTATTCCTGGAAGGTTTGCCTCTATGCCTTTGTAGAAGCATAAAAATTCTGCAGGCCGCATATAGAATGCCCCATAGAGCTGCATAGAGCTCATGCCCCTTGGAAAAGAGTCACTTCAGAGAGACCAGACCACCCCCAGGTGAGCAACAGACACAAGAGAGAGAATAAAGAAGACCTACCTCATTCCCGCATCGGACCGTCAACAGAGTAAAAGAGTCACTGTAACACTCAATCTCCATCGTCACCCCCCCAGAATGAAAAATTATACTTAGATTGTCTATCGCGAACCTCTTTGTACTTTCTCTAGTTTGTTATTAAAGCAATCCCAATTTTAATGGCAAACAAGGTGGCGACTCTGCTGGGGACATCCTTCTCCTCTGATGAGAAGGTGGTGACGCAGTCTGATGCGGTCAAGCTGGGTTCAACCCAAAGGATGCTGGTGGTATGCTTCAACCAGCAAGCATTCGAGAACATGCTCTCCAGGGATGGCACACATTCTTCTCCAAGGCAAGCAAAGCCTAAGAAGACCCGCAGGACATGGGTAGCGAAGGTCGTTGTGCCTCACCCAACTGTGGAGCATGTACAACTACCCAGGCTGACCCTGTTCATGCGGCAGTCAAAAAAGGCGCTCAGCGCCCAAACTCTACCAAAGGAAAATACTACCATGCCAAAAATTTGGGTGCTGAGACATATTCCATGTGGCAACAGCAAAAGCCACATAAGTCTACAACCGCAGGAAAAAGTCCACATGCGGCACCGATCGTCGACGATAGGCAAAAGTCTACATACGACAGGCACAATAGCATAACCTCTATTTTTGATCGAATCTCATGCAACAATGATCTTATGCGCCATGCTGAGAATGGTGAAAACCCAAACTTAGAATCTTCGTATTATATACCAGCGCGTGCAAGGACGAAGAAGTCTAAAGCAGTGTAAGCTCGCCAAACTCAAGCAACTGCTCATCTGGTTGACTGTCAACAGGCATCGCAGACTGTTATGCGTGACTCGGACGAAAGCTATACAAGACCGACCTACGTGTCCAGCCCGCAGCGGCAAGTGGACTGGATCGAACTCAAAAGTCTTTTTCTGATGACTTAGGAAAAGTTCTTCCACGAAACCCAGGTCAGCGAGCAAAAATAATACCTACACACCCAACCTTTGCCTCATGCTATTTGGCTTTGAAGGCCCCCTGTGCGAAGGAAGGTAGAAAGTCCATCACCTCCAGTCTGTCACTCTCGACAAGCGTGTCAAGGAGGAAGATCCAAGGAGGATAAGCTGAGGGTATTTTCCTGGGCATCCGCTCAAAGAATAAGCTGCCAGCCACTGTAGGTAGCTCTTTATCGAGACCCCAGATGTCTGCAGAAGCTGGGGGTCACAATCACACAAAACTCTATGGCAATCCCGTGTTTCGAGACGATGACGATTCCCAAGGAACGAGTGCTGAGATCCCTGGGGGCAACCACCCTCATAAAAAAGGTACAACTTCCTACATTGGGGGTAGTGTTCCATCAGAGTCCGAACTGGACACAACACTACCAATTTTCTTCGACGACTATTCGCTGTAAGCATCCGAAGCAGAAAGTGCTACATCTACCATCTCATCCATCTCACCTCATGTGAGAACATCATACATGGTAGGGATGAGCATGAAGGCCCCAGTAATCGACAATGCCTCAAAATCCTCGAGGCCATAATGTAAACCATGAGTGAGTCAATGCAATCCTTGACCCAAGCAATTCTAGACATTAAGGCAAGTGTAGCCTCTCAACCACCAAGGACCTCAAGACAAGCAAACCAGGACCCTGGGACCAATGGATATTCGAATGCGATCGTGCCTTCAGCTGGCGACCGTCATGCTCTACCACGGTCGTCTGCTCCTTCTTCATCAGATGAAGTCTGAGAAGTAATTTGGGAGGTGCGAGAATTGAGAGTTCGTCTGGACTCACTAGGCAATCGGAATACACTCTATGAGATTGGGTTATGACAACGATATCCCCCGAGTAGAGAGATGTGTCGTATCCGCCAAAGTACAAGCCTTTCAATCTGAACCCATTTGATGGGAAGATATCTTTTCGTCAATATATGAGTTACTTTGAAACTTCAATGGGGCACCTACCTCGCAGTGACACCCTCCTCACTAATCTCGTTGTCGGGGCATTATCCGGAGTAACCTTTGACTGGTTTTGTAGTCTACAAGACAACTATATTTTGTCGTTCGAAGACCTAAAGGGCCTTTTTCTCACCCGATTCTATGACGAGGGAAGCAACATGACAATGTCCTCCCTAATGGATATTATGCATAAAGAGGAGCCTGTGCGCGCCTACAAGGAACGATACAGGCAAGCAGCACTGAAGTATACTTTTGGCAATCATGAGTCCACACTGATGGACATGTACCGCAGAAATCTACTTCCATCAGTCAACCTCGGGATGGACGACAGTCAATTCAAAGAGTGGACGACGTTCTTCATAAACGTTGTCGGCGCTGAGAAGAAGATAAAGGACGCCCGGCTCTTAGGAATACAGATCCTCGTCACTGATGTAGGAAAAAATGCCCTTATAACATCAATAATAACAACAACAATGTCAATAATAGCCATGACAGCAAAAGAAAGCAGGCCATAGAAGGAGGAATTAGGTTCATAGGAGGTCCATGGAGAAAGTTATGTTGTAATTTGTATCAATTTTGGAAATATTCTGAGATTGGCACATCATTTATTTGTTAATATGTCAATTATGGACCAAATTGACATGTGTTTGGTTGTGTGAGACTAGTGTCGTGTACACAATTGGATACATGCAGGCCGTATCATATTATTTTGGTGATACGGGTTGATTTGAGCCGAGTTTCCCTTCGACATGGGAGTTTGAGCATGCCATATTTTGGCACGAGCACGTTGTGATGTAGCTAACATTTTATATTGCTCTTAATTATTATTTTAGACTTGCTCATATCTTTTGTGATATATTTGGATCAAGTATTGGTAGTGTACCGCAAGCGTATCATAGATTGGTGGGATAGCCTGCAATGCACGCCAAGTGTTTGTATAATTGTTATATTAACTTCATGTACCCAAATTACTATCCTTCATATCTATTTTATAATATTTAGAGTATTTAATTGATATATGTATATATAAATATATATATATATATATATATATATATATATATATATATATATATATATATATATAGGCTTGTATATGAGATGGAGGGGGGTTCTCTGTCATTGTGGTTTGTGTGTTGCTTTGACTGCACAGTGGGACGGTTAGATGGGGTCTTGGTCTTGTGTGCTCGTGCACAATGTATAATGGTCAGATGGATCAAGGAGGGAAGAGAAATATTGTGTGTAGAACACGGTTAGAGTTTATTGTTAGCATGTTGTCTAGTTAGTAGTTAAATATAAGATTAGTGGATATGATAGATATATGTGAGTTAGCTAATACACTATTTGTTACTGTATAAATATATACTAGCTAGTGTACATATTAGTGAGGGTAAGTTGGTTCTAGGTTGCCTTGTAGCAATCCCAAGGTAACTGAGATAAGATATCACGGGGTATTGGTATCTCATACCAATGGGTAGGTAATTGTCTTGTTGGCTCAAAGCCTAGTATTATATCTTGCTATTATAGTATTAGTTATACTAATAGGTAGTTTATATTAGAATATCTCGAGTATCTTGAGATACAGTATCGTATCGATACTCGGATATCCTAATATAGCTAATATAGCCTAGTTAAGTAGTGTTTGGACCTAATGACCTAGAGATGGACTCGTACAACCTAGAAATAGGTAGTTTAACCAAGTATGACTAGTTTGACCTAGAGTTGACCTAGTTTGTCTGATTTGACCTAAAAATGATTTTAAGACCTAGATTTGGACTAGTTTAACTTGTTATCATTTTAAAACCTTGTATTGATGTAATATTCCATATTTAGGTCTTCGAGGCACCATTCAAGATACGGGTTGATACTTCATCTCGGATTCTAATCAAGTACATTCTCTGAGAGTTTTTCATTTATGATATCCTTTATGTTTCATATATTTTGTATAGATATCCTTGACTTTTCTGACACTTGGTTACACAGATTGGTATTCCTGGATCCCGTCATGAGATAATATTCTAGTAGTTCCTGGCGTATCTCTTGTGCGAGTCCCATTGTTCGTGTGCGATTATGGAAACTGATTCATGAGAAGAGTCATGACTTCTCATAGAATCTCATGTCATAATGTGTCATTGTTGGATCCACTATATCAGTCGGGGGCAAAAATTATTTAGTATAGATATGTGATCATTCCCCCAAAAATTTTATTTTTCTTGAATAGTGTTAATCATACACTGCACGTATGATTATCCAGGCCCGTGATTCTTGAGCATTAACCAAGCCGATCACATATTGTCACTGGTACTCACTCACTTAGATATTTTATTTTTCATATATGATGTTCGTATCTCCTATATTTATTTTTTGTATTTTTTATTTCAGTATATTCCAGCCATGCTCTGTTCCTCTTGTTTATGCTCTCTATTAACTGTTATATAGTTTTTATCATTTATTGGAACTACTTTTAGAGTTGTACTTTGCTCCTTTTCTGATTGGATATATTTTTTCCAGATGACAATAAGGAGTGGTATCCTACTCACTACGGGCCTCAGGATGTAGTTGGCTTAGAGCTAGAGATTGTGGATCAGGAGAGACTCATCCTGGTTGAGACAGATGATACTTTACCAGTAGCTTAGTAGATATGTTTATATTGTACTGGATTTATCTCCACCTTTGACAATTAGTATTTTTATTTGAGACTCATTGGATATTACTCCCTGTCTTATGAGTTGTACTATTCAGTTCTTTATATCATATTTCGTGCGTTGTTCCATCTTATAGATTTGTCATTGAGTATTCATATATCATTGATGGCTTTTATATATCTTGTTGATCATTATTGCTAGTTAGATAGTTTATCCAAACAGTATTTTACTATCGATGTTGTGGCATAGGCTGGACATTGTTCACTACTCGTACCCCTACTTCGGGTGCGGGTCGTGACACTTTTTTAGTGGTAGCCCATACAGGTCCTCGAGGTCGCAATTAGTCCGATTCGTAGTGGTACTATGAATTGAGTGCTACTACGAGCCTATTTCAGGATATATGATATAGACAATAGGTTTAGAATACTCAATCATAACTAGGAAAACCTCTATTATTTATTTTGACTATTCTTCCTTGATATTGATAATTGAGATTTAACTGTTCTTCTTTGAATATATTCTATCTTGTGCCATATTGATTCTTTTCTTTCACTTTACCTCGGGATGCCGCCTAAGACTCGATCATAGTATGGAGGGGCAGCTTTTGAGGGATCTGTAACTTTTTGAGAGCCTACACGAGCCACTTCTCCAGTGATTGGCGTATCAGCTGCGTTCGGAGATCCACCTCCTGTACAAAGGGCTATTCTAGCTGTGTCTTAGGGACTTCCACCTCCACCTTCCGTGCCCACATATGCGACTCAGATGTTCGCACTGTTTTGCGAGATTCTGGAGGCTGAGAGGGCCCAGTCAAAGGCTTACCAGAGGCAGACCGACATATTGCGGCAGGGTATTGTGAGTGCTCACCAGCTTGCCCGTGCTGCAGTAGTGAGAGAGGTTCCAGTCTATCAGCAAGTTGCTCCATAGGTTGCCCTGCTTCGGCCGAGTAGTATCCAGGACTTCTAGAAACTGAAACCTTGGGTCATCTAGGGGATCAAAGGCATCATCTATGCTGATGATTGGCTCGAGGATATTGAGTGTCTCATGAGGGTGTCATGTCTTGGTAAGAGTATGAAGGTTCAAGCAGTGGGAATTCAGCTCTTCAACATCGCCCACACTTGGTTCAGAAATGATCCACTTCTTGCTGATGCAAGGCAGTCTTGGGAGATTTTTAAGGACCTCTTCAAGAGGAATTTCTTGGCTCGAGTGGACAGGTTGGACTTGGGGAGGCAGTTTGAGAGTCTTACTCAGGGGAGCATGTCTGTGGAAGAGTATGCCGCAGAGTTCGAAAGGTTGAGCCGATTTGTGGAGTATTTGGTGAAGGAGCCAGAGGTTTGGGCTATCTGTTTCTACGAAGGTCTGAACTGGGAAGTGAAGATCCTTATTTTATTTTTCTATCAGACATATTCTGAGATACTTGCGAAGACACGCAAGGTTAAGCAGGAGTTAAACTTAAAGCCAAAGAGAGACCACGATTCTTTTTTGGGGGCTAGTAGAAGCGCGGGGCCTGCTAAGCATCCTCATCACTAGTCTAGGCCTTTCCAGCAGCCACAACAGTATCTGACTCCGGCTAGGGCTCTGGTTCACTAGGCACCATAACAGCAACAGAGACACTCATAGCACGCTTTCTGCCACTACTGCAAGAATCCCGGCCATATCTTGGAAGCTGTAGCGCAGAGAGGCATCAGATGAGAGATTATCCTTCCAACCCTCATCGTGCAGCTCTGGGAGCAGCTCCAGCTCCGAGAGCACCTATGAGGCAACTTGCAATACAGCCAACGGGACCGCCGCTTTCGACCCAGCAGCAGCGTTATGCCCAGCACCAGCACCAGCATCAGGAAGGTGCACATTAGGGACTAGTATTGGCTATGACGGTCGAGGAGGAAAAGCTCACCGGAGATGTTATTGCAGGTTCTGTTCTCCTTTATTCTTTTTCAGCTTTAACTTTATTTGATAGTGGTGCTTCTCATAGTTTTGTATCTTTTTTTTTTTTGCTTTGAAGCATCATTTGGTAGCAGAGTCTTTGCTTAAGACTTACAAAATCATGACCGGGGGCAGCATTATCCTTGTTAGTGATATTTACATGGATCGGAGAGTTACTCTGGGAGGCCAGGAGCTGAGTGCGTGTCTACTTATAATGTCACTTCTAAGCAACAATATTGTACTCAGGATGGATTGGTTGAGTATGCCCTATGCTAATATAGATTGCAAAGGAGCTAGAATTTTGTTTAGCCCGCCAAGAGAGCTATAGTTTGAGTTTGCTAGAGGAGCTTCGGAGCAGGAAGAAGGCATTATCTGTGGAGCCATGGTGGAAGGCAAAGAGTTTTCCCATTCACTGATAGCAGAGTTCTTGGATGTGTTTTCTGAGTAGTTGTCATAATTATCGCTAGATCGAGATGTTGAGTTCTCTATAGACTTGGTGCCCGGTGTAGAGTTGATTTTACAGCATGTCTATAGAGTGAACAATAATGAACTGGCTGAGCTGAAGAAGCAAGTGGATGAACTACATGATAAGGGGCTTATCAGATCCAGTTCTTCACCGTGGGGAGCCTCGTTATTTTTTGTACCGAAGAAGGATAGATTTGTCTGCATGTGCATCGATTACAGGATATTAAATAATCTCACTATCAAGAATAAATACCCTTTGCCACAGATTGACAACATGTTCGATCAGTTGAGTGACGCCAAAGTATTTTCCAAGATAGACTTGAGATCAGGCTACCACCAGGTGAAAGTGAAGCCGGAGGACATTCCGAAGACTGCTTTTCGGACTCGGTATGGTCAGTATGAGTTCATGGTGATGCCGTTTGGGTTGACTATTGCCTCGACGGTGTTTATAAATTTGATGAACAAGGTTTTCCACCAGTACCTTGATAATTTTATGGTGGTGTTCATCGATGACATTCTCATATACTCGAAGACGCCAGAGGAGAACGGGGAGCATCTGCGGATTGTGTTGGATGTGTTGAGGAAGGAGAAGCTATAGGAAAAGTTGTCCAAGTGTGAGTACTTCCTGGACAAGGTTGAGTTTTTGAGACATGTTGTGACAGGTGATGGGATTTCAGTAGATCCGAAGAAGATCACAGCAGTGGAGTCTTAGAAGGCCCCGAGTTCAGTAGCAGAGATCAAGAGTTTCTTGGGTATAGCAGGATACTAAAGGAACTTTGTGCAAGATTTCTTGAGGATTATTGAGCCGATGACCAGACTCGCCAGGAAGGACACGGAGTTTGTTTGGATAGAGGAGTGCCAGATTGCTTTTTAGGAATTGAAGAAGAGGTTGACATCTACTCCTATTTTGATGTTGCCATCAGGGTCCGGAGGTTTCACTATTTATAGTGATGCATCAGGAAAAGGGTTGGGTTGTGTTCTTCAGCAGAATTAGAATATGATTGCCTATGCATCCAAGCAATTACGTCATCATAAGAAGAACTATCTTACCCATGATTTGGAGTTGGCAGCGGTCATCTTTGCTCTATAATTGTGGAAACATTATCTGTACGGAGAACGTGTGAAGATCTTCACGGACCTCAAAAGCTTGAAGTATGTTTTCACTAAGAAGAATATGAACATGAGGCAGAGTCGGTGGCTAGAACTGATAAAGGATTTTGATATATCCTAACAGTATCACCCCAGGAAGGCCAACGTGGTTGCCAATGCCTTGAGGAGGTATCTGGTAGCTATGTTTTTTGACGGGGGATCGATATTTGTTGGATAATCTGGAGAGCCTAGGCATTGAGGTGATAGTTCCTGGAATTGTGATACAGATATGGGGTTTGTAGATACATTCAAATTTAATAGACAGGATCAAGGTAACTCAGTATGAGGACGTGCCTCTGAGGAGCATCAGAGCACAGGTTCGAGCCGGATTAGAGGATGATTCCACCATTGCAGAGGATGGTTCTTTGCGGCACGATATTAGATTATGTGTGCCTTATGGGGAGATGCGTGAGGAGGTATTACAGGAAGCGCATCACTCTCAGTATTCCATGTATCCAGGTGCCAACAAGATGTATCAGGATATGCAAGAGGGTGTATGGTGGTATGGCATGAAGGGGGAGGTGGCACAGTTTGTATCCAGATGCTTGGTGTGCTAGTAGGTGAAAGTCGAGAGGAAGAGGCCAGGCGGTTTACTTCAGCTATTACCCATTCCAGAGTGGAGGTGGGAGCACATTACTATGGATTTTGTGTCCGGACTTCCATGATCTCCAGATGGGAAATACGTGATTTGGGTCATCATAGACAGGTTGACCAAGTCGACCCACTTTTGCCTTTTAATATGGATTTGTCTACAGAGAAGCTGGCAGAGTTTTATGTGAGGCAGATCGTCAGGATACATGGGTTCCTATCAACATAGTCTTGGATTGGGATAGTCATTTTATTTCTTATTTCTGGAGGAGTTTGTAGACGATCTTAGGCACTCAACTCAAGTTCAGTACTCCTTATCACCCTTAGATGGATGGACAGTCAGAGAGGAACATTCAAACTCTCGAGGATATGTTACGCACCTATATACTAGATTTTAGGGGTTCTTAGAAGGATCATCTCCATTTGGTAGAGTTTCTTACAACAACAGCTACCAGGCCAGTATAGAGATGTTACCATTTGAGGATCTGTACGGGCGAAGATGGCATACTCCCTATTAATGGGTAGATGTTGGAGAGAGAGCTTTGCTAGGGCCAGAGATAGTGGTGGATGCAGCGGAGAAGGTTAAGCTGATCAGGAATAGACTACGGGTGGTGCAGGACAGCTAGCGGCGCCGATAGCAACCGAAGACCTTTGGAGTTTGAGATATAGTTTTAGATTCTTGTTTTGTGCTTGATATTGGTTGTTCGATATCGATTATATTTTTAAGGTTGTATTTTGTTCTATGTTGGAGGTCTGGTATTTCTGAAGATTTCTCTGACACGAGGCACGATTCGCTTCTGTGGAGGCGGGAAGTTTAGTCCGTGATTTATCATACCCTTCAGTATTCTCAAGAGGGTCGGTGTAGTTGCCTACAGACTAGACTTACCACCTGCATTGGAGGGAGTTCATAATATTTTTACGTGTCACATTTGGGACGGTACATGGCGGACCCTAGTCATGTATTGGATCACTCAGAGATAGAGATGGGCCCTACACTTAGCTATCCAGAGCAGCCAGTTGAGATTCTGGATCAGAGAGAGAAGGTACTGAGGAACCAGACCATTCCCTTGGTATGCGTCGTATGGAGGCATCACTCTCCGGGTGAGTCTACCTGGGAGAGGGAGGATGAAATGCAAGAGCGTTACCCATATTTGTTTGTACTTTGAGGTATGTTCTTTCTTGATTCTATTTTTGCTTTCTAGGGGTAGTTTCGTCTTTGAATTTCGAGGACAAAATTATTTTAACGGGGGTAGACTTGTCACTAATATATTTTTATGAAGGGTATTTTAGTCATTTTTATAATTTAATAATATTTATGTATGTTAATATTTAATTCTTGTATTATTTATTATTATTAGTAGGCTACATGATAATTTGGACTTGTGTTAGTGGACCTAACTAGTTTAGATTGGACTCATGGACCAACATTATTTCTAGTTAGACTTGAGCCCAATAATCAAGCCTAATTCTTTAAGTTGGTGATTAATTGATCAAACCATTAGGAGAAGAATCCTCCTTCCTTAATTAGTTTCTACATGACAAGCCCATAAGGGTATTTTAGACCTTGCACACTTGCTTGAACCCCAAGAAAGAGGCCGGCCACTATTTAGGGAGAGGAGTTTCTCTCTCTTCTCTTTTTTTACTCAAAATTCTATATATAAAATTTTTCTCTTCCAAATTCCTTCATTCCTACACCAATCCCTACCCAAATTATCTTCCAAATCCTTCTCTACTCACCATTGGAGGCTATTGGAACAAGGAGGAGGCAAGGATCTACAAGAAGGTAAATAGTGCACAAGTTGAAGGATCTTTGCATCCATTTGGAAACTAGCATTGGTAATCCATTTCTTAATAGGTACAATTTAGTTTTCTAGGGCTACCCATAGAAAGAGAAATTAGGTTCATAGGAGGCCCGTGGAGAAAGTTATATTGTGTTTTGTGTCAATTTTGAAGGAATTTTCATATTGGCACATCATGTGTTTGTTAATATGGACCAAATTGACATGTATTAGGTTGTGCGAGATTAGTGTCATAGCCACAATTGAATACGTGTAGGCCGTATCATGATATTTTGGTGATAGGGGTTGATTTAAGTCGGTTTCCCTTCGACACAGGGGTTTGAGCATGCCACATTTTGATACAAACAAGTAGTGATGTAGCTAGCACTTTATATTGCTCTTAAATATGATTTTAGACTTGCTCGTATCTTTTGTGATACGTTTGGATCAAGTATTGGTAGTGGACTGCAAGCGTATCATAGATTGGTGGGATACGGTGCGATGCACACCAAGTGTTTGTATAATTGTTAAATTAACTTCATGTACCCAAATTACTATCCTTTATATCTATTTTGTATTGTTTAGAGTATTTAATTAATGTGTATATATATATTACCTAAGTGTTAGCTATGTTAAATGATATATATATATATATATATATAAATATATATATATATATATATATATATATATATATATATATATATATATATATAGGCTTGTATATGAGATGGAGGGGTGGTTTACTGTCATTGTGGTTTGTGTGTTGCTTTGACTGCACACAGGGACGGTTAGATGGGGCCTTGGTCTTGTGTGCTCGTGCACAGTGGACAATGGTCAGATGGAGCAAGAAGGGAAGAGCAGCACTGTGTGCTAGAACACAGTCGAGTTGCACTGTGGGACAGTTGTAGGTTGTGTAAGAATGTGGTCTGAAACTAATGTTAGAAGTTAAGGATTGTATATATAGAAGTTAGTAACAGTTTATTGTTAGTATTAGTGGATTAGTTGTATGTTAGTAAATTGTTAATGTTAGAAGGTAAGGATTGTAGTAGTTGTTATGAGTTGTGTAGAGTTTGTTGTTAGCATGTTTTCTAGTTAGTAGTTAAATATAAGATTAGTGGATAAGATAGATATATGTGAATTAGTTAATACACTATATATTAGTGTATATAGATACTAGATAGTCTAAATATTAGTGAGGGTAAGTTGGTTTTAGGTTACCTTGAGCAATCCCAAGGTAAGAGAGATGAGATATCACAGGGTATTGGTATCTCATACCGATGGGTAGGTAATTGTCTTGTTGGCTCAAAGCCAAGTATTATATCTTGCTAGTATAGTATTAGTTATACTAATAGGTATTTATATTAGAGTCTCTCGAGTATCTTGAGATACAATATCGTATCGATACTCGGGTATCCTAATATAGCTCATATAGCGTAGTTAAGTAGTGTTTGGACCTAATAACCTAGAGATAGACTCGTACAACCTAGAAATAGTTAGTTTAACCAAGTTTGACTAGTTTGACCTAGAGTTGACTATTTTGACCTAGAAATGGCTTTATGACCTAGCTTTGGATTAGTTTAACTTGTTATCATTTCCAAATCTTGTATTGATATAATATTCCAAATTTAGGTCTTCGAGGCACCATTTCGGATACAGGTTGATACTTTATCTCCGATTCCAGGCAAGTACATTCTCTGAGAGTTTTCCATTTATGATATCCTCTATATTTCTTGTATTTAGTGTAGATATCCTTGACTTTCCTGATACTTGGTTACACGAATTGGTATTCCTGGATCCCGTCATGAGATGTTATTATGGTAGTTCCTGGTGTATCTCTTATGCAAGCCCTGTTGTTCTTGTGCGAGTATGGATACTGATTCATGAGAAGAGTCACGACTTCTAATAAAATCATGTGTCATAACGTGCCATAGTTGGATCCACTATAAGTTAGGGGAGGGGAGTATTTAGTGTAGATATGTGATCATTCCCCAGAAATTCTTGTTTTCCTTCAATAGTGTTAATCATACACTGCACGTATGATTAAACAGGCCCGTGGTTCTTAAGTATTACCCAAGCCGATCTATTGTTGTTACTGGTACTCACTCACTTAGATAGTTATTTTATTTTTTATATATGATGTCCATATCTCCTATATGTATTTTTCGAATTTCCTTATTTCAGTATATTTGTGCCATGCTCTGTTTCTCCTATTTATGCTCTCTATTTACTATTACCTAGTTTTTATCATTTATTGGAACTGCTTTTAGAGTTGTACTTTGCTCATTTCTTGACTGGATATATTTTTCACAAATGACACTGAGGAGTGGTATCCCACTCACTATGGGCCTCAGGACATAGTTGTCTTAGAGATAGCGACTGTGGCTCAGGAGGGACTCATCCCGGCTAAGACATATGATACTTTACCAGTAGCTTAGTAGATAGGCTTATATTATACTAGATTTGTCTCCAGCTTTGACAGTTAGTATTTTTTATTCTAGACTCATTAGATATTACTTCATGTCTTGTGAGTGGTATTCTTGACTATTCAGTTCTTTATATTATATTTCGTGCATTGTTCCATCTTATAAATTTGTGATTAAGTATTCATATATCATTGATGGCTTTTATATATCTTGTTGATCATTACTGCTACTTAGTTAGTTTACCAAAATAGCATTCTACCGTCGATGATGTGGGGTAGGCTGGACGTTGTTCGCTGCTCGTGCCCCTACATCGGGCTCAACGTGCATAGAAAACAGTAAGCGCACAAAGCAAGTTGGTGCACAAAATACATAGAAGTAAGGTTGGCGCTCAAACGACCAAAACTAGGCAATGGCGCACAAACAACTAAAACTAGGCAGTGGCGCATAAATAACAAAAACTTAGGCAATGGCACACAAATGACTAAAATGAGGTAGTGGCGCACAAACGACTAAAACTAGGCAGTGGCGCACTTTCGCAAGAAAGTGCGCAAGCTACAAAGGATGGCGCACTTGACAAAAGTGCGCAGGCAAGAATAAAGCGCACTTTCAAGGAAAGTACGCTAGAAAGCTAGCTACATGACAAAATACACAATCCGAGGTCAAAGCTCGACAGTCGAGAAACTTGTCAGTCGAGGAGCACAAAAATTGAGAAACCAACAAAAGCTTTGCCTCTTTGGAAACGAAGAGAAAAAAGTGCACGAGTTACCAAACGTAAGCAAAGTGCGCCGGCTGATAAAACATAGAAAAAGTGCGCCAGATTGCCAACTCGAAGAAAGTGCACGGACTGACTGTGACGCACCTTTTCTTGGTTTTCTAGGAAAAACTTTGATTAAATACGCACCAAAATGCGCCACTGTCTCAAGGAGTGTGACTGGCGCACTTTTTTCTCTGACAATAAGTGTAGTATGATTAGCATGCATGAGGAGTTGGGACAACACACCAATGCACCCAAAGTAAAACATACGTATTTCTACGTCAAAGAGGTTCTCTTGCATACTCTTCATAGAGGACTGTTCTTCTTCTCCAGTAAGCCATTTGGTATACGTATTGTATCAAGTTTCAGCACTGAACTTAGCTGGACTCGAAAACAAGCACGACCAAAAGAACAATTACATAAAATATGGTCCTCTACACTATGAGCTAATTAGTTTTGTAAAGCATAAAGTTTAGGAAGATCAATCCCCAAGAAAATAAAAGTGAACCCATATACCCAAACTCTAGTTTATGCAATTTTAACCAAGAAAATCAAGAACGACAGGTATTAAAGATGAAGGGTTGCTCGGTCCCAACAACATGAGATAGAAACAAACAAAAATTATTAAGAATTAACAGCATGCATAAATCTATGGTTCTTCTCTTGTGCAAGATATACTTGTCAACAGAGGGAGAGAAAACCTAAGAGAGAAAAATAGAAAGAAAATAATGAGCAGAGAGAGAAATAGGAGTATATAGGTTTAGGTTTATGATATGGAACGTTGGATTACTCAAACCCATCATAGCCACACATGCCACCAACCCAAACAAACCCACTCTTCTCCATAACTCATAGGTCCGCTCTAAACAAAGGCCGGATAATCAACCAACATGCGCCAAAGACACCATATGCCAAAGACAACATGGGCCTAAGTGCGCCGGGAAAGGGGAATGACATATAATATTATATATAAGATATTAAGAAGCAACAACAACTGTATAAAAGAACAGTTGATAACTAATATACACAAGTAACGAGAACAGTTGATAACAAAAGTAATATGCAATATAATAAGCATTAACCAAATAACCAATAAGTAATATAATAATCCTAAAGTAAGCATTAAGCAATATAATAAGCATTAACTAATATTCAACATCAAGTAATAATAACCAATATTCAACAACTGCCTATGCGCGCCTATGTATTCCCCTAGTCGCCTCTAGGCGCTTGTCGTCTGACATGAGTTTTCCTTCTCCAGGTCGAGATGGGCTTCCCCCAACCTGCTCGCCTAGGCCGCCTAGCTGTCTCCTGTGACAACATAGACTCTACCTAAACTTTCTTTGTCCATTTCAATAGAAGACCAATATATCCTAGCAGATCCAGTCAGTTTTATTTTGGCAAATCAGATGTGTCTCTCATCACACATTTTGAACCACTCAAAATAATTGTTTATGTTAGACCAACCAATCACTAAATGCCTTAGGATCAAGGCGATCGTCAAAGAATGGGACCTCTACCTTTACTTTCTTAGTGATGTCATCACCTCAAAATTTATAGTTCCAGTCTCTTGGACGATATTTCTCATCGGAATCATCATAGATTTAATAGGAAATCTAGATCTATGTTTCTCTCTCTTAGGTGGAGAAGGATTAACAAGGTTATGCCTTTCGCGGTAGGGTGTATAAAAATTTCAGAACCCTCCCTAGCATGTTGTATTGTATATGCATTTAGTCCGCTAACGATTTTTTCCATTCCTGAATGAGATGGATCCCGTATAATTATTTGGTAGGGTTGTTCAACGACATATATTGCTTCCATTTGATTGACTCTAGCATTCAAAGTCTATATCTGCATCTGCATTGAACCTATATTTTATTTCAAATTTTTTTGATTCTAATATCGATGAAGAAAAATTACCAAACAAATCACTAACTTCCATGTTTGAATATAAAATTCTCCTGTTACGTAAATGCATAAACAAAAGCCTAAACCTAGGCTCTTATACAAATCTGACAAGGAACGGGAACTTAAGTTCCACTAATCCAATTTTACAATTAGGGTTTATAGGATTTTTAACTAGTGAGCAAGTTATTTTTTTTTATTCAATAGGAAATTATGGAAGGAGACATAGTTATTGTTATTGCTGTACCTGGAAGTGTACAATTCTGCCACAAGCCGTCACGAAAGACGCAAACTTCGTCTACGATGGATAGGTCTTCAACATGTTCTTGAAGCCCTTAGGATATGGTACACAACTACTAATTAAGGAGGAAGACCGCATGCGCCACTCGTGAATGACATAGTCGATCTAAATTTGACTTGGGTTTCGAAGAATTATGATGTCGATTCGTTGTTATGCATACTAACCTCAAAATAAGAAACAAATAATGATAATAATAAAGATAAACACATAATCTATTGATTCCTAAGGAATATAAACTTTCTATTCAAAATAACATCCAAATAAAAATAAGAATACGGAATATCAATTTCTCAACCGAAATATTTCTTTTGTTAGATTATGCAAGCATAACTAATCTGAAAATTTGACTCATTTCTATTTTGTCATGGTAGAATCTGATCCCGATCAAATTTCCAAGGGACATTGGGGTTGATCTGGATCCTAACCTGTATTCTGATTCAGTCTCGCCTCCAAAAACTTTGAAATCTAGAACTCCAGGTCGGGTTAATACCGTACAATTTTAATATACTAGTTTAATTAATTTATGGGTCAGTAAAATGATATATAGCAATTGTTGGAATATAGTTTTGTATATTCCTTCCTTTCGTCACAATGTGCATGTAAAAAAATGGACCAGCCCAATAAATGCTCCGTTGTTACAATCCTATAGGTCTTACGGCATAATTTGTGAAAAATAACAAATGATGTAGTGCTAGAATCCTATAATTGTTCTTATAGCATCATTTGTGAAAAATAATGTAGTCCCAAACCAACAATGATTTTTAAGGACCTCAAAAAAAAATGTTGTCCCAAACCAACATGGGTTTTGAAGGATCTGGCGTATTTTGATGATAGAATCACTACTGTCTAAAAAATTTAGCAAATAAATGATTTGTATGGATTTACCCTTGGTTAGAGGAAGTTATTCCAATAATTCTCTAAGCCCAACTGAATTAACATAGAGGGGGTTTGGAAATAGTTTTCAACTAGCAATTGACGTGCCTCAGTTATAACCTCACTAGCTACGTCATTGCCCTAAGCGCAAAGATAATTTTCCCAATGGCCCTTGGATCTTATATTATACCGCTTTCCTCTCACTCCCACGACTTAGCCTTTGCGATGTGGAACTAATAATGTTTCCATAAACATTATACATTTAGACTTGCTGACCGAGCAAAATTTTTTTGACCTTTGTTTGCTGCAACCACAAAGGATTCTAAATCTCAGTCAGAGAAGAAGCGTGGGAAAGCAATACATACGAGAGGATAGCAGAATCCATCCTTAGCATAAAAATCTTACTTCATTATGATCTGCAACATAAGACTCTGAGCTGACCGGCATGAGAATAGATCTCTGAATCACCGAACTCAACTGGCTCTTGTGGTCAGCGAGAAGAGGTATAACCTCCCTGGCTAGGCTGACGGTCTCGGAATCAAACTACGGGGGAGGTGTGGGACAATGGGCTTGAATGACATACAACACAGCATGCACAAAGTCCCATGCATATCGTTGGGCATCTAAAAAAAGATCTCTGAATCTGTCAGGAAATTCGGTATTTTATCCTCTTAAGAAAAAAGATTTTGGTGCTTATTAATTGAATCTTATATGTCCTAACTCAAGTATACATTTCATTGTAGGTTAAATTTTACACGGAAAGACATAGGGATAGATCCATGAATCTGTCACAAACTTTGGCGCTTTTTATTTTTTTAGAAAAAGCATTGCATAAGTGTATGTTACATAATGGTAGACTAGTAATGATACATTGATAGAAGGACTAGGTTGTGTTTCATTATGTAAACTTATTTAGTGGTTACTAATTTTCCTCAAAAGGACAGGAATAACTCTTCTTGCATTCTCATTTCTGTAAATTTTGGCTCTCTGCCTGATCTTGTATTGCATATGACTGAGTGCTAGACGAGATTTTTGGGGTTTGATTATGTGATTGAAAAGAATATCAGTTAGGTTCATAAAAATCAACACTTCTTTTTCTTGTTGTTCTGAATTTCAAGCATTTATGCTTGTTGTTTCTCATACCATACCTCCGAAGAAAAATAACAAGAGCTTAATGATAATAGTAAAAAAAATATTTGTTTATCTAATTTTTTAAATCATCTACAAGGTGCAAGACTAATTATGTCTTCTTGGATACCATTAAACAATATTACTCCCATTGATGCTTCAAACGCTATTGAATCATTTACCTCCTATTGATGCTTCAAACCCGGAAATTAAAGAAAAGTTATTTCTCTATTATAAATCATATAATCATGTTAATTGGATATAAATTACAAAGTTGTCAATTGTCAAAAGTTTCTATTATTTGATCAATGTACTATTTTTTAACTCAAATAAGTTCTTTTCAGTAATGATGTCGGGGATGAAGAAATACAAAACAATCTTTTTCTTCCTTTCCTAGAGATTTGCAAGGTTTACACTATTGGAGTTATCAAATAATTAGGAGCCACACATGTAAAATTAATTATGTTGTGTTATCTAAATAATTAAGCCAAATTAAAGTGGTCTAACTGAAAAATAAGCTTAAGGATATAATTGTCATGGAGATAATGTATAGATACCTTGAGATAAATCTAATTTTATGAGGGGCCAAATTAAAATATATAAAACCTAGAATATATATATATATATATATATATATATATATATATATATATATATATATATATATATTCATTAGGGGTTATGGACCCCAATTTGTAAGGCCACTAAATGAGAGGATTTTCCAATTTTTGTTCTACCCTTCATCCCCATCAACAGAGAGAGAAATTTTTTTTACCTTTGTCAATAAGGGTCGCATCATGTTGGAAGATCGAACCATAAAAAGAGACATTCGCTACAAGATCAATCTAACTAAGCGATGGATTCATATACGCTTCCACAATTATTTACCATCTCAATCTCATGAATCAACGAAAAAATCTAACATACACAACATTCAGAATTAAAGTTTGAGTTTGTTATTAGCAAAACTTAGAAAAAAAATTTAAGATTGTGGGTTCACATGAAATTCAGTTCAGTTTAGAAAGTGATAATATATTTGTGAGGATATTGTATTTCTCTATATGTGAGAAATATTTGTTGAGAATTGTGTATTTCTCTTGGCAACTGTATAAGAATAAGTGTGGAAAAACACAGCCGAAAGTCGAAGAATAAGGATGAAGGGGAAGCTGTGGAACTAGTCAAATATAAAGCTTAGAGAAGTATTTGAGAGAGAATTTCACGATGTTCATTCATCTCACAATGGGGAATATATAAATTTACTATATATGATTGTATTTCTTTATATGATAATTACTAAATACAATATATTTCTACTATATACGTGTACTACCATATCTATGGTATTCCTATGTGGTAAGTACTCAACATAATATATTCCTACCATATATAAGTACTACCATATATGATGGTATTTCTATATGGTAAGTATTAAACATAAAAATATTACCATGACTCATGCTAACACACTCCCTCAAGTTGGAGCATAAACATTGATCTCCAACTTGCACAATGAGTCATAAAAGTTTTCTTAGAAACACATTTTGTAAGAATATATGTTTGTTGTTCTTCAATAGAAACAAAAGGAAAGCTAATAAATTTTGCATCTGGCTATTACTTTATGAAATAACGATCAACCTCCACATGCTTAGTATCTTCAGGAGCATTCGACTAGTCGAGACTAGCAATTTGACTAGATTCAACGGGTCAATCTTTATATTCGACGGGTCAAATGTCTCAGTTCAACGAATTAAAATGATGGTTGGATTGGCTGTAACATCTGGGTCTCAGTTCGACAGGTAGAGAACTTTCATAAGACCCGTCGAAATACCTTCTTCATATGTCCTTCCTTCATGCACTTCTTCTTATTTACCATGATACAAACTCTTCAAAATATGAATTCTTTCCTTTAAGAGTAGTGCCAGTAGATGAAACATAGCTTATAGTATAATACTTCTAGACATTAGTATCATCTAGATATTGAATCCGAGGTTTTGAAAGTGACCTCAACCTTCTAGACTTCATTAATCTTATAAGAGCCTTCTTTTGTATCACCTATTAAAAATTGTAGCAGATTCAACTAAATCGACATATTTGAATCCGAGATTTTGACGGTGACCACAACCTTCTAGACTTCATTGATTTTAGAAGAACCTTCTTTTGTATCACCCAATAAAAATTGTAGCAAATTCAACTAGACAAACAGATTTCAATGGGTTGAAGAAAACTGATTTAAGAAACAATTAAATTAAAAGAAAGTTCTTAAACTAACCTAAGAAATAATCAAATTAAAAAGAAATAGACAAAGTCCTCATGGATCTTTGCTCTAATATCAAGTCAAATATAGATCTTGGAGAAGAATTTGAGAAAAAATATGGAAGAAGATAAATGGTACCACTAGCGATATCTGAATCCTGCTAGAATAAGTCATCGGACCATCCTACTAGTCTCAATAAAGCTCAGCAGTAATCTAAAAGAAACAAGGTTCTCAGGAGAGACGTAACAAGATACATAATATACATGTCAGTGTACTGTATAAAACATTCATAAAGAAATAGTAAGAAAATGAACAAATATAAGTAAGAACAGACGGAACATGCATACAAGAACAACTACGTATAAGTGAACCGCTGAAGAAAAACGGACTAACGAATACCAAGTTCCTGCGTGAAAACATGGCAAAAAAATTAAAACTGATAGTCAAAACCCTCGTCCCTAGTGTGGACTCGCAGGCTTGCACAAATAGCCAAGCCTTGCACCTAGTGTGGACTTGCAGGTTGAGAAACCAAACACTCAACCCTCGCCCCTAGTGAGGACTCGCAGGCTGAGAAAAAATTATAGAAACGGAATTGGCAGTTCAATTATAACACATTCGTCCTCCCCACTCCCCATAATATAGTACGACTCGGTCAAGGTACAAGTTCGAACAAATCTAGTATGAACTATAATGACAAAACGTGAACAAGGATGATCTATTAACGCGACAACAAAACTAGTATGCATAATATGAAAGAAAAGGCATATCAACTAATCCACAAAATAAAACTAGATAACGACATGTAACAAAGAAAAAAGGAATTTAAGCATGTAAAATATTGTAATAGACAAGGTATACTTGCCTATGGTCCAACACCGTGTAGTGTCGAAAATACGGTGGTCAAAGTCCAAGCCTATACAATTCAAAAAGACTATTAATAACTAATATAGATTAGTTTACAGATATTTAGAAATATTGGTTTATAAATTTATATAAGTTATACTATGATTACTATTTACTTTGGTTTGCTATTCAATAAGTTTTAATCTTTTATCCATTTATATTTAGTTTAAGCTACAAACTTTATACTAAGAGTTATGTAACTTATTGAATTATATATCTATTATACTAGGTTATATACATTAGATACATGTCTATTTTGCCTATTAGTTTATTTAATTCCGTTGAAATTTAACTATAAAATATCAACGGAATCATGTTCTAAACTAAAGGTAGTAGAAAGGTGGTAAGTCTTGGTATAAGTCTTAGGCAATCAAAAGATTCCACTAAATATTATTAATTTAAACTTTCTGATTTGAAGTCATATTAAATAAAATTATGGAATATTTAGTAAATTTTGATTTAATTCATTAAAGTGCCTAACTCTATACCAAAAAAAAATCTGTTGAGTATTATAGTTTGAGTATATTGCTTACAGAAAAAATAGTTTCTAAAAAATTTAAAAAGAGAACCCAAACATCCTTATTAAGGACGTTTTTAATTTTTTCTTTTTTTTTTTCCAAAAAATGTAGGAAATAAAAAGAAAATAATAATAATAGTAATAAAATAATAATAATAATAATAATAATAATAATAATAATAATAATAATAATAAAGATAATGCCCTTGATAATGACGTTTGGGGCTTTAAAAAAATAATAAAAATGACAAAATGCCTTACTAAGGACGTCCCTTCTTTTTTAGTCGAAAAAAAAAAAAAATTCAAACGTCCTTACTAAAGATGTTTGGAGCTTTGGAAAAAAATAAAAAAAAATGACAAATGTCCTTATTAAGGGCTTCCCTCCTTTAGTCCAGGCGTTTGGATTCTCTTTTGACAATTTAAAAAAAAAATATTTTCTCTCCGAAAAATATACTCAAATTACAATGTTCTAAAGAAAAAACTTGTAAACTCTATATGGTAGGTATTTATTCCATCAACATACAGCAGTTCTAAAAATACTAAAAAGGTGGGAGGGGTTAAATGTAAACATACCTACTAAGTATAAGTTGTTCCTTTAGAAGAGTTGTTGCACCGGATGAGAACTCACGAGGACGGCGACCGAGTGACCCACGGTTTGATGACCATCCGAGCAGCCTGCGCCGATCGCCACGAAAGCAGCGAGAAGGCCGTTGCATGCGTCGGCGGGAACAATGTCCGAGCGAGAGTGGGTGTAAAGGAGGCACGCTGAGGAGTCAGTTTCCAATCGAGAGCGTCGGCTCCACATGATCTATGGGAGTCCGGTGGGGTCTGAACTCGCCCGCGCGCGGCTGCGGCACCTCGGGGACAAAGGCTTGGTCCTGGTTGGCCGTCAAGTACGGGTGACGACACGGTTGGAAGAGGGTGTCGATCGAGGAGGAGAAGTTGGCAGAGGGACTTTGAGAGTTCGACCGGCAGGGGGGGAATTCTAGGGTAGTAGATAAAAGTGAGAGAAGAGAGGTTGGATATAGAGTATATTGGGGAGGGAGCTTCCTGGTTGAGTCTCTTCTTTTGTATACATATATATATATGGAATAATATAAATATACTATAGGAAGGGAGGGGATAGGTTTGCATATATAGTAGTAGATTTTTTTATTTTTTTATTTTTTCAGGGGTCGGTCATACCGAATAATATGGAGGCCCTTCATTTGTATACATATGCATGATATGAAAATTATGAAAATAAATAAATGGTTACCGCCGTCTAATCAAGGAATCACTTTTCCATCTTTATTAAGTATTTATTTTTTCTTTCAATTTTTTCATATTTTCAAATACCTAAAAAATAAATCGATGAGAATCGTAATTAAAAAAAAAAAACAAGGAATTGAATTTTTTTTCCTTTCCTTTCCGCGAACCAAATAAGGCCTAGAATTTGAGGAAAGGATTTAATTTTCATATCTGTTTAATATGACAATTAAATTTTGAACAATTAAATCTATTTAATATTCAAATTATGTCAATGATCATTTTTAGTATATGACAATTAAATTTGTTTAAAAGATGAATTGATATCCATTCAAATTATTAGCATATATGGTAGTTATTTATAAACGGTCATTTTTAGTATAAGACAATTAATTGATAGTCATTCAAAACATTCAAAGCATATATGGTAGTTATTCAAATTATATGACAATTAAATCCATTTATAGTATATGACAATTAAATCCGTTTATAAAAATTAATATATTGTATAAATCTGTCTAATATTCAAATCTGTTTAATATGACAATTAAACTTTGTACAATTAATGTCATTTAATATTCAAATCATGTCATTGGTCAATTTTAGTACAATAATGCTAAGTTTACTACCAAATACTTACAACCTTCTTACAACTCTCTCTACGCTGCTATGTTGGCCACACCCGGCTCCACCCTCTCTACCCACTTCTTACAACCCTCTCTACCCACTGCTATATAGGCTACCAAATACTTTGTACAATTAATGTCGTTTAATATTCAAATTATGTCCTTCAAATTATTAGCATATATGATAGTTATTCAAAAATTGTCAATTTTAGTATATAATAATTAATTGATACACATTTTAAGCATAAGTGGTAGTTATTCAAATTATATGACAATTAAATTCGTTTAAAATTTTTATTATATTATATAAATTCGTTTAATATTCAAATCCTTTCAGTTTATAAAATGTGTTATATCAAAATTTTAATTTTAATTAGATTTATAAAATTTTCTTATTTTTCTTTCTTCCATTAATTTTTTAAGGTTTTTTTTTTATAATAAAACCAGGCCAACCCGTTCCGACCCTGAATCCGTCCGGACCCAGCCCGGATCTGCCCAGCCCGCCCCCAACCGGATTATGGGTCAGAACTAGGTTTTCATTTCTTTATCCCGGGCTGGGCCGGGCCGGCCGAAAATCGGTCAAACACAATTAGCGCGGGCCCCGGGCAGGCCCGTCCCAGCCCATTACACACCTTGAAATAACTCTAAAAGTGTAGACCTTGCAAAACCCCATGAAAGAAGAAAAAGATTATTTTGTATTTCTTAATCCTCTACATCATGCTGAAAAAGAACTTATTTGAGTTTAAAAATAGTACGATGATCAATAACCAAAATTTTTGACAATTGATAACTTTGTAATTTATATCCAATTAACATGATTCTATACTTTAGAATCAAAAAATAATTTTCTTTAATTTTCGGGTTTGAAGCATCGGATGTCACGCCCTAATTTTCTCTAAATCGATAATCGTCCCCCGGGCGTGATGCCGTGCACGTGTAGGGCGCGCATGTACAAGGCCTAGGCATAATGATATACTTTAGAATAAATGCAACAGAGTATGCAAATAAGATATCACACCTTGAGATATAGAAAAGTTCTCTTTATTGATAATGAACATCTGTTTACAGACTCTTGACCCAAAAGTAATAAAGATGCCGCACGGGCTTACAACTTGAACGCAAAATGAGATAGCCGATCCATACATTACATCTTTTACTAGTATTTCAAAAGCACAAAATACCTTGGGTGCGAGTCAGCACCATTGCCTAGGAGCTTCAAAAAGGAAGTACGGGCTCCTTTCTTGAGTATATACTTGGGCTCCAAAATTCACAGTACGAACGCGCCTGGTGCAGGAAGGATTGGAGAAACCTTCAGCTCTTCGCCTCGTCGCCTTGGCTCAGGGAACCTGTTGCAACGAGGGTCAGTACTTTAAAAAGTACCGGTGAGGGCGAGCTAACCCAACATACCAAATCAACATCGTATTCATATGAACATGCAACATTTATATTATGCGATCTTTCTATCTTGTCTTAGTTCCATTCTTTATATACGATAAATTGGAATGACATAATAAAATATGCCACCGTTCGGCGACTTTACCTGTACTGTGTGAACCAACTGTACAAAACTTATCATGACCTTCCCTGCCACAAAGATATAGTTAGTCTGCACAATTTAAATATACATAGCAATCACTTGGTCGGACGAGAGATGGGTCGGATGTCATTCTGCCTCGGGTAGCTAGCCCTTGGCGGACGCACAGACCCATCCAGTGCTAGGACTATACTAGCAAATTATTCTACCCAGGTCAAAGCGGTCCCAGTGTCCCGACGACCGTTCATAGAACGACATCTCTTGTGCACAAGTTATCCAAGACCATGCCTCAACTACAAACTAAGTTATCAATTGGAGCATATTTCATGCAATATAATTAAATAAACTTCATGCATTTTCCATAGTCTAGGCTACCTTGCACAATGATCACATTTCCAATTTTTGCACTATCTATTAAAGAGTTACAGATAAATAAGTTCTAGCTACAAGTGAACATAAAATAGCTACAGGCATAGCGGACAAGCATGCATCGATGATGATCGTTGAAAATTTTATGTGACAAGCATTATAAGTGTTTCAAGTCTACTTCTTCTTTATTCTGACTTAATTTTTATTCTTTTTGTATCGTTTGATCGAAATGTACAAATGAGTCAATTTATTAAGAACGAAGACTTGGAAGAAGGGAACTAATTGAAGTAAAGCCACTCACAAGTGGGCGAACTGGGAGAGAAAAATGGGAGATCTTCAAGACTCTACTTGCGTGTCGCCTATACGATCACCTACACGCACCAACAGTTGATCAATATCTTCTGCTTTGATCTCCAAGGGTTCGATAAGAATTACGAAATCCAAAGAACGAAGACAATGAAATCCATCAAAACCGTTCAAAAAAATGCAAATCACAAAACCAACAAAAAGGCAACCAAGCGGCATCGAAGAAACCAATCCATAACGAGGAAAGGATCTTGATTCAATCTGTCCCGATCGAACGATACCAAGTATTTCTTAGTCGCACTTCCTGAACAGGGTGAACGGGGCACTACATCTTAACCAACTAATAAAAAGTTTCGTCTTCGAAACTTAAGAATAGAACCTACCCCTAGGAAATAATGAGGGAAAGTTTTTCCTCATGTCTGATTCGAGTTCCCAGGCCGATTCCTCGACTGAGTGGTTCCGCCAAATAATGCACACTAGCGAGACTGTCTGATTCCATAACTGCTTCTCTTTACGATCTAAGATCTGAACGGGCTCTTTCGCGTACGATAAGTCAGCCTGTAAATCCAGCTGACCAAAGTCTACCACGTTGTTCGGATCATGCACGCACTTTTTATGCTGTGACACATAGAAAATATCATGCACATCCGACAGGGCTGGTGGTAATACAATTTGATAGGCAACTGAAGTAATTCATTTGAGAACTTCGAACGGCCCAACAAATCTCGGACTTAACTTCCCTTTTACTACAAATCGCATAACTCCGCACATGGGCGAGACCTTTAAAAATATATGGTCACCTTACTGGAACTCGAGGGGTCGACGACGAATGTCGGCATAGCTCTTCAGCCGGCTCTGTGCTACCTTTAATCAATCTTGGATCAAGCGAACCTTTTGGACTGTTTGTTAAACCAGTTTCGGCCTAAGGATTTGACGCTCCCTAACTTCATCCCAGTAGATCGGTGACCTATACTTCCTCCCATACAGAGCCTCGTACGGAGCCATTTGGATGCTGGACTGATAACTGTTGTTGTATAAAAAATTGGCCAATGGTAGGTAGACGCCCCAACTTGACTTTGAATCGATTATGCAGAGGCACAGCATGTCTTCTAGTACCTGATTCACCCATTCTGTTTGGCCATCTATTTAAGGATGATAGGCTGAGCTGAACTTCAACTTGGTCCCCATCACTGACTGATGGCTTTCCCAGAAATGTGATAGGAATCGTCTGTCCCTATCTGATACTATGGAAACTTTCACTCCGTGCAGCCGAACTATCTCATCAAGGTAGGTCTGGGCAAGGCGATCGGTGTTCTAAGTAGTTTTGATGGAAATAAAGTGCACTGACTTGGTTAACCAGTCGATGATGACCCAGATTACGTCGTTCCCCCATTATGTCTTCGGCGATCCAATAATAAAGTCTATGATAGCAAGATTCTATATTTTTCTGCCCGGTCTCTGATGTTCTGCTTTCACCCTCTGACAGGTTATGCATTGCGACACGAAGAGCGCCACATCCTTCTTCATACCATGCCACCAAAAAATAGTACGAAGGTCTCTATACATCTTCGTGCTCCCGGGATGGACCGTATAGGCTGTATAGTGAGCTTCCGCAAGGATCTCCTTTCTGAGTTCTGAGTCATTGGGGACGCATAGCCTTCCCTTAACTCGCAATACTCCATTCTCATCTATATCAAAGTCTTTCACCTTTCCTGCTAGAATCTGCTCGTGCATTTTCCTTAGGAATGGGTCGTCCCTCTGAGTAGATGTGACCCTCTCTATCATGTTAGGCACGAATTGCATCTGAGCAACCCGCTCGCCGCGATATCGAATTCGGAGTTCAACGTCCATTTCCTCTAAGTCCCTTTGTAACCTGCGATCAACGGGCATGGATCCCGTAAACACTCGACTAAACACATCCGCTATAATATTTTCCTTGCCAGGTGTAGTCAATCGTTAAGTCATAATCTTTTATTAATTCTAGCCAACGCCGCTGTCGTAGGTTGGGGTCCGTTTGGGTGAACAGGTACTTTAAACTTTTATGATCGGTATAAATTTGGTAAGCCACTCCATAAAGGTAGTATCGCCATAATTTTAGCCCGAACACAATTGCCGTTAGCTTCAGGTCATGCGTAGGATAATTCTTCTCGTGCTTTTTTAGTTGCCTGGATGCGTAGGCTATCACCCTATCTTGCTACTGTAGAAGCATGAAAAATACGCTGGATAGCTCTACGCAACATGGTGATGCAGGGCAGCGTAAGCAGGGGACCTCAAGGCCATCAAGAGTGCAACAGAGCTTTTCCGCTGAGCATGACGTAAAATATGATGGGACCATCCGCGTAAATACAGTATGTCCAGGCCGCTTCAGCGTAGACGGGGTGCTTCATCGCCTCCTTGGTGTAAAACTCATCCACTTTTATAGCAGCGTTAAAGCGTACGAGGAACACTTCGTCTTCCCTGAAATGAACTTGTCAAGTCACGCAGTGAACCTGACATCTGACTCCTGACAAAAAGTGCTGCACGGCTACCCAGACGACGGCTGGAAAGATGGCAGACCACTCGGGATGCGCCCCACAGTATGATGGCGGATCTTTGCATTTAAAGCAGAGGATTTGATTAAATATCATCGAACCATCGTTTACTGACAACCCCTCAGCGGAGACTGCTTTTACGCATACAAGGGATACGCTGCCTTGTTCTACACAGGCAAACATGAACTGTTTACGCTCCGCAGAAGACAAACAGACTGCCACGTCAAAAGCTGCTCTTCGTACAGGGCTCGAGGCACGTCTCTGTACCGAATGCTCAGAACGGTGGCAGGCCTTCGGAACCCACCTCGGCAATTAATGATGATGGCGGATCTCTGCATTTAATGCGAGAGATTTGATTATATCTCCAAGAGCCGTAATTTTGGCTAAAGACGTCCACATCACTTCAGCTTCTACGCCCATTCAGCTTCTATGCTCGTTCGGCTCCTATGCACATTCGCCCTTTTGTGCTTATTCGGCTTCTATGCCATCAGGCTTCAACGCCTACTCGTCTTCTATGCCTACTTGGCTTCTATGCCTACTTGGCTTCTACGCCATAGTGACAGACATTAGTTTCTACGCCAACCTCTTCTACACGGGGGATACCTACCTACGTGGCTTCTATGCCGTGATCTTCGTAGCGATTATACAGGTTTTGTCCCTTAGTTGGACCCGCGTCACACGCTCATTCAAAATGTCATCTATATGCAGGCTTTGGTTATTTTAATCATTGTGTAAAAGGGTGCTGTACTTTCCACTACTCGGTTTCCACACCGATTGAGTGGTCACTGTCACCAAAACTCTATAAATAGAGACCTCTATCAACAGAGGAACAGGTCAAGACTTTAAAAATCGAACAAGGTCGAAACTTTGAAAGAAGATTGAACAAGGTCGAACCTCCAAAGAGATCGAACCATGGGTCAAAACATTGGAGATTGAGGAGAGATCGAAGAGTCTTTGAGAGAGAGAGAGAGAAGCATCCAGAGCTCAGGCAAAGAGTAGCGATCGACGACATTGGCATCGTGCATCCATCCTCTTTCGCCACCTAGAAAGCTGCTTTTCGTCTTCCATGGTACTTCTTCACCATCGTGTAGTCCAAGGGCTAAAGTGATCGACTGCAGATCAGACACCTATAGCAATCATCTACCCAGATTAAATAAATTGTACTCCTACATCCTCGTATAGGATCAAATTGTACAAGTTTGTTTATAAACCAAAGAAAGCGGGTTTTGTGCTAACCTCGTATTATATACATTTCGTTCTTTCATTTAATACCACAAACAAGATGGCGACTCTGTTCGGGACATCTTTCTTTTTTCATGAGGAAGTGATTGCTCAATATGATGCGATATCCGTGGGATCCGTGAAGAAGACACTGGTCGTCCAGTTCGACTAGTCTACCTACGAAGACATGCTTCGAACGGGGGGGGGAGGTAGCTCTCACTCTCTCTCTGTACAAAACAACAGGAAGCTGCGCAAGGTCTGGATGCCCAAGACATCCTCTACCATCCCTGTGGACTCTCCAATCTCTTCGACCAATGAGGTTGTAGCATTGCTTCCTCCGTGCCCTGCACGTAAAATTCAGTCTCCCGCTACGCGCGGTACAGATAAAACTTCGGGCAAAGCCTCAGCGCAAACCCAGAATTATCCACTGCGCTCTACGCGTAGAAACCAGTCTCCCGCTACGCGCGGTACAGACAAAACTTTAGGCAAAGCCTCAGCGCTAACCTAGAAGTATATACTGTGCTCTACGCGTAGAAACCAGTCTCCCGCTACGCGCGGTACAGACAAAACTTCGGGAAAGCCTCAGCGCTAACCCAGAGGTATCCACTGCGCTCTACGCGTAGAAACCAGTCTCCCGTCCGTGGCGGAATAGACAAAACTTCTGATGATGCCTCAGTGCCAAATCGGAAGTACAAAGCATGCTCCGCGCGTAAGACAACATCTGACCTCTATAGGGAACCAGATGACACCTGTGATCTCCGCAAGGGAAAGCAAGCGGCAAGCTACTTAACTTCTCGGCATTCACGCCAGCAAGGGAACAATCTACCCGCCCTCCAAATAATGCGAGAAGCTGATGGCCGCCTGAGGACATCCTCAGCCTTACGCCAACTAGAGCGAAGCTCAAAATTACGCCAGGCGAAGTCCCTAAGCGTACAGAAGGCTCGATTGACGGAAAGATGCGCTCCTCGGAGATTATCCGCCACCCAGATGGCCAATCAGTTGTATACGAGTGGCACAAGAAAAATTATGGTCCCCATCATCCGCACATCTACCAATGGGAACAGGAGGAACAAGCCATCATCTTCTTCTTCTGCAACTTCTCCTGACCTGCGCAAGTATCTAATCCAGAGACGCAAGGAGAGGGAATCTTCCACCATGGCTATTACGCCTCCTAGCGAGCACTGTTGTGATGGTCACAGGATTATAATTAATTGCTGCTGTTCTAAAGCAAAATGGCCAGTTTTTGACCGACTGAGCTACTCTCCATCTTTCCTAGAAGAAGAGCCCACGCATGCATCTGTGAACATAGCTTCACATATACCTGGAGGAAGCTCAGGCTCAAGACGTCCGTCCTTTGGAACTCCGAGCCGAAGGAGATTCAACATACTCCTCAGAGATACTGAAGATGGGGTATTCCAGAACACTTGTTTGAGGTTACAACAACTGACTTCATACTCCTCGGATTCCGACGCTGGGGGTCACCATTCTCCCGAATCAAATACTGAGAGTATAGAGTCGACTTCTGCAGCGACCTATACACATCCTTCGATGATGCCCAGGGAAATGGAAGTATACGCCATTGGAGATGAACATGAGGAATCTTCGCCGTCAGGAAGCGAGGAACAGCGCATCACTACACTGGAGACGTCTCTGAAACAAATGTAATCCATGATGGAGAATATGCACCAGATGATGCTAACTCAATAGGCGGCTGCTATGGCTCAAACATCAGTCCCGCCAACACAGATACGTGTGAGAGTGGACTTGCCACCATCTAACACGATCCAAGAACCTGCTCTAGATCAAGAGTCAGCTGGTCCTCCACTTCCTCACTCGAAGAATGCATTACCTCCTGCGGGAGTCACGATACAACCGACTCCGCACTAATCCGTGGTCTCGCTACCGGCTGAAAATTTGATGCAAGCAGTATGGGAGTTGAAAGCCCAATTCGATGCCTTAAAGCACAAAGATCAGCTCAAGAAATTGGGAATCGACCAGCCTTACCCGGCTATCTGGGAAGAGGTCCCTTTCCCTACAAGATACAAACCTCAGACTATGGCTCTATTCGAGGGGAAAATATCGCCAAGTCACTACATGAACTATTTTAGTATGATGACGGTGTTGTTTGTCACTACCACATTCCGAAAACAGGAATATTTTTGACTTTTTATAATATTTAATATTATGGTAGTTACAATTAAGTAATTGCATGATAGTATATTTAATTTAAATAATTATGTGAGATGTGTAATTAAATATAATATTATATACAGTGTTCATTTATTTTGAGCTAGTAGACTTAACCTAGAAGCCCAGTAGATGAACACATGTCCGAATTATGGAATTCTATATTTAATTGTTTTATCTAGAATTTATTTATTGGAGATTATAATTAATTACCGTATTTTATTTAATTATTGCGCATTGCCCTTGCTTCGATATTTGGAGCGCTATCCTAACTTTTGTCTTCCAATAAATTTCATAATCTTGCCCTAGACATACCCGCCTTCCATTCTGCTATTTTTGTAACTCATAATATAGCTCTCTGTACCTTATTTCTAGCCGCACAAAAATCGTCGCGAACGTTTATTTAATAAATTCCTATTTTGTATCGTTGTGCGTTCCAATCGAGATTGGAGGCAATCTTGACCTATTTTCGTACGACCAAAATTAGGGTAATATCCTGTTCTGAGTCTTCTTCATTATTGATATTGATAACCTGACTTGATTTTGGCCCCATGTACTCCTAATTAATTTTTGAACACAACTTACATTTATTTCTAATTAAATTAAGGATACTATTTTAACCGATTCTGAAAATCCTAATTTAATTCCAGTGCCCTGCTATTTGAGCCAATACCAAACATACAGCGCCCTCTGACCCTACAAAACACCGGACACCGAATCGCCCGCCAAATTTTTGTCATTTTATGCATCTGTGCAAATACCTAAATTTAAGGGGGCTAATTTGCAAATTTACACTTTTGGTGTCAACACCCCATTTGTTTAAACAATGAAGGAATCCCTAATACTTTAACTAAATCCACCACCCTCATTCCTATATGAATTATTTTTCCCTCATGACAAATCTGGACCACTCATTCTAAGGGTCAATCACTACCCTTGATTTCCCACACACTCTCCCTATTTAATGTCATGTCACCATCAAGCCCTAATCCCCAAAACAAGCCCCCACCTCTCTCTCTCCTCGATCCTCACTCCAACGTAGGAGTTTCTTCTTTTTCTTCTTCTTCTTCTTCTTCTTCTTCTTCTTCTTCTCCTTTACTCATATTTCAAATTCAAAGAGAAAGAAAGAGGGGGGAACACTGTTCACCCACCCCGACTTTCCCTGTGCTCCGGCGGCCCAGCCTAGCCCGAGCCCTCCGCCTCTACTCTTCCTCCCCCGCCGAACAACTCCCCCACTCTGGCTGCAACCTCTCAACTACCATCATCAACCACCATTATCACCATCTCCACCATCATCAACTACCATCATCACCATTACTACTCCCAACCCGACCTCCGGCCTCCCACCATCCCGACTACAGCCGACTCCCCTCCCTGCTGCTAACTCCGGCTGCACCTACGACACCCCTGCGGCCGAGTTCTTCCTGAGCTCCTCCCCACTCTTCTTCCCCACTGCTCCCCGGCCTCTTCCCGAGAGCCCCCGACTCGAGCCCGGCCCGTACCGACTCCGACGGCCACTCATGAGCCCCCCCCTGCGCACAGTCCGGCGCTGATCTTCTCTCCACCGGAACTATGCCATCTCCTCCTCTCTCCCTGTTCTTCCTCCATCTACACCTCAAGCCTCCTCCTCACCCCGAGCTATCCAACCCCCTTGTGAGTTCTCTCCCTCTCCTTCTTCCCTCTTTGGTATAACATAATACATGTATATATATATAATGTATGTAAGTATGCATGTAGGTATTTAATGTATACATATATGTATATATTAACATGTATATGTAATTATGTATTTAAATTAATGTTTAACAGTATATGTATGTGTATATGTATATTTAATATGATTCTAGTATATATATATATATATATATATATATATATATATATATATATATATATATATATATATATATATATATATTTCGTATATACTTAATATATTTTTAATATATAAAATGGGTATACATGTATATATATATATATTCAGTATATATATGTAATCATAAATTGGTATATATGTATGTATATTGGTATTTTCTTATAGTGTGTATCTAATAGTGTATATATATATATATGGTTAATAAATTGATATATATATACGTATTTAATACGTATTTAGTAAATTGGTATATGTATGTATATATATATATATATATATATATATATATATATTTGCATACACTTAATATATTTTTCAATATATAAAAAGAAATTTGTATATGTATATATATTTATTTGTATATATACCTAGTATATTTTTAAATTGGTATATATGGTATATAAATATATTGTTCAACCTATATATATATTATACATGTAATTAAATGATACATATAAATATTGTATATGTGCTAAATTTGGGTATATGTATATATATATACATATATATATATTGTAAGCATTAATGTATATGTTAGTTAAATAGGTGTAATGTGTTTTAGATGTCTGTCTGCTAGATGACCCTAGTTGACCAGTATCATACCTGGCATAGCCCCTGAGTTAGTATTTGTTTGTATGTTTAGTATAGCTTCTGATGCAAATATTGTATTGTTATTATATGTCTTTAGGACTGTTGGTTCCTCTAAGCGATACTCTGGAACATGACCTCGGTATTCACCAGCTAAGGACCCAAGGCAAGTACATTCTCTGATAATTTCCAATTCCTTGATAATTTCTATAAGTTCAATAATCTAGAAATGTTACATCTGAATCCTTGACACTGTGCTACACGAACTAGTATAGCTTGGATCTGCAGTCATGAGATGTTACATTGATTATCGTATTGACATTGTACACGACATGTATATTAGATATCGTACATGATAGATTGGACTTGCTCGTGTATCGTGACGTGTCATGGTTGGATCCACAGTACTAGTTGGGGGCGGGGAAGTAGCTAGTAAGAAATGTGATCATACCCTTTATACAAGTATAGAACAATGTAAGTGTTAATCATGCTCTTCACATATGATTAGCCATGCCCTATAGCTATCGTACATGTTCCCAAGCCGATCACATTTCGAAACTACTATTTCAAACACTTAGAATAGATTACAGTTCCCTATTTTAAATCATATACTACATCATCGTATATGATACTGTACCTTGTTCTTTTCTTTTCATATATGCACTGACTGTATCATATTGCCTATTACCTGTCTCTTCACATTGCTTGTCTCTTTAATTACCATTGCATTTATTTCACTGTCTTCTCAGTATCTAGCATCATCTGTTTATTGCTTTATAGTCCTTATCAATTAAATAGAACTGTTATTTGAGATTTGTACTTTGCTCCTTCCTGACTGGAAACATTTTTCCAGACTATGCCTTAGAGGATCGGTATCCAACACTTTATGTACCATATGGTGAGTAGCTGCAACTTGGGCTTGATAGTTTAGTTGTGATTCCGGGAGGTCTAACCGGAATCACTAATCTTCTAGTTAGTTCTTTTAGCAGACTATTTGGTACCGGATTTGTCTCCGGCATTTTTTGATTGAGACTTGGATATTTGTTGAGTTAGATTATTACTTTTGACTTGTGTTGTATTTAATTTTTGTTCGATATCTTATCGTGCTGTAGTCTTGTGATTGAGTATGTATTTGTATTATTTTGTGTCATCCGTGCCTCCTTATGGAGATTGGATGCTTGTGTGAGATTGGCTAGATAGTATCAAGATCTTGACAGCGTTCTACCGCCGATGCTGTGGCGTAGGCTGGACGTACCCGCGTACTCGTACCCCAATTCTGGGTGCGGGTCGTGACACATTTTTAGTGGTGGCCCATGCAGGTCAGACTTCGCAAATTGTGCGATGGCGTGGTAGTGTGGCATCTTTGTTACACTACTGCGTACCTACGATAGGATCTAGGACATAGGATACTATGACGAGAGCGAATACTCAATCACAATTTCTTGAGAGATTCCTGGGATGACCCCTGAGAATCTTGTTAAAACTTTCAATTAAAAATTATTCCCTTATTCCGTCCATTCTCACTTGTTGATTGTTGATCAGGTATTAAATTAGGATTTTGATTTCATGGTAGGGTTTGATTTCGTATCAAAATGAATTTTCAGACTGATTTATGGTATTATCTGATGACGCATGTCGATGAGGACAGCGAGGAAAAATTAATACTAGGGCTATTGGACTACAAGATATGGATTTAATTTATAATTTGAAGCTTGAAAATGAATTGCAATTTTGAGAAGTTGAGATATTGTTATGAAAATTTTGAGGATTCAGATTCGATTCAATAAACTTAGACAAGGCTGTAAGGATTTTTTGTGATTAAGTTTTTATTTCAGTATTTAAATAATTAACCTTGAGGAAAGTGTATGCATTTTACTTTAAATTTTTTTCGAGGAGTTATTTTGAGGAAGTTATTTTGAGGATAAAAAATGTTATAGTGGGAGAGATATGTTAGTATATAAGTAGATAAGATGCATGTGTAAGGATCTGTTGGCTTGAGCATGATTGAGACCTCACTGCCAACTGACTTGGGTGTCCATCTAGGGTTATATTAGAGAGAGCAGTACTTAGTTTGATGTGTTGTATTTGATTTGCACTTGAGTGATAAGGATAACTAGTATCAGCGATTGCAGTAGGTAAGAAAGCTAGCAGTGAGTGTACTTGTAGTAGAACTATGGTACCTAGGGGGTAGAGGTATCAACCTTGGATGCATCTTTGACCTATGCAATCACAACTAGGAATATTTATTCCCAATCTTTTATCTTGAATGTTGCTTCTTTAGAACTTTACTGTCCTTCCTTGATGATATCGCATTTTGCCTTAATTTATTCTTTTGGATCTGTCTTCAGGATGTCGCCGAAGACACGGTCTATGAGAGCGGGAACACCAGCTTTAGAGGGGTCTGCCACCTCTCCACCTGAGGGACAGACAGCCATAGTTCCTCCTATATCTCCGATACATGTAGGAGTTTCTGCACTTTTCGGGGATCCTCCTCCCCCACTTTTTCAGAGGATTGTCGCAGCTGTGACGGACAACCTTCCTCCTCCACCGACTCCGATTTCCGGAGGTTTGCCCATTGACGGGGCACAGATGTTTACCTTGATCCAGGGCATGGTAGATGCCTAGAGAGTGACGGCAGATGCTGAGCGAGTTCAAGCTGAGGCTCAGAGGGTGCAAGCAGAAGCGCACCAGGCACAAACCGAGCTGATGAGAGAAAGCATGGAGAATGCTCATCAGGTGACTCTCCAAGCTTTGGAGAGAGTAGCATAGTACCAGTAGTTTCCTGGCCAACAGCAACAGAGATTAGGCACTATCGTGGACTTCAAAAGGATGATGCCTCGAGAGTTCAAAAGCACCGAAGGGATACTCTACGCAGATGACTGGCTAGAGGATATAGAGAGGAGCCTGCGATTGACCTAGATTCCGGAGAACTTGCAGATAGAAGCCGCTGGCAGTCAGATGTTCGATATCGCACTCATGTGGTATCGTACGGAGCCGAGAATTACTGCGCAAGGACTTACTTGGGAGACCTTCAAGGAACTCTTCAAGGAGAAGTTCTTTCTCGACGTGGCATTGGGAACCTTGGAAGGTCAGTTTAATGACTTAGTTTAAGGAAACATGTCGGTCGACGAGTACGCTGCAGAATTCTGTAGATTGAGCCGTTTTGCATCGTCTATGATTCGGGACCCAGGAGATCGAGCCCAGAAATTTAGAAAGGGGCTGACGAGGGAGATTAGGTCACGCACTTCTGGTCGTCGTACCACTACCTTTGAGGGTATCTTGATGGATGCCCAGATTGTAGAAGAGGATCTGGATCTCAGGCCTAAGAGGAGTCACAATACTTTTGGAGATACGAATGGTAGCACAGGACCAGCCAAGCATCCCCGTATTCAGCACCAACAGCTGTACCAAGTACTATTTCATATTCAGCAACAATCATGGACATTTCAGCATCCACCGCAGTACCTAGCACCAGTTCCTATCCAGCAACATCCATGGGCGTATCAGTATCAACAACAGTACCAGGCACCAGTCCGTGTTCAGCAGAATCAGCAACAGCCTCCGAGAGAGACACAACAGACTTGTCGTTTCTGTAAGAAGCCAGGTCACCTTTGGGAGAGCTGTAGAACGAGACTAGGAATTTGTTTGCACTGTGGCGCTGCGGGACATCGAGTAAGGGATTGTCTTCTAGCTCCTTATTTTCCCGGCCAGCGCGCAGCTTCAGATTATAGAGATCCAGTTAGGCTACCTGTGGAACCGTATATTTCTCAGCACCCGCGAAGGGAACCACCCCAGCAGGGCGGGGCATTTGCGATGACGGTCGAGGAGACCGATACTGCAGGTAATGTGTTAGCAGGTTCTGTTCTTTCCTTCCTTCTGTCCCTCTCTATTTGATTAAATGATTGATTCCTTAGTACCATAGTTGTTTGCATGATTTTCTTGTTAGAATGTAGTTAGTAGTACACCCTGATACAGAGACCGAAATACCATGACAAAAGACACCATGACCGTACATATTTCCCTTAGATTGCATGTTGTATGATTGTAGGAAGGATTTTTCTTGGACCATGATTATCGGGGTTTGACCATGACGAAGATTCATGAAGGGGTTATGACTTTACAAGAGAGACAAGATGATTAAAATTCGAGGATAAACATTGATTTAAATAGAGGGTTAAGAAATTAATATGGCATAATTTGTGGTTTATTAATTCCAGAAAGATTATGACATGATTAAATTGGTTATTAAAATTTGGAAATTTTGGGAGATTATCATTATATTTATTTGATTGCAAGTTATGAATTTTAAAAATATTATATTTGGATGTTGCATTTGGAGAATCCTTAAGTATCGTATTGTTAAGTATTTTGAGGAAGAGGAAATCGAGAAATAAAATTTTGATGGATAAATGTTTAAATTCAAACTTGTGGGACAAGATTACATTTTATAATTGTGCATTGATAAAAATCAAGTTAGAGGAGTGGATATTAAATTCCGAGTATTGAATTATTAACTAAAAAATTTTGGGGAAATTTTTGATAAAATGGACTTTGATTTTTATTTCGAGAATTTTTTAGGAATGCAATAATTTCATAATTTTTTAATTGTGAAAGGACATTGTGGATTATTACCTGATTTCGTGGTTGATGAATTTAAACTTTGAGGGAAAATAATAATGTGTATAAATAAACGCTACTATGAGGATTTTAAATTTCGAGGACGAAATTCTTTTAAGGAGGGTAGACTTGTCACTACCACATTCCGAAAACAGGGGTATTTTTGACTTTTTATAATATTTAATATTATGGTAGTTACAATTAAGTAATTGCATGATAGTATATTTAATTTAAATAATTATGTGAGATGTGTAATTAAATATAATATTATATACAGTGTTCATTTATTTTGAGCTAGTAGACTTAACCTAGAAGCCAAGTAGATGAACACCTGTCCGAATTATAGAATTCTATATTTAATTGTTTTATCTAGAATTTATTTATTGGAGATTGTAATTAATTATCGTATTTTATTTAATTATTGCGCATTGCCCTTGCTTCGATATTTGGAGCGCTATCCTAACTTTTGTCTTCCAACAAATTTCGCAATCTTGCCCTAGACATGCCCGCCTTCCATTCTGCTAATTTTGTAACTCATAATATAGCTCTCTGTACCTTATTTCTAGCCGCACAAAAATCGTCGCAGACGTTTATTTATAAATTCCTATTTTGTATCGTTGTGCGTTCCAATCGAGATTGGAGGCAATCTTGACCAATTTTTGTGCGACCCAAATTAGGGTAATATCCTGTTCTGAGTCTTTTTCATTATTGGTATTGATGACCTGACTTGATTTTGGCCCCATGTACTCCTAATTAATTTTTGAATACAACTTATATTTATTTCTAATTAAATTGAGGATACTATTTTAACCGATTCTGAAAATCCCAATTTAATTCCAGTGTCCTGCTATTTGAGCCCATACCAAACATACAGCGCCCCCTGACCCTACAAAACACCGGACACCGAATCGCCCGCCAAATTTTCGTCATTTTATACGTCTGTGCAATATCCAAATTTAAGGGGGCTAATTTACAAATTTGCACTTTTGGTGTCAACACCCCATTTGTTTAAACAATGAAGGAATCCCTAATACTTTAACTAAATCCACCACCCTCATTCCTACATGAATTATTTTTCCCTCATGACAAATCTGGACCACTCATTCTAAGGGTCAATCACCACCCTTGATTTCCCACACACTCTCCCCTATTTAATGTCATGTCACCATCAAGCCCTAATCCCCAAAACAAGCCCCCACCTCTCTCTCTCCTCCATCCTCACTCCAACGTAGGAGTTTCTTCTTCTTCTTCTTCTTCTTCTTCTTCTTCTTCTTCTCCTTCTTCCTTTCTTCTTCTCTTTTCTTCTTCTTCTTCTTCTTTTTCTTCTTCTTCTTCTTCTTCTCCTTTACTCAGATTTCAAATTCAAAGAGAAAGAAAGGGGGCGGGGGGAACACTGTTCACCCACCCTGACTTCCCCTGTGCTCCGACGGCCCAGCCTAGCCCGAGCCCTCCGCCTCTACTCTTCCTCCCCCGCCGGACAACTCCCCCACTCCGGCTGCAACCTCTCAACTACCATCATCAACCACCATTATCACCATCTACACCATCATCAACTACCATCATCACTATTACTACTCCCAACTCGACCTCCGGTCTCCCACCATCCCGACTACAGCCGACTCCCCTCCCTGCTGCTAACTCCGGCTACACCTACGACACCCCGGCGGCCGAGTTCTTCCTGAGCTCCTCCCCACTCTTCTTCCCCACTGCTCCCCGGCCTCTTCCCGAGAGCCCCCGACTCGAGCCTGGCCCACACCGACTCCGACGGCCCCTCACGAGTCCCCCCCTGAGCACAGTCCGGCGCTGATCATCTCTCCACCGGAACTACGCCATCTCCTCCTCTCTCCCTGTTCTTCCTCCATCACCACCTCAAGCCTCCTCCTCACCCCGAGCTATCCAACCCCCCTGTGAGTTCTCTCCCTCTCCTTCTTCCCTCTTTGGTATAACATAATATATGTATATATATATAATGTATGTAAGTATGTATGTAGGTATTTAATGTATACATATATGTATATATTAATATGTATATGTAATTATGTATTTAAATTAATGTTTAACAGTATATGTATGTGTATATGTATATTTAATATGATTCTAGTATATATAATATTGGTATACGTATATATATATATATATATATATATATATATATATATTTCGTATATACTTAATATATTTTTAATATATAAAATGGGTATACATGTATATATATATATATTCAGTATATATATGTAATCATAAATTGGTATATATGTATGTATATTGGTATTTTCTTATAGTGTGTATCTAATAGTGTATATATATATATGGTTAATAAATTGATATATATACATATTTAATACGTATTTAGTAAATTGGTATATATATATATTTGCATACACTTAATATATTTTTCAATATATAAAAAGAAATTTGTATATGTATATATATTTATTTGTATATATACCTAGTATATTTTTAAATTGGTATATATGGTATATAAATATATTGTTCAACCTATATATATTATACATGTAATTAAATGATACATATAAATATTGTATATGTACTAAATTTGGGTATATGTATATATATATATATATACATATATATATATATATTGTAAGCATTAATGTATATGTTAGTTAAATAGGTGTAATGTGTTTTAGATGTCTGTCTGCTAGATGACCCTATTTGACCAGTATCATACCTGGCATAGCCCCTGAGTTAGTATTTGTTTGTATATTTAGTATAGCTTCTGATGTAAATATTGTATTATTATTATATGTCTTTAGGACTGTTGGTTCCTCCAGGCGATACTCTGGAACAGGACCTCGGTATTCACCAGCTAAGGACCCAAGGCAAGTACATTCTCTGATAATTTCCAATTCCTTGATAATTTCTATAAGTTCAATAATCTAGAAATGTTACATCTGAATCCTTGACACTGTGCTACACGAACTAGTATAGCTTGGATCTGCAGTCATGAGATGTTACATTGATTATCGTATTGACATTGTACACGACATGTATATTAGACATCGTACATGATAGATTGGACTTGGTCGTGTATCGTGACGTGTCATAGTTGGATCCACAGTACTAGTTGGGGGCGGGGAAGTAGCTGGTAAGAAATGTGATCATACCCTTTATACAAGTATAGAACAATGTAAGTGTTAATTGTCACTACCACTTTTCCAGATAAGGGCATTTAGGTAATTTTACTATTTTGGATAAGTATGTGTTTAATTAATCTGCTGAGTTTTCAAAAATATTTATTTGATGTTGGTTGTGTTGGGTTAGGTCAAACCCTAGAAGCAGTATGACTAAACCCTAATTTGAAGACCAATTCTAGAGAAACCCTAGAATTCAAATTTTAGGTTGGAACCTCGACCCTAGAAGGCCTAAACCTGAGTTAGTTAGGTTCTACATGACCTAACATAAGGGGTTTAACCTGAACTATGCATTAGAAACCCTAGCTTGGTTTTAATAAAAGGAAACCCATTCCTTCATGAAGAAAACCTAAACCTAGCCTCCATTAAAGAAAAACCATTCCCTCCCACACTTTTCAGAATCTCAAGCCCTAGGAATTCACTTTCCTCCTCCAAAGCAATGTGAAGCAAGGAGTTGGGTCAAGAATACTTGGAGAAGGAGAACCTCCATTGAAGAAACCATCTCCATATAGGTAAAACCCTATTTTTATTCAATTATATTCTGTTTTTCTTGTTATTGGCCATTAGAAAACCTACCTTGTTGTATGGATCTCGATTTCGTAGGTTCTACATGAAGACCTAGAAAGAATTAGGTTTTGGTGTTCCAACGAGGGTTTTTTCCCAAATTCGTGGACCCTAGATCATTAAGGTTTGCATATAGCTTGATTACCCCTCCTACATTTAGTCTAGATCTTGAATTTAGGGTTTCGATTGGGGGAAATTTTTGTGCTGTGTGTTATTGTATGTGTAACTTGTGTCCCCGTGTCTTGGGATGTCAGACACGGTGGGTAAACCTGTGTACACAGTCAGGTATGAACTGTGGGTTGGTTCCTGTCCTATATGAGTTTGTGCATTGTGTCTCAGTGTATCGGACACGGTAGGGAGGTTGAGTGTAGGTCAGTGTGTTAAACCTGTGTGTGAATAGAGCCTGTTAGATAGGGTAGTGTATCAGATTAGTGTGAAGGTATCAGTTAAAATTCTTGTGTGTTCAGTGTATTCAAGTTCTGTGTATTGGTGCAAGGTATTATCTATGTGTTGATGTATGACTGTGTTTGTGTATCAGACTTTGGGGAGAATGGTAACCAAGTTCAATACAGGGAATTATCTGGGTGTGTAGCAGTTGAAACATTGTTTTTGGACTGTGTATGTGTGCAAAAATTTGGGTATCATTGGGTGTATCTATGTGTATTCAGTGTAGCAGTATGAGGGAGTATGGCTGTGAATTGGATGTTTCTTGTGTGTGTGTGTGTATTCCAGGTTTTAAAATGAGTTTATGTGAGTTCTTTGCATCACAGTTCAGTGAGGTATTGTGTGCTGTGAGAATACCTGAGTGAACCTATGTATGTGTGTGTCCTTGTTTTTAGCTGTGTGTTTCTCAGTATAATTTTGAATATAGTGTCTAGGTGAGGGTACCTGTGTAAGTTATCTGCCTGTGTGTGTGAGCCTAGCTAGTCTCAGTGAGTGAGTGTGTGAAATACCTATATGTCTGTGTGAGCAGTGTGTGTGATAGTATGTGACAGTGAGTGAGTTCCTTAATTCAGTATGCAATGGCAGTAAGGTCAGTGTGTCCCAGGTTTATTCTCCAGTAGCTGTGGGTTACTAGCTGTGTATTTTCAGTAAGTTACTTGTGTGTGGTAGTGTAGGAACTTTGGGGTATCAATGACTTGTACCTCACAGTGTGTGAGTAAGAACCTAATGTATTAGTATAAGCCTAGGACCCTAGTGTGTGTCTCAGTATTTTCCAGGTTCAGTATCAGGGTGTAAACTGTGCAGTCGTGTTGAGTTTTAGTGTAGGGAATGGTATTGTGTTGTATTTCTGCAGCTAGCAGTGTGTGAAGAGTTTCAGTGTGTCTGCCTATGTGTTTAGTTCTAGAGTGCTAGTGTTAGATAACTGTGTGTGTGTGTGCAATCCTGTTAAATTTGTGTCTGTGTATCAGATTTGGGGGAGAGAGTGTGTAGCTGAGTATTATGTGTGTCAGTCAGGGGAGGATTTCAGTAGGTGTGTATCAGTAATTTTTAGTATGTTAGATAGCTGGGTATGTATGTACCTGTGTGTCTTGGTGTCTGTGAGTTAGTGTGTGTATGTTCACAATTGGGTATTAGTGTGTGCATTTGGGGATGAACTGTGTAAGTTCATCAGTGTTACATGAACCAGTGTGTATGGGTGACCTATTATGTTGCCTCAAGGTTTAAACCATGTATGTATGAAACCAACAATTTCAAATTGTGAAACTGTGTCAGTTCACTGTGCCAGTTCTTGAGGGACAGGTAAGTGCAAGTATAGTGTAGGTAATAGAGTATTAGGTATTGGTATGAATGCTGGTATGGGTAGATTGGTATGGTAATGTTAGTTAAGGGTAAGTTTGGCATGGAGTGGGGAAAGTCTTAGAGTATCAGTATGAGTTGAGGTTCGAGTTTGAGAACTAGTTAAATTAAGAGTTAACAGTTTAGGTAATACCTTAGGATCTATATGGGAGTTATATTTATGTTAATTGCCTAGTATGTAAAAATGGTTTGGTATCAACACAAAGCCTAAAGTAACAAGGTTTAGACCTAGTATGGTCCTAGTTAACCTAGTATGGACTTAGACATGACCTAGAAGCCTCGCATTTAATTAGTTAAACATGTTTATTTCCTTATTTCAGTATTTTGACATCAAATTCCATAACTAGGTCATTGTGATCCCATTTTGGACCTCGATCCTCACACTTTGCTCAGGACCACAGGCGAGTACATTCTCTGACAGTTTTTATTGTTGATTATTTCTATAATGCAGTTGTATTACATACTTGATTCCGACACTATGGATACACTGGTTAGCATCCTAGATCCCCATCATGAGGAGTCGTGGTTGGAATCCATCGTGCTAGCTGGGGGATGGGGAACTATTAGTAGATTATGTGATCATATCCAAACCTTTACATGCATCATAGCTCACCCCACTTCTCACGTCGGGTGCGGCTTGACCATTTACATGTATCATAGCTGTTATATATGATTAGCCTGACCACTACATGCATCATAGGTAACCATATGGTTAGCCTGACCTACAAGAATCATAGCTAATCATATATAACCAGCCTGATCAAGTCCCAAGCTGATCACATAATAAACTGATAATTCAAACACTTAGCTAGATGTCTATTTTATTCAGATTCACTTGTTCTAGCATTCACTGTCTATTGTTCATTGCTAGATGCTCTATTGCCTATTTCCATTTTCTTCAGTACTTTACATTTCCAGCATTTATTTCCATCTTGTATTTCTTACACTGTTTATAGTCTTTGTCAATTTAATGAAACTGCTGTTAGTGCTTGTGCTTTGCTCCAATCCTGACTGGATAACATTTTTCAGAGGACCTGGAGGATCTATGTCCCACTCATTACGGCCCAGGATTAGAGGGAGATTTCACTCCAGAAAACCCAGAGGAGTTGCCTAGCCTAGAGGAGAATGTACCTGGCAATTCTTAGATTATTTTTCTGTATTTATTGTTCTAGACTGAGACTGAGTTGTATTTATTATTTTGTGACTTTGTGAGATCATCTAGACCCAGGATTGAGTTGGACTTATTATGGTTGGTTTATTATAGAATTTTTCTATTCTCATCGTGCCATTATTTTCTATTAGCTTGTGATTGAGTATATCGTAGAACTGTGGATTATTTATCATTGTCCTCCGTGCGGAGTTGAGACTATTGACAGGATATATTATATGTTGAGACTTAGACAGCGTTCTATCGCCGATGCTGTGGCGTAGGCTGGACGTACCCACGACTCATGCCCAAATTCCTGGAGCGGGTCGTGACACATTTTTAGTGGTGGCCCATGCAGGTCTTCCAGTCAATAGATTCGCATTAGAGCGATATCGTAGTGGTGCTCGCTTAGAGTATTACTACGAGCCTGTTTTAGGAAATAGGAATTAGGCCAAGGATATGCTCAATCACAATTAGGAATTTCTGATTCTTATAATACTACTCATAATGATTTTTTCCTTTAGAAATTACTGTCCTTCCTTGATGATATCGTATCTATTGCCTTAATTAAATCTTTCGATCTGTCTTCAGGATGCCGCCGAGGAGGTCCCAGAGACTCGGAGCAGCAGATTCAGAGAGGTCTGCCACCTCTCGCCCTGCCGGACAGACATCCGCAGCACCTCCTACATCTCCAGTACATGTGGGAGTGTCTGCAACATTAGGGGGTCCTCCACCTCCTGTTCAGAGGGTCCCCACAGCTACGACGGGGCCTCTACCACCACCACCACCAGTTCAGCATCCAGGAGGTGTGCCTGTCGATGGGGCACAGATGTTCGCCTTGATTCAGGGCATGGTCGATGCCCAGAGGACGTCGGCAGAGGCTTAGAGAGTGCAGGCTGAGGCACATCAGGCTCAGACAGAGATGATGAGGGTGAACATGGAGAATGCTCATCAAGTGGCTCTCCAGGCTATGGAGAGAGTTACTCAGCAGCAGCAACGTCCTGATCAGCACCACCAGAGGCCGGGCACCATTGTGGATTTCAAGAGGATGATGCCTCGGGAGTTCAAGGGGACAGAAGGGATACTCTACGCCGATGATTGGCTAGAGGACATCGAGAGGAACTTGCGCTTGGCACAGCTTCCAGAGGCCCTCCAGATCGAGGCCGCTGGCAGCCAGATGTTCGTCATTGCCTTGACGTGGTTTTGCACGGAGCCGAGACTCTTGCGCAGGGGACTCACTTGGGAGGATTTCAAGGAGCTCTTCAAGGAGAAGTTCTTTCCTGATGTTGCCCTGGGAGCTTTGGAGAGTCAGTTCTATGACTTAGCCCAGGGGAGCTCGTCCGTCGATGAGTATGCCGCGAAGTTTTCCCGCCTGAGCCGCTTCGCACCGTCGATGATTAGAGATCCGGGGGACAGGGCCCGGAAGTTCAGAAAGGGGCTGGCAAGGGAGATCAAGTCTCGCACGTCGGGACGTCGTACAGCTACCTACGAGGGCATATTGATGGATGCCCAGATAGCCGAGGACGACTTGGGCCTCAAGCCCAAGAGGGGACGTGATGGTTCCGGAGGAGCAAACAGTAGTGCGGGACTGGGCAAGCCTCCACACTTTCAGCAGCAACAGCAGAGACCCTTTCAGCAGCAGCATCAGGCACCAGCCCGAGGGCAGGTCCAGCAGCAGCAACAGAGACAGACTCAGCCCGCCATCCAGTGTGCGTACTGCGGGAAGATGGGACATACTAGAGATATCTGCAGGAAGAGATTGGGCTCATGTATGTCCTGCGGATCTATGACACACCAGATGAAGGATTATCCTACCATTCGTCCAGGTCAGGGTGGAGCAGCCGCCCAGAGAGGACCAGACAGGGTACCTACCGTACCAGGAGGCCAACAACAGAGGGGACCACTTCCACCGCAACATCAGAAGTTTGCCCAGCACCAGCAGCAGAGTGGTGTACCCCAGAGGCGAGCGTACGCAATGGCAGTCGAGGAGATCGAGCCAGCAGGAGACTTGATCACAGGTTCGGTTCTTCTCGATTGTATTCCCGTATTTACCTTATTCGACTCTGGCACTTCCCATAATTTTGTGTCTATATCTTATGTACTTCGACATCATTTAGACACAGAACCATTAGCTAGGACTTGCAAGATCATGACTGGTAGAGGTATTATCCTAGTCCGTGATCACTGCAAGGACCGGAGGGTGTCAGTAGGAGGCCGAGAGTTGAGCATGAGCTTACTCGTCATGCCACTTCCGGGGTACAACATTGTACTCAGAATGGACTGGTTGAGTAGGCATCATGCTACTATAGATTGTAATAGAGACAGAGTATTATTTAGACCACCAGGAGAGCCGGAGTTTGAGGTCGTCCGAGGAGCAGCGGAACAGAGCAGGAGCATATTTTGTGGAGCCAAGGCGGAAGAAGAGGAGTTGCCACATCCTCTGATAGCGGAGTTCCTGGATGTATTTCCAGAGGAGTTGCCAGGCTTGCCGCCAGATAGAGATGTTGAATTCTCTATAGACTTGGTTCCAGGAGCGGAGCCCATTTCATAACATGTCTATAGAGTCAACAACAGCGAGCTGGCAGAACTGAAGAAGCAAGTAGAGGAGCTGCAGGACAAAGGTTTCATCAAATCCAGTTCATCACCATGGGGAGCTCCGGTATTGTTCGTACCGAAGAAGGATGGCACGGTGCGCATGTACATTGATTATAGAGCTTTGAACAATATCACTATCAAGAACAAGTACCCGCTGCCGAGGATATATGATCTTTTCGATCAGTTGAGCGGGGCGAGGGTATTTTCAAAGATAGATTTGAGGTCAGGCTATCACCAGGTAAAGGTGAAGAGAGAGGACACGTCGAAGACAGCTTTTCGGACCAGATACGGCCAGTTTGAGTTCATGGTGATGCCATTTGGTTTAACCAATGCACCGGCAGTTTTCATGAACTTGATGAACAAGGTGTTCCACCAGTACCTTGATAAGTTCGTAGTGGTGTTCATCGACGATATTCTTGTGTATTCCAAGACCCCGGAGGAGCACGAAGAGCACCTAAGGTTGGTCTTAGAGACTCTCAGGAGGGAGAAGCTGTACGGGAAACTCTCTAAGTGTGAATTCTTCCTTGACAAAGTCAAATTTCTTGGGCATGTAGTATCGGGTGATGGAATCTCGGTTAACCCGCAGAAGATCGAGGCAGTGGAGTCGTAGGCTACCCCCAGTTCGGTAGCTGAGATCAGGAGTTTTCTCAGGCTAGCAGGATACTACAGGAGGTTTGTACAAGACTTCTCCAAGATTACAGCGCCGATGACCAGACTGACTAGGAAAGATGTGGATTTTGTCTGGACGGAGGAGTGCCAGGCTGTATTTGATGAGCTGAAGAAGAGGTTGACGACAGCTCCAGTTTTGACATTGCTATCAGGGACAGGTGGTTTCACCATCTGCAGTGATGCTTCAGGAAAGGGTCTGGGATGTGTTCTTCAGCAGCACGGGAAGGTAATTGCCTATGCTTCCAGGCAGTTACGCCCTCATGAAAAGAACTATCCCACCCACGATTTCGGGTTGGCAGCAGTTATCTTCGCTCTAAAGCTGTGGAAACATTACCTGTACAGAGAGCGTGTGGAGATCTTCACAGACCACAAGAGCTTGAAGTACGTATTCACACAGAAGGAACTAAACATGAGGCAGAGGAGGTGGTTAGAGTTGATGAAGGACTTTGACATTTCATTGCAGTACCATCCAGGGAAAGCCAACGTAGTCGCCGATGCCTTGAGCAGGTATCCGATGGCTATGTACTTGACGATAGATAGACATTTGTTGGCTGATTTGGAAAGCTTGGAGATTGAGGTGTTAGTTCCCGGTACTGAGATTCAGATGTGGGGATTGCAGATACAGTCCGAGCAGATGGAAAAGATCAGAGCTGCGCAGTATGATGATGAGGCACTGAGGAGTATCAGAGCACAGGTTCAGACAGGATTGTCGGACGACTTTACTATCGCAGATGATGGCTCCTTACGGCACGGCACGAGGATGTGTGTGCCGAGCGGAGAGCTGCGCGAGGAGGTTTTGCAGGAAGCACACCGCTCTCAGTACTCGATGCATCCCAGTGCCAACAAGATGTATCGAGACTTGAGGGAGCACGTATGGTGGTATGGAATGAAGCACGAGGTAGCACGCTTCGTATCTCGGTGTCTAGTGTGCCAGCAGGTAAAGGCAGACCGACAGAGGCCAGGTGGTTTGCTTCAATCTTTACCGATTCCAGAATGGAAATGGGAGCACGTGACCATGGATTTCGTTTCAGGGCTTCCACGTTCTCTAGGAGAGAAGGACGCAATTTGGGTCATCGTGGACAGGTTGACCAAATCAGCCAATTTCTTACCTTTCAAAGTGGGCACATCGACAGAGAGGCTAGCAGAGATGTACGTGCGTCAGATCGTTAGACTTCATGGAGTTCCGGTAAGCATCATCTCGGATCGGGATAGTCGCTTCACTTCCCACTTCTGGAGGAGTCTGCAGGCTAGCTTGGGCACTCAGCTCAAGTTCAGTACCGCATATCACCCCCAGACAGACGGGCAGTCTGAACGGACTATTCAGACTCTCGAGGATATGCTACGCACTTGCGTTCTAGATCTCGGAGGTTCTTGGGAGGATCATCTGCACCTGGTAGAGTTTGCTTATAACAACAGCTACCAGGCCAGCATCGAGATGTCACCATTTGAAGCTCTTTATGGACGGAGGTGTCGTACACCGTTATCTTGGGACGACGTTTTAGAAAGAGCCTTGCTAGGACCAGAAATGGTCGTGGATGCAGCAGAAAAGGTGAAACTCATCAGAGATAGACTGCGAGTGGCACAGGACAGACAGCGGCATTGGGCCGACAGCCACCGTAGACCCCTTGAGTTTCAGGTATAGATTTTTATATTTTTCTGGTTTGTGTTGTTTGTTTAGACTGCGTGTTGAGACTGTTTTGTTTTAGGTTAGCGATCTAGTATTCCTACGGATTTCTCCGATGCGTGGCACGATTCGTTTTGGTCGAGGCGGGAAGCTTAGCCCACGCTACATCGGACCCTTTTGCATTCTTGCGAGGGTAGGTGCAGTGGCGTATAGGCTGGACCTGCCACCTACATTAGAGGGAGTGCATGATGTGTTCCACGTGTCGCAGCTGAGACGGTACGTGGCAGACCCTAGTCACGTACTTGATCACTCGGAGATTGAGGTTGGTCCGACACTCAGCTACCCTGAGCAGCCCGTAGAGATCTTGGACCGCAGAGAGAAGGTGTTGTGGAACCAAACTCACTCGGAGACATCACTCTCCAGGGGAGTCGACCTGGGAGAGAGGACGAAATGCGCGAGCAATACCCGTACCTCTTCTAGACTTGAGGTATTTCCTTTTCTGATTTATTCTTGTTCTGTTCAGTCCAAATCTCGAGGACAAAATTTCTTTTAGGAGGGTAGACTTGTCACTACCACTTTTCCAGATAAGGGCATTTAGGTAATTTTACTATTTTGGATAAGTATGTGTTTAATTAATCTACTGAGTTTTCAAAACTATTTATTTGATGTTGGTTGTGTTGGGTTAGGTCAAACCCTAGAAGTCAGTATGACTAAACCCTAATTTGAAGACCAATTCTAGAGAAATCCTAGAATTCAAATTTTAGATTGGAACCTCAACCCTAGAAGGCCTAAACCTGAGTTAGTTAGGTTCTACATGACCTAACATAAGGGGTTTAACCTGAACTATGCATTAGAAACCCTAGCTTGGTTTTAATAAAAGGGAACCCATTCCTTCATGAAGAAAACCTAAACCTAGCCTCCATTAAAGAAAAACCATTCCCTCCCACACTTTTCAGAATCTCAAGCCCTAGGAATTCACTTTCCTCCTCCAAAGCAAAGAGAAGCAAGGGGTTGGGTCAAGAATACTTGGAGAAGGAGAACCTCCATTGAAGAAACCATCTCCCTATAGGTAAAACCCTATTTTTATTCAATTATATTCTGTTTTTCTTGTTATTGGCCATTAGAAAACCTACCTTGTTGTATGGATCTCGATTTCGTAGGTTCTACATGAAGACCTAGAAAGAATTAGGTTTTGGTGTTCCATCGAGGGTTTTTCCCCAAATTCGTGGACCCTAGATCATTAAGGTTTGCATATAGCCTGATTACCCCTCCTACATTTAGTCTAGATCTTGAATTTAGGATTTCGATTGGGGGAAATTTCTGTGCTGTGTGTTATTGTATGTGTAACTTGTGTCCCCGTGTCTTGGGATGTCAGACACGGTGGGTAAACCTGTGTGCACAGTCGGGTATGAACTGTGGGTTGGTTCCTGTCCTATATGAGTTTGTGCACTGTGTCTCAGTGTATCGGACACGGTAGGGAGGTTGAGTGTAGGTCAGTGTGTTAAACCTGTGTGTGAATAGAGCCTGTGAGATAGGGTAGTGTATCAGATTAGTGTGAAGGTATCAGTTAAAATTCCTGTGTGTTCAGTGTATTCAAGTTCTGTGTATTGGTGCAAGGTATTATCTATGTGTTGATGTATGACTGTGTTTGTGTATCAGACTTTGGGGAGAATGGTAACCAAGTTCAATACAGGGAATTATCTGGGTGTGTAGCAGTTGAAACATTGTTTTTGGACTGTGTATGTGTGCAGAAATTTGGGTATCAGTGGGTGTATCTATGTGTATTCAGTGTAGCAGTATGAGGGAGTGTGGCTGTGAATTGGATGTTTCTTGTGTGTGTGTGTGTATTCCAGGTTTTAGAATGAGTTCTTGTGAGTTCTCTGCATCACAGTTCAGTGAGGTATTGTGTGCTGTGAGAATACCTGAGTGAACCTATGTATGTGTGTGTCCTTGTTTTCAGCTGTGTGTTTCTCAGTGTAATTTTGAGTATAGTGTCTAGGTGAGGGTACCTGTGTAAGTTATCTGCCTGTGTGTGTGAGCCTAGCTAGTCTCAGTGAGTGAGTGTATAAAATACCTATATGTCTGTGTGAGCAGTGTGTGTGATAGTATGTGACAGTGAGTGAGTTCCTTAATTCAGTATGCAATGGCAGTAAGGTCAGTGTGTCCCAGGTTTATTCTCCAGTAGCTGTGGGTTACTAGCTGTGTGTTTTCAGTAAGTTACTTGTGTGTGGTAGTGTAGGAACTTTGGGGTATCAATGACTTGTACCTCACAGTGTGTGAGTAAGAACCTAATGTATTAGTATAAGCCTAGGACCCTAGTGTGTGTCTCAGTATTTTCCAGGTTCAGTATCAGGGTGTAAACTATGCCGTCGTATTGAGTTTTAGTATAGGGAATTGTGTTGTGTTGTATTTCTGCAGCTAGCAGTGTGTGAAGAGTTTCAGTGTGTCTGACTATGTGTTTAGTTCTAGAGTGCTAGTGTTAGATAACTGTGTGTGTGTGTATGTGCAACCCTGTTAAATTTGTGTCTGTGTATCAGATTTGGGGGAGAGAGTGTGTAGCTGAGTATTATGTGTGTCAGTCAGGGGAGGATTTCAGTAGGTGTGTATCAGTAATTTTCAGTATGTTAGATAGCTGGGTATGTATGTACCTGTGTGTCTTGGTGTCTGTGAGTTAGTGTGTGTATGTTCATAGTTGGGTATTAGTGTGTGCATTTGGGGATGAACTGTGTAAGTTCATCAGTGTTACATGAACCAGTGTGTATGGGTGACCTATTATGTTGCCTCAAGGTTTAAACCATGTATTTGTGAAACCAACAATTTCAAATTGTGAAACTGTGTCAGTTCACTGTGCCAGTTCTTGAGGGACAGGTAAGTGCAAGTATAGTGTAGGTAATAGAGTATTAGGTATTGGTATGAATGCTGGTATGGGTAGATTGGTATGGTAATGTTAGTTAAGGGTAAGTTTGGAATGGAGTGAGGAAAGTCTTAGAGTATCAGTATGAGTTGAGGTTCGAGTTTGAGAACTAGTTAAATTAAGAGTTAACAGTTTAGGTAATACCTTAGGATCTAAATGGGAGTTATATTTATGTTAATTGCCTAGTATGTAAAAATGGTTTGGTATCAACACAAAGCCTAGAGTAACAAGGTTTAGACCTAGTATGGTCCTAGTTAACCTAGTATGGACTTAGACATGACCTAGAAGCCTCGCATTTAATTAGTTAAACATGTTTATTTCCTTATTTCAGTATTTTGACATGAAATTCCATAACTAGGTCATTGTGATCCCATTTTGGACCTCGATCCTCACACTTTACTCAGGACCACAGGCGAGTACATTCTCTGACAGTTTTCATTGTTGATTATTTCTATAATGCAGTTGTATTACATACTTGATTCCGACACTATGGATACACGGGTTAGCACCCTAGATCCCCATCATGAGGAGTCGTGGTTGGAATCCATCGTGCTAGCTGGGGGATGTGGAACTATTAGTAGATTATGTGATCATATCCAAACCTTTACATGCATCATAGCTCACCCTACTTCTCACGTCGGGTGCGGCCTGACCATTTATATGTATCATAGCTGTTATATATGATTAGCCTGACCACTACATGCGTCATAGCTAACCATATGGTTAGCCTGACCTACAAGAATCATAGCTAATCATATATAACCAGCCTGATCAAGTCCCAAGCCGATCACATAATAAACTAATAATTCAAACACTTAGCTAGATGTCTATTTTATTCAGATTCACTTGTTCTAGCATTCACTGTCTATTGTTCATTGCTAGATGCTCTATTGCCTATTTCTATTTTCTCCAGTACTTTACATTTCCAGCATTTATTTCCATCTTGTATTTCTTACACTGTTTATAGTCTTTGTCAATTTAATAAAACTGCTGTTAGTGCTTGTACTTCGCTCCAATCCTGACTAGATAACATTTTTTAGAGGACCTGGAGGATCTATGCCCCACTCATTACGGCCCAGGATTAGAGGGAGATTTTACTCCAGAAAACCTAGAGGAGTTGCCTAGCCTAGAGGAGAATGTACCTGGCAATTCTTAGATTATTTTTTTGCATTTATTGTTCTAGACTGAGACTGAGTTGTATTTATTATTTTGTGACTTTTTGAGGTTATCTAGACCCAGGATTGAGTTGGACTTATTGTGGTTGGTTTATTATAGAATTTTTTCTATTCTCATCGTGCCATTATTTTTTATTAGCTTGTGATTGAGTATATCATAGAACTGTGGATTATTTATCATTGTCCTCCATGCGGAGTTGAGACTATTGACAGGATATATTATATGTTGAGACTTAGACAGCGTTCTACCGCCGATGCTGCGGCGTAGGCTGGACGTACCCACGACTCATGCCAAAATTCTGGGAGCGGGTCGTGACATTAATTATGCTCTTCACATATGATTAGCCAGGCCCTATAGCTATCGTACATGTTCCCAAGCCGATCATATTTCGAAACTACTATTTCAAACACTTAGAATAGATTACAGTTCCCTATTTTAAATCATATACTACATCACCGTATATGATACTGTACCTTGTTCTTTTCATTTTCATATATGCACTGACTGTATCATATTGCCTATTGCCTGTCTCTTCACATTGCTTGTCTCTTTAATTACCATTGCATTTATTTTACTGTCTTCTCAGTATCTAGCATCATCTGTTTATTGCTTTATAGTCCTTATCAATTAAATGGAACTGTTATTTGAGATTTGTACTTTGCTCCTTCCTAACTGGAAACATTTTTCCAGACTATGCCTTAGAGGATCGATATCCAACACTTTATGGACCATATGGTGAGTAGCTGCAACTTGGGCTTGATAGTTTAATTGTGATTCCGGGAGGTCTAACCGGAATCACTAATCTTCTAGTTAGTTCTTTTAGCAGACTATTTGGTACCTGATTTGTCTCCGGCATTTTTTGATTGAGACTTGGATATTTGTTGAGTTAGATTATTACTTTTTGACTTGTGTTGTATTTAATTTTTGTTCGATATCTTATCGTGCTGTAGTCTTGTGATTAAATATGTGTTCGTATTATTTTGTGTCATCCGTGCCTCCTTATGGAGATTGGATGCTTGTGTGAGATTGGCTAAATAGTATCAAGACCTTGACAGTGTTCTACCGCCGATGCTGCGGCGTAGGCTGGACGTACCCGCGTACTCGTGCCCCAATTCCGGGTGCGGGTCGTGAAATTGTTATAAGGGAATGAAGCGCTCCTCACTCGGGTGTTCAAGGGCTGTCTCTCAGGAGTGGCTTACCAGTGGTACTGCAGCCTGGCAGACAACTGCATTACTTTCTTCGAAGACTTCAAGGCTTTATTCTTCATACGATTCTACGAGGGAGGAATGGACATGTCTATATCCTCTCTCATCGAAGTCAAGCAGAGGGAAAAAGAGGACGTTCGTACCTTCATTGAACATTTTTGTCAAGCCACGCTACAGATGCCTCCAGGAGTTCCAGACTCTACATTGGTGGACATTTGCAAGAAGAACCTCCTTCCCGTGGTCTCGGTGTTCACAGGACCATATCAGTTTCACGACTGGCCCTCGTTCATCATCTCAGCAGTGGCCGCCGATGACAACAGTCGGAAGGCGCGTGACAATAGCATTATGATCTCTACCTCCGACAGAGGCAAAAGGTCATCCCCCAACGATGACCATCCTTGCAGATCCAAAGGAAAAGAAGCTCTGGCAATCAATACGTCCAGACAAAAGACTGCGACAACCACGTAGACGAAACCTGGGACTTTCAGGCCCGTCGAAGTATACTCTTTCAACGACGACAATATTCCGAGTATATTCGAGTGTCTCGTCAAGAGTGGCAAGATCACCCTTCCGGCGGAGAAGCGGCCTAGTGAAGCCGGCAGTGCCAACAACCCCAAGTACTGTATCTTCCACAGATACGTGCACCACCCGACCAAGGCATGTTACATACTGAAAAGGAAGATCCAGGGGCTGATCGATGCTAAGGCCATCACTCTGCATAACACCGAGAAGACGGTCACGGCCAATATGATCTTCCTGCAATTTGGCAATCTGCCTCCCCAAGAAGTCTCGGACGGTGTGACACCTATTTCCCGGACAATGATGAACATCGTCTGTCTCCCTCCAACTAGGGGTCAAAATCATGACCTGGTACCCTTAACCACCCGGCGGGGCGAGATCATGTGGGTTCATCCGGATTTAGTATCGGAACTCGAGAAAGAGACTAACGCTGCTAAGGCTAAGTCTAGGAAGAACTCCAACGCAAACCATGCCATATGGTTGCAACTTCTTCGCCATCAGACGAAGACGAGGCTTTGGCCGCAACCCGTTCAGGGAAAGCTTACCTCAAGGACTACGAAACAAGTCCGAAAGATGCACCGGTAGACGCTTCAGCTACAGAGCCCGCCATACCACAGGCCGATGCTGCAAGACCGACTTCGGCGGACAAGGAGAAGCAGAAAGAAGTATGCTTCGATAAACCTGTAAAAAACATTCAAAATAAAGGTTTAGAGAAGCCATACAACTTCGACATCCTGGCCCAACTAGCAAATACACCAGCCAGGTTGTCCATCTTTGAGCTACTCAGGCTCTCCCAAGACACTCATCTAGCCATGAGTAAAGCACTGATACAGGCGGAAGCATACTTGACCCAGCTCAAGTCCCCTGACGAGGAACCAGTGGCGTGTCCTCAATGCCACAGTGTGATGGAGGTGGTCCCGAACATCACTTTCATACAAGATGACATGCTGTTAAAACATAACAGGCATGACAGACCCCTCTATTACACCGGATACGTTGGTTCCATGGAGGTCGACCGGATCCACATAGATCCAGGATCATCAATTAGCATCATTCCTCATAGTCTGCTCAGACCGCTGAGGATTCCTACCAGCGAATTGGCTTACACCACCACTATAATCGTGGATTTCAATGCCGGAATAAGTAAGCCGTTGGGGAAAATTCTCCTGAGGATCCAGTTTGACAACCTCAAATCGGTGGCTACATGCTATGTCATCGATTCAGAGGTATCCTACAATATTTTGCTGGGTAGACCGTGGATCCACGACCACAACATCATTCCTTCAACTCTACATCAATGCCTTAAATATGTAGACCCCCAAGGAACAGTACAAACGGAGGTTGCTGACCTAAATCCATTCAAAGGAATAGAATCCTACTATTCTGATGCCGTGTTGTACTCTCAAGACTACGCGGAGGAGGTGTCAGCCCAAACAGAGAAGGAATCCCTCCGGGAGCCTGAAGGACCCTCTATCGAACAACCACTGTCAATCAGAGTGAAAGGGCGAACTACTCGTCCAAAAGCCATGGAGCCTATGGCTATCCACCTAAACAAAACCAGGTCAGAAAAAGGGGGTGATCCTCTAGTGATCACTTTGAACCAGAAGCCTCCACCCTTGGTCATCAACCTTCGGCACAACAAGCAGCCGACTGATATAAATACAACCAGGAACGAAGTTCCAGATGATAATAAACATCCTCTTTTCCAGTATATCGACGCTCAGATTCCAAATCAGGAATCCTCTCTCCATGATGATATAGAACCTATAGCGCAAAAATTTTTGGAAGCTATAGATTCCTATCATCCATACATATGGGAAGTAGCGTCATCATCCAATATCGTCGCGACAAATGGACCCCATGAGGACTCTATCTTCATTGTTCCGTCTGCCCGCAGAAGTCAACATTCAATAGCCTTCGGCCGAACGCACAACGAATCGACTATACGAGAAGATTCCTTCAATGACGATGCTGGTGAAATACAAGTTCACAGGTATAGCCCGCAAGCCTTAAAGATCATACAAAATATGGGTTATAACTTGAAACTGAAGCCAGGTCTCAACTATAGGAAAGGCAGACGAATACCGCCGTACGACAATCCCCACTATCAACAAACTCGTTTCGGGTTAGGGTATGCCACCTCCCTTATGACTTCCAAGTCAGATGAGGACACCTTTTCCCCTTTTCAAGACGGTTCGTTGCCCTCCAACTCTCCTCGTGCTCTCGAGCAAACATTACCAGTAAATATGGTAGTAACGGATCCCTTTGAATCAGACGAACAAGAATCTGAACTATTCGAGAATGACGCTTGGGCTCAGCAAATGGATACACAGTGGGAATTCTGCTTCGAGTAGAGAGAACCTCCCACCAAAGATGAAGTTATCCAGATTAATGTTGGGGATGAACTTTCACCAAAGCCGATATTTATCAGTAACAATCTTTTCCCAGTTGAAAGGGAAGAAGTCATTCAACTGATAAGAGAATACATCAACATCTTTGCATGGAATTATGAGGATATGCCAGGACTTGATCCAAAGGTGGCTACTCATAAACTCAACATATTGCCCGATTCAAAGCCTGTAAAGCAGCACCAACGCCGGTTTCGCCCGGATATGATGGACGCCATTGAAGCTTAAGTCAAGAAGTTGATAGCCTACGGTTTCATCCGGGAGGAACAATATCCCGACTGGGTCGCCAATGTTGTCCCGGTCATAAAGAAGAATGGAAAAGTGCGAGTCTGCATCGATTACAGAGATCTGAACGCAGCCTGCCCCAAGGACGAGTTTTCTCTTCCCATCACAGACGTTATCATCAACAGTACCTACGGTTTTGAACGTATGTCTTTCATGGACGGGTTCTCAGGATACAATCAAATCAAGATGCATCATGAAGACGAGAAGCATACTGCCTTTCGGACACCACTGGGGGTATATTGCTATACGGTCATGCCCTTCAGGTTGAAGAACTCCGGAGCTACTTACCAACGGGCTATGAGTAACATATTCCACAAGTATTTACCCAAGACAGTGGAATGTTACGTAGACGATATAGCTGTCAAAAGCCGCCTTAGGGTCAATCACATCCAAGACTTAAAGACGGTATTTGAGCTGATGCACCAACATCAACTCAAAATGAATTCTACAAAGTCCTTTCTGGGTGTATCTAGTAGCAAAATTTTTGGGATTTCTCATTACCGCCAAAGGCATTCAAGTGGACCCTGATAAAGTCAAGGTCATCTTGGAAATGCGACCACCCCATAATCTGAGGGAACTCAGGGGATTTCAAGGTCGTCTGGCCTATATCCGGAGATTCATATCCAACCTCTCTGGAAGATGCCAGCCTTTTTCTCGCCTCATGAAGAAAGGTGTATCCTTCGTATGGGACGAAGCCTGTCAGCAAGCGTTCGGGGATATCAAGCGCTACCTTACTAGTCCGCCAGTTCTGGTGCCTCCCATTATAGGAAGACCATTCTTCCTATACGTTCGACTGATGGACCATTCTCTGGGAGCTCTTCTCGCGCAGAAGAATGATGCGGGACATGAACAGGTTATCTACTATCTAAGTAGAATGATGATCGGAGCTGAGCATCGATATAATTCGGTGGAAAAAGAATGTTTGGCTCTGATGTTCGCTATCCAGAAGACGCGGCACTATGTCACCGGCCAGACTATTCATATCATCTCCATGATCAATCCTCTTCGGGTACTGATGAACAAGCCAAGTATTCTTAAATCCCGACTCACAACTTGGGCGATGTTATTGACACCATACGATATGGTGTACGTCCCTCAGAAGTCCATCAAAGGCCAAGCATTGGCTGACTTCCTAGCTGCTCATCCGATCCCGGAGGTCTCCAAATTATACGAGGACATTCCCGACGAAGTTGCAGTATGTAGTTCCTTAATAGAAAGTGACGCATGGCAACTGTTCTTTGACGGCGCCTCCAGGACCGGTCCCAAAGGAAACGTGGTTTCAGGGGTAGGAATTGTCCTGGTTACTCCCGATAAACTCATCATCTATCAAGCATACTCTCTTAACGAGCCCTGTTCCAACAATGTGGCAGAGTACAACGCTCTACTAATCGGGCTCCAAGTCGCTAAAGAGCTGGGGGTCGAATCTCTGGAAGCTTTTGGTGATTCTCTGCTTATCGTCAATCAAGTCAGGAGAATATATAAAGTCCGGAATCCAGACCTCATCCCCTATCACCAAGCAACAGTCAAGATAGCCGTGACATTCAAGGGGTTCTTCCTAGAGCATGTAACTCGATCTCAGAATCTGGAAGCCGATGCCCTAACCAATCTAGCTGCAGATTTAACTACTCCTATAAGAAGGCAGAATTCGGTAATCCTTCTTAACAGATATCTATTTTGCGTGAAGAATAATGCTCACATCGAACGCAGTTACGCTGTGAACACTGATCCTCCTACGAGAGATTGGAGAAGTCCCTTTATAGATTTCGTGGCATACAGAATCTTGCCGAAGGACCCTAAAGAAGCAGCATCCGTCAAAAGATGATCATTACGCTTCTACTTCGATGCATCTTCACAATGCCTATATCGCCGGACCTACGACGGACTGCTATTGAGATGTCTCTCTAATGACAAAGCATAACAGATCGTCCGCGAAGCTCATGACAGCATATGCGGGGTGCATCAACCCGGTCCTAAGCTACAGGATCGTATCAGGAGAATGGGCTATTACTGACCCACTATGATCGCAGACGTAATCAAGTATGCCAAATGATGCAAGGCCTGTCAGGTCCATACAGACTTCATACACTAGCCGTCTGAACATCTACATCCTACGGTTGTATCCTGGCCTTTCGAAGAATGGGGTATTGACATTATTGGTCCAATTCACCCGTCTTCTTCCAGAGATCACCAGTTCATTCTGGTCATCACAGATTACTTCTCCAAATGGGCAGAGGCGATCCCTCTCGCTGAGGTAAAAACATCCAATGTGATCAGCTTCATCAAGCATCACGTTATTTATCGCTTTGGGATTCCCCAAAGGATAATCTATGACAATGGACCTCAGTTCATCAGCCAAGCGTTTCATCGATTTTGCGATAAAAATCGAATACTAAATATTGCCTCTATGGCGTATTATCCAGCTGCTAATGGTTTGGCGGAAGCCTTCAACAAAACCATTATCAAACTCTTGAATAAGTTCGTCTCTTCGAACAAAAGAGATTGGAACGAGAAGCTGCGAGAATGTCTCTGGGTATACCGCCAACGGTCCGAGCATCGACAGGTTGTACCCCGTTCTCACTGGTCTACGGGAGCGAAGCAGTTCTTTCCTTCGAAATCCAAATCCTGTCACTCAGGATAGCAGTCACCAATGAGTTAACTCGGAAAAAGAATGACCTTTTAAGGCTTCAAGAGCTAGAAGGATTAGACGAGAAACGCCTTCAAGCTCAACAGAGCATCGCGTTCTATCAAGCGCGTATTTCCAGAGCTTTTAATCAAAAAGTAAAGGAAAGAGTGTTCAAAGTTGGCGAGCTAGTCCTAGCTGTAAGAAGGCCAATAATTCTCACTCACAGGAGCAAGGGCAAATTTTAGCCAGAATGGGAAGGCCCCTACGTGATCGAGACAACGTTCTCAAACGGCACTTACAGGTTAGCCCAGCCTAATGGAGACCTACTAATGGCTCCTATCAATGGCAAATTCCTGAAAAGGTACTATGCTTAACCTCCTCTGCTCAAGTAGAATAAGGCAAAAATCTTATTCTGACAAAACTACTTCTAAAACGAAACTAGTTGGGCCGTATTCTATCATGTCCATATGACCTCTGAATAGATACGTCCTGCTAAAGAAATTTTTTTTTTACCGAGAGACTATCACGTCCATACTACCTCTGATATTACTCTCACCCAAACCCGTCATTTATATTCCGAAATAACGGGTCCACAAAGTCAGATGAAAAGCCTCTTTATTATTCCCCAAAAAAAGAGCGAAAGTACATTAAAAAGCAAAAGCAAAAGTACATCATGAAGGAGGAGCGGTCAAATCGTGAATCTGTTGCGCCAGTCTGGCCATCTTCGCATTCCTGGAGTCCAAAACGGCAGCTCGAGCTCGCTCCCATCTCGTCTCCTCATCATTCAAGCCGGATAAATCAGACAGAGAATGTGTAAGAGCGGCGTGCATGGCACTCGCATGTGCCAAGTTCTGTTGAGCTTCTTCCATCTGGCTCTGTAACACATGCACACCGACGGCTGAAGCACGAGACCACTCATTTGCTAAAGCGAGCTCAGCCTCCAACTTACGGACCCTTGCTTCATTTTTCTCATGTTCAGCTTTACTCTTGGCTAACTGGGGAACAACACACTCTAAGAGGGTGTGCTCGTCGCTCATCTCCTGCTGCCGCATCTCGAGGGACCTTCTCAGAGCTTCCAACTCTCCCAGCCTTACAGTCAGCGAGTCGTATTCATCCTGGACCAAATCGTCAATACTATCTTGGGATAGTTGCGAGTATTCATTAACGGGTTGCTCCAAACCATTAACTACCTCTGCCAGGGCGTCAGCTAAACCAGTATCGCCAAGGTCCCTGATCGCCTCTATCGAAAACCGAGAGGACTTCTTCAGATGCTCAAAATTCAGATTCTTCTCCAACACCATTGATAATAGCGTTGTCAAAGTGTTATAGAAGATACCGGTATATTGCTTGGTCAGCGCAGCTAGGCCCAAATGCACGCTGGGAGTGGCTACAATATTGTCGAACCGCGCTCCAGAGGCAACCGCAATCGACGTGGCCACAGTCCTCGTCTCGACAGGGGGTGCGACAAAAAAGGAAGCGCCAACACCAGATAAAGTAACCAGCATACTCGAAGGAGGCATTGTCGTAATGACAGGGTCGTCCTCTTGAGGTATCGAAACCTCGTCGGCAGGCGAGCCGGCACCCGAAGATGCTTCCTCTTCAAAATCAGGTGCCTCCGTATCAACGCCAGGACCTGACATGGAGCCAAAGGGCGCATATATGTTGCCCTCCCCGAAGAGGTCGACCCCTGAGAAGAAGACAAGAGGAAGTTAATGTCAAACATGATGTTAATCTTCCTAAAAGAAGAGGCACGAAAAGACGACAGTGATGCTAGCCAAGCTGTCATACCTGGAGAAGAGGGCCTGCTAACTGACACTGGCAAATACTCTTCCAGGTCTTCGCCGAGATCCACTTGAGGCTCATCAACTGGAATCTCGTTAGAAGCGCTGACGGGCACGGCAGGGGCCTCTCCCAATGCTGATCCGAACAAAGGTATATGAAATCTTATAACCAGCCTCGAAGGCGACTTCGTTCCACTACCTGAAGCAGTAGCAGTGGTAGCAGCCTCCAGCTGAGATTCTCCGACGCCACCGGCCGAAACTGTAGAAGGTTCCTCTCTAAAAGGCGAGGAACCCCCAATCAAAGAATCATCCCCGACATAGGGAGAAGCAGGCTCACTTCCAAGAGCCTCAATGCCAGGAATCTGGAGAGGACGAGTAACCATCCTCTTCGTCCTCTTACGAGGGGAAGCCTCCTTCAGAGCGGGAGCCCTTCGTTTCCCGGAGACTACCAACGCCCCTGCAGGCGGAGGTATTTCACCCCTCGGTACCGATACAAGAGGCTCATCCGTAGTAGCGGACTCGTCACCCTCGTAAGAAGAAATCGAGGGGACTTCGACCCTTCCCCCAGGCTTGGAAGAGGGCACCCTAAAGCTTCCAACAATATCAAAATTGCGATGGGAGGTGTTCGTTGCCACATAGAACTGGGCATACGAATACAGGATGCGCAGCTCCATGGAGGGTGTGACGAAGGGCACAGTAAAATTTCCCCGGTGCTGCCCATGATAAAATATCGCCATCCCCTCGCTCCATCGATTAGTCCACCTCTGGACCTGAAGCTGGTGACGGTATTGCCCACATGCAACTGATCATACCCAAACTGCCTGGCAAAACGACTAGGCAGGTAGGGTTCGAAGAAGCAGTGATCTTCACTTCTGTACAGCAGGTGGGAAGGTCTAATGCAGACCAACCAATTGAAGGCTTCAGGAGAAAGAGTGGTCCTATCTCTACCTGAGTCCTCAAGCCTAAAACCCGATTGGTTGCGATGAATAGAGGGGATAGTGCAAAGGAGCTTCCAGTTGTGACCGCGGTACAGCACCCGCCGACAGTCTAAACCTGTGAGCACATTCCAAGAGGATTTCTTGTAATTCAGTAAGAAACTCCCCCCCAAGCTACTGCCGGAACCGGGAGACATCACCCGGGGGTTATGGAGAATTAACCAGCCCATCAAATACAGGTATGGTAATTCCATCCGGGAAAAGCTTTAACGTCGAGCTTCATCAGCGAGCAGCGCCTCAGTCATCGACCTCAGGCCAGCTTGTATGCGGTACACCATGATAGGGAGCAAGCCCAGTCTCGGCCAAAACACCAGACGCACTGCAGGCCACAAGATATTGCAGTGAATACGATTCGCAGATGCGATGCCGGGTACCACCAGTCGACGCATCCATATAGAGAGGAAGCCAGCTAGTTGAGTTTTCTTGGATAGAGCCCTGCAGCAATGCCTCAGATAGCTGTAGGCCTTAGTACCTGCAGGATATTTTCCTATCCCTTCGATGAGGATCTGATCCGGAGCCCTATCATCCTCCAGGAGATCATTGACTTCCTGTCAGCACGCTCAGAGGATTCACAGGCTCATCCTTGACTTCCAAGACTTTCTCCGGCTGAGCAGCCCTAGCGCAGTAAAAAAAGAGGTAGGACGTCCATTTACTGGTGTGAGCCAAACCTGACGGCTCAGCATAGAAGGCGATGGAAGTAAGGTAGTGGCACATCAGCTCCTGATACACTTCCACTACCCGAGGGTCTGAATCCCCAAACTCCCGGTTCGTGGGAACATACTCTTCGTACGGAGTATCCCCCATCGGCAGTCTCGAAATCTCTGCCATCTCATGAAGGGCCAATCCCGACTTCCCCAGCGGAGTGGCGAAAGTCCCGGTGAGCGGAATGTATCGCTCCATCAGTGCCAAAAATAGGTTAGGGTTAGGAGGTAACCCAACGCTGGTGGCACTCACAGCTGCCAATAGACCGATGTTCTCCAACTCGATCCGAAAATGCTCCAGGGCCCAATCAACTAAGCGAGCCCATCGAAGATATGTTGGGGTCATCCACCCGTTACATCAAGGATTCGCCTTAGGGTATACTCCTCCGCACCCCATGAAATCATTGCAAAAGGTCGGCAATTGCACCGGCTGGAGCACCAAGCTGTCTTCACTCGGGACACTGCCCGGGTACAATCCCTTGAACGACGTTACATGACCGGAAGGGCTGCTGACAAATAGGCCAGATCCCTTCTGGTAGAAGATCTTTCCCGGCCTACCGTGAAGATCGGGAGTCAGCGTCCACGACATCTTCCTGGGATGAGTAGCATGGGAGAATGCCGAGATGGGATAATCTCTCGGCATCTTGGGCAAACTCAAGACCAACTTCTCGACAGGGAAAACCCAGAGTTCTTTCTTTGGCTTCGTCTGGGACTGCTTATCAATCATGTCCCCGAAAAGAAAGGCCGGCTTTATATACTAGTCCCCGTCTACATACGTCAAAGGCTCTGCATTAATCATGTTCAGCAGCGTTCGTCCCCCTGAGCCGATATTCAGATTTCCCTTCCTTTGGGATATTGGGGTCCGGAGATAGGAAATTCCACATGGGACAGATCCTCCAGATAGTTGGAGTGCAGCAGCCCGGCGGCAGAACCCATCAACTCGACTAGCGGAGACTCGCCCAAGTTAACTGCAAGGATGCAAGAAAAACACGTCAGTTTTATACTAGACTTTACAAATATCGCAGCATATGCTAAGAGGCAACGGTCTGAGCTCTACACCAAGACTGTACAAACTTGATCGTTTACGCCGGAATTGTCATCCAGAAGCGTAAAATTCAAGTCGGCAGTATACTATCTGTGCTTTACGCCAAACTACCAAGGTTCGAGCTATTATGCCAGAATTTTCATCCACGAGCGTAAAAGTTCAAAATTATACAGTATACACCAAGTTTTCGGCAGTCAAAGCTTTTTACGCTCAACTGCAAAAATCTGGAGTTTTTACGCTGACACATTAGAAATGTGGGCGTAAAAGATAAAACGTCTCCGTGCATCATCTTCCTCAAAGAGGCTATCATCACAGAAGATGACCTAGCGCGGTCATGTTCAATATGTGCGAAGGATTTTTCAGTCGTTCTCATTCGTCCCAAAAGCTCTACCTATCAGGCCGGGTGCACTGCTCATCGGCGGGATGCTCAGCTCAGAATGGGGTTCGCCCTGTCCAACCGGAGGCACTCCTGCTTGGGCAGAAGAACGAGAAGAGGAATCAATCTTCTTTCTCTTAGAGGAGGAGGATTGCTTAGAGGCCATTACTGGAAACTTTAAAGACTCAGAGAAGACTCGGAGAAGAGCTCGAACAGTCGGAGGTTTCTTTCGCAGAAGACGGATGAAAAGTTTTTCTCTCAGAAAACTTGGGATATATATATATAGTTCGGATGGACTCCTCGGACCCTGAACCAAATCTTCTAATTAAATATTCAGTTATGATTGGGTCCTACGTCAGCCTATTATCCAGAGAAGATGGACAGTCAGCGAATTTGAAAAGTTTTTCGCGCAAAGCAGGTCAGCAGTTCTTACGCTAAGGAGCTTTCTACGCTCGACAGCAACATATCTACGGTTTCAGGCTCGCAAGCTATAAGTCTATGGTTTTACGCCCGGATGCCTTTGTGCTCGGTAGCTTTTATGCTCGAGAGGCCACAATCCTACGACTTCATGCCAGCAGATAACAAATCGATAATCTCACGCTCGGTGGCGCTTAGTTTACGCTCAGAAGCAACAGATTCGCGACTTCACGCTCGAAAAAAATTTCTTTTCAGAAGCTACAAATCTATAGTTCTACGCTAAGGAGCTTTCTACGCTCGACAGCTACGAATCTACGACTTTACGTTCGACGGCTACAAGTCGGGTTTTACGCCCAGATGTCTTTGTGCTCAGTAGCTTTTATGCTCGAGAGGCTACAAACCTACGACTTCACGCTCAGGAACTACAAGTCTATGATTTCACGCTCGGTGGTGTTTAGTTTATGCTCAGACGCTGCAGACTAATGATTTTATGCTCCATGACTTCTCGCACATCTGAAGGATACGCCGGCCAGATCACGCATACATCTGAACGGTCCTCAAAAGTGGTCAATTGTAAAGAGTTCACACAGAGGATACTCGTTCTTGACCTCAAGATATCCCAAGTACCCGAAGCATACAGAGTTCAATATTGAAAAACTACTCTTCTTCATGGGTCGATTCAAAGTTTATCCAGACTCCAGTTTGAATATTTTATCTATCAAGATGGCAACTCAGTTTGACAGCCATTTCTCGACCCTATTCCAAGGGATTTTTGAGAAATCATTCTTGAAGATGATGTCTGAACAAAGAAATTATGTTCATCAGAAGCAGCAGTTCAGAATTCTACGCGGTTCCTCACTCCTAAAAAACAGCAGGACGGTTCGAAAACTCGAATGCTAAAGCGGCTTTCTACGCATCTCTAGTTATGCGTAAAAGACAGGACAGGACCTAGCACTCTTTCTAAACAGAGTCGGCGTAAGGAATCAGACGTGTCAAAGCTACACATATTCAGACTTAACAGCAATGTATGGCAAGATGATCATATGTACGGAAGCAAGACGATGTTATTAAAGATTAAAGTCATGATCACATTTGAGGGAAATCCAATCTACAAGGGTTTTCTTCATTAGTCATGATTACAACTGAGGAATGCGGGAAGAACAGGTTAAACTCCTCGGCCTTTTATAGGCGAGAGAGGTCACGCCGGTCCCCAATAAATCCGTTATAAAGTCAGCATCGACCGTTTCAACGCTCCATTCAGAAACGTTTTGAGTTACGAGGAGCGGTTCATGCTTCATTCAAAGCGTTCCAAATTCCGAAGAAATTTGAAAGCTTTGAAGGGGGTCTTGTAGAAGCATAAAAAATACGCTGGATAGCTCTACGCAACATGGTGATGCAGGTGGCGTGCTGTCGTAGGCACCCAAAAATAAAATCTATACTCTTGAAATAATATGTAGTAGTGAGAGTAAGGATCGTTTCCATGGAGAGTAATTAGTTAGTCTTTATGCTATGTAAAATAGGATGGGGGGGAGATTTTTGGATCAAAGCAAATTAAAAAGAGCTAAAAATAATTAAAGTATTAAAACAATCAAAGGAAAAAATGTTGGTCTCAGTCAACATCCACCATTGGAATCTTAAAATTGATCATTGATGCAAACATAAATTATCATACTTTGAATATTCACCGTTGGAAGTATTTTCTATCTCTCTTAGGCTTAGATAATTAGAAACAAGCGATCTAATTAGCTTTAATTACTAAATAATCCAAGACAAGCGCTGAAGATCTAATCTAGTAATTTCTTAAAGAACAAAGAGATCGATGAAGCAAAACAACACAAGCACAAGCGGTTGCATTTAATTTTGTCAAAAGTTTTTCTCCTAAGATCTAATAAAACAAAGCAGTTTATTAAATCTTGGTTGCTTCATAAATTAAAAAAATCAAACAATTACGGATTTGATGTCTAATTTAGTAGTAGATCGAAATGGATAATAGACTAGTAGGCCTCCTAGTAATTAAACAAAATAATCATGAAAGTAGGCATAGAAAAATATTCAATACTCAAAACATAAATCAAACATATGAAATAATTTAGATCTCACAATTTTATTGATTCCAAGGCTTCTGTTTCCTACGACCAACAAGACTTTTAGCTCCGCACGTTCATAAAAACTTCAAATAAATATTGGAGAAGAAGAAGAGGAGTTGTGTGTTGTTCTTTTTTTCCTCCTGATCTCTATCCCTTTTATAGACTCTAAATTAGTGTTTGAAGATCACAATATCTTCCCACAAATTCTCTAATAGTTACAACAACCCAAACAATAAAATAAAAATTTTCAACAAGTTGGAACATGGTTATTTCAACTCCACTTTTTGTGCACAGCATAATTGACTCAACTTCAAGCGTGATTTGGTCCATGATTCAGCCAGAATCTTGGGAAACTCAAAACAGAAAAATTGTGCCTCTATCACTTAGCTTTTCGAATGAATTTGGATCAGCTCAATTGGACTTCGGATGAGCCAATTATGACCATTTTGCTTCAAGGTGTCAGAACTGTCCAGAATTGATAATTAGCTCCATTTTGCTTTTAGTGACTCCAACTGCATCCTAGATCAAAATATAAAAGTAATGAGTATCTTTAGACATTAAATGAGCATAAAGGAGTATATATTAAGGAATAAAAATATATATTAATGAAGCATGAACCCATGAAAAGTTCTTATGATTTATGTTATGCATGTGATCCCAGTGGTGGAGAATGAGAAGATATGCAAGCTTATGGTAGATCATTTCTTTCGGAATGAATTTGAGTGAAATATATACCTTTAAACACATGAGAGTTGAGTATTTATTCCGTGAGGGTATACCTACTTAGTTTACTCCATTTTTCAAGTAAAAATATCTACTAAGTAATTAAAAGTTGTTTAAAAATATATGTTCATAATATGTTATGAGTTTTGAAGAGCTTGGTTATTTTTTTATTTATTATATTGCAACCTTGATTTCTTTTTGAAAAAATAAATTAGAGTTTCGCCCGAGGACGAGCAAAGGTTAAGTGTGGGGGTATTTGATGAGAACATAAAATATCATATTTTTATTACTTAATATATACTCCTTTATGCTCATTTAATGTCTAAAGATACTCATTACTTTTATATTTTGATCTAGGATGCAATTGGAGTCACAAAAAGCAAAATGGAGCTAATTATCAATTCTGGACAGTTCTGACATCTTGTAGCAAAATGGTCATAACTTGCTCATCCGAAGTCCAATTGAGCTGATCCAAATTGATTCGGAAAGCTAAGTGATAGAGGCACAATTTTTCTGTTTTGAGTTTCCTGAGATACTCGCTGCATCATAGATCAAATCACGCTTGAAATTGAGTCAATTATGCTGTGCACAAAAAGTGGAGTTGAAATAACCATTTTCCAACTTGTTGAAATATTTTATTTTATTGTTTGGGTTGTTGTAACTATTAGAGGATTTATGGGAAGATATTGTGATCTTCAAACACTAATTTAGAGTCTATAAAAGGGATAGAGATCAGGAGGAAAAAAAGAACAACACACAACTCCTCTTCTTCTTCTCCAATATTCATTTGAAGTTTTCATGAACGTGCGGAGCTAAAAGTCTTGTTGGTCGAAGGAAACAGAAGCCTTGGAATCAATAAAATTGTGAGATCTAAATTATTTCATATGTTTGATTTATGCTTTGAGTATTGAATATTTTTATGTGCCTACTTTCATGATTATTTTGTTTAATTACTATGAGGCCTACTAGTCTATTATCCATTTCGATCTACTGCTAAATTAGGCATCAAATTCGTAATTGTTTGATTTTTCTAATTTATGAAGCAACCAAGATTTAATAAACTGTTTTGTTTTATTAGATCTTAGGAGAAAAACTTTTGACAAAATTAAATGCAACCGCTTGTGCTTGTGTTGTTTTGCTTCATCGATCTCTTTGTTCTTTAAGAAATTACTAGATTAGATCTTCAGCGCTTGTCTTGGATTATTTAGTAATTAAAGCTAATTAGATCGCTTGTTTCTAATTATCTAAGCCTAAGAGAGATAGAAAATACTTCCAACGATGAATATTCAAAGTATGATAATTTATGTTTGCATCAATGATCAATTTTAAGATTCCAATGGTGGATGTTGACTGAGACTAACATTTTTTCCTTTGATTGTTTTAATACTTTAATTATTTTTAGCTCTTTTTAATTTGCTTTGATCCAAAACCCCCCCCCCATCCTATTTCACATAGCATAAAGACTAACTAATTACTCTCCGTTGGAATGATCCTTACTCTCACTACTACATATTATTTCAAGAGTAAATGTTTTATTTTTGGGTGCCTACGACAGCACGTCAAATTTTCACCTGCAAGGCCATGAAAAGTGGGTAATAAATGTATTAGTCCAGATTTTAATTCAAAACTAGTAGTAGCATCTAAAGTAGGAAATGTAATGCATAAAGGGTGTTGGTTCAAATCAGGGGCTGCAAGTTCTTTCAAAGTTCTATTTGCAGCCATGAATTCCTCTTCTTCAGGATTAGATTTGCAAGAGAGTAAAGAATCCGTAGCAGGGTCGTTCTCGTTAGAGTTTCTTTGAGCTTCCTTCCTTAACCTGCATAGAGTTCTTTCTATTTCTGGATCACTCTGAAAATTACTTTGATTAGAAGATCGAGTTGCAATCATAAACAAGTAATAAAATAATAGCAAGCAATCCAAAAAAGTATATGAGAATAAATTTTGTTTTTTTTTATTTTCTAATAAACAAAAATAATTTAATAATAAGAAAAGATCACAAAAGGCACAAAAATTAACTAAAATTAGTCCCCAGCAACGGCCCCAATGATGATGAGGTACCCAATTGTAAGTTTCCACCCCTTTATCATTATAAGCCAGTACCTCCTTTTCCTCAAGATTTAACAGAATATAGAAAAATTGAACAAAATAATGAGTTATATGAGACTTTTCGTAAATGTGAGATAAATATTCCACTTTTAGATGCTATCAAACAAGTACCTCGCTATGCTAAATTTTTAAAAGAATTGTGTACAATAAAGAGGAAACAAAAGCTTAAAGGACATGAAAAGGTAAAAGTTGGGGAGAGTGTTTCTGCAGTAATTCAACGAAAACTCCCTACGAAATGCAAAGATCCTGGAATATTTACTATCCCTTGTAAGATAGGTAACAATAAATATGAGAAAGTCTTGTTAGATTTAGGAGCTTCTATCAATGTCATGCCATATTCTATATATGAATCTTTAAATCTTGGACCTCTGAATAAAACTGGTGTTGTGATTCAATTGGCTGATAGATCTAATGCCTATCCTAAGGGAGTAGTCGAGGATGTTCTTGTACAAATTGATAATTTAGTTTTTCCTGCTGATTTTTATGTGCTTGATATGGAAAATGGCGATCAAACTGCTCCAATTTTATTAGGAAGACCATTTTTAAAGACATCCAAGACTAAGATAGATGTTCATAGTGGCACACTTACTTTGGAATTTGATGGTAAAATTATTAAATTTAATATTTATGATCCCATGAAATATCCTGATGATGATAATACTGTTTATTCCATTGATGTGGTTAATTCTTTAGCACAGGATATTTTTGAACTTGATGGCAAAGATGTATTGGAAGTGGCCATTAGTGAGCATCTTGAAAAAGAGCATAAGGAGTTAGCTTTGAGTTCTGATTTACAGGAAATTGTTGCAGCATTGAATGATTTTCCAAAAATACAACAATCAGGTAATGTTTCTTATATTTCATTACCAATTTCTAACAAGAGGCCTTTACCCTCTATTTTGCAGGCCCCTATTCCAGAATTGAAGCCTCTCCCTAGTCACCTCAAGTATGTATTCCTTGGAGATGGAGGAACATTATCAGGGATCATCTCCAATAAACTTAGTGCACCACAGGAAGAAGAGCTTGTTCAGATCCTTATGGAGCATAAGACGGCTATTGGTTGGACAATTACGGATATAAAAGGAATTAGCCCGTCTACATGCATGTATCGCATCTTACTTGAGGAAGGAGCAAAACCTTCCCGTCAACCGCAAAGAAGATTAAACCCACCCATGATGGAGGTAGTAAAAAAGGAGATCCTAAAACTTCTTGAACTTGGAGTGATCTATCCTATTTCGGATAGCCAGTGGGTTAGCCCAGTGCAAGTGGTTCCTAAAAAGACTGGGATAACTGTCATGAAGAATCAAAATGATGAGTTAGTTCCCACTCGTGTCCAGAATGGTTGGAGGGTTTGTATAGATTATAGAAAATTAAATGCTGAAACCCGAAAGGACCACTTTCCTTTACCTTTTATTGATCAAATGCTTGAACGGTTAGCTAGTCATTCTTACTATTGTTTTCTTGATGGTTATTCAGGTTATTTTCAAATATATACGCAAAAAGGTTATTTCTTCTTCCTCTTCTCCAATATTCTTTTGAAGTTTTCTTGAACATGCGGAGCTAAAAGTCTTGTTGGTCGAAGGAAACGGAAGCCTCAAAATGAATAAAAACTTGTGAGATCTAATTTGTGTTTATATTTTTGATTTGTGCTTTGAGTATCGAATGTTTTCTTATGCATATTTTTATGATTATCTTGTTTAATGACTAGGGTGCATACTAGTTTATTATTTCAGACAATCTAATGGTAAATTAGATATCGAATCCGTACTTTTTCGATCCCTCTAATTTATGAAGCAACCAAGATTTAATGAACTGCTTTGTTTTATTAGATCTTAGGAGGAAAACTTTTGACAAAATTAAATGCAACCACTTGTGCTTATGTTGTTTTGCTTCATCGATCTCATCGAGTTTAATACGCTACTAGATTAAATCTTTAGCGCTTGTCTGGGGTTGTTTAGTAGTTAAGGTTAATTAGATTGCTTATTTTTAATTAATTGTGGCTGAAGGAGATAGGAAAATAATTCCAACGATGAATATTCAAAGTATGAATTAATATATACTTGCATCGATGATCAGTTTTAAGATTCCAATGGTGGATGTTGACTGAGACCAACATTTTTTTCCTTTGATTGTTTTAATACTTTAATTGTTTTTAGCTCTTTTTAATTTGCTTTGATCCAAAACTCTTCCCTCCTATCTTATTTCACATAGCATAAAGATCAAACTAATTACTCTTCGTGGAAACGATCCTTACTCTCACTACTACATATTCTTTCAAGAGAAAAGGTTTTATTTTTGGGTGCCTACGATAGCACGCCAAATTTTGCATCACATATGAGGGAAATCCAATCTACAAGGGTTTTTCTTCATTAGTCATGATTACATCTGAGGAATGCGGGAAGAACAGGTTAAACTCCTCGGCCTTTTATAGGCGAGAGAGGTCACGCCGGTCCCCAATAAATCTGCCATAAAGTCAGCATCGACCGTTTCAACGCTCCATTCAGAAACGTTTCGAGTTACGAGGAGCGGTTCATGCTTCATTCAAAGCGTTCCAAATTCCAAAGAAATTTGAAAGCTTTGAAGGGGGTCTTGTAGAAGCATAAAAAATACGCTGGATAGCTCTACGCAACATGGTGATGCAGGGCAGCGTAAGCAGGGGACCTCAAGGCCATCAAGAGTGCAACGGAGCTTTTCCGCTGAGCACGGCATAAAATATGATGGGACCATCCGCGTAAATATAGTATGTCCAGGCCGCTTCAGCATAGGCGGGGTGCTTCATCGCCTCCATGGCATAAAACTCATCCGCTTTTATAGCAGCGTTAAAGCGTACGAGGAACACTTCGTCTTCCCCGAAATGAACCTGTCAAGTCATGCAGTGAACCTGACATTTGACTCCTGACAAAAAGTGCTGCACGGCTACCCAGACGACGGCTGGAAAGATGGCAGACCAGTCAGGACGCGCCCCATAGTATGATGGCTGATCTCTGCATTTAATGTAGAGAATTTGATTAAATATCACCGAACCGTCGTTTACTGACATCCCCTCAGCGGAGACTGCTTTTACGCATACTAGGAGATATGCTGTCTTGTTCTACACAGGCAAACGTGAACTGTTTACGCTCCGCGGAAGACAAACAGACTGCTACGTCAAAAGCTGCTCTTCGTACAGGGCTCGAGGCACGTCTCTGCACCGAATTCTCAGAACGGTGGCAGGCCTTCAGAACACGCCTCGGCAATTAATGATGATGGTGGATCTCTGCATTTAATGCCAGAGATTTGATTATATCTCCAAGAGCCGTGATTTCGGCTAAAGACGTCCACATCACCTCGGCTTCTACGCCTATTCAGCTTCTTTGCTTGTTCGGCTTCTACGCCTACTCGGCTTCTATACCTACTTGGCTTCTGCGCCATGGTGACAGACATTGGCTTCTATGCCATCCTCTTCTACACGGGGGATACCTACCTACATGGCTTCTACGCCGTGATCTTCGTAGCGATTATACGCGTTTTATCCCTTAGTTGGGCCCACATCACACGCTCATTCAAAAGGTCATCTATACGCAGGCTTTGGTTATTTTAACCGTTGTGTAAAAGGGTGTTGTACTTTCCACTACTCGGTTTCCACACCGATTGAGTGGTCACTGTCACCAAAACTCTATAAATAGAGACCTCTATCAACAGAGGAACATGTCGAGACTTTAAAAATCGAACAAGGTCAAAACTTCGAAAGAAGATCGAACAAGGTCGAACCTCCAAAGAGATCGAACCACGGGTCAAAACATTGGAGATTGAGGAGAGATCGAAGAGTCTTTGAGAGAGAGAGAGAAGCATCCAGAGCTCAGGCAAAGAGTAGCGATCGATGACATTGGCATCGTGCATCTATCCTCTTTTGCCACCTACGAAGCTGCTTTCCGTCTTCCACGGCACTTCTTCACCATCGTGTAGTCCAAGGGCTAAAGTGATCGACTGCAGATCAGACACCTATAGCAATCATCTACCCAGATTAAATAAATTGTACTCCTACATCCTCGTATAGGATCAAATTATACAAGTTTGTTTGTAAACCAAAGAAAGCGGGTTTTGTGCAAACCTTGTATTATATACATTTCGTTCTTTCATTTAATACCACAAACAGCTGCATAAGTACATACCCCAAGCCCTGCCCTAACGCATCGCTGAATATTTGGAATCCTGAGGTCTCGTTTGGTAGTGCAAGTAAAGGGGCAGAGGTGAGGCGATGCTTTAACTCTTTAAACGAGGCTTCATAATTGACGGACCACTCAAACGCGACTCCCTTCTGTTTGAGGCGAGTTAGAGGTGATGCTAGTTTGGAAAAATTCTTTACGAACCACCGGTAGTAGCCCGCTAGTCCGAGGAAGCTTCAAATCTCACTGACTGATACAGGCCGCTTCCTCTCGAAGGTGGCTTCAACCTTCTTTGGATCGACTGAAATGCCTCCCGCAAAAATAATATGCTCGAGGAAAAATACACTGCTTAGCCAGAATTCACACTTACTCAGTTTCGCATATAGCTTGTTGTCCCGAAGTGTCTGTAGCACGGTCCGCAAGTGCTCTACATATTCCTCCCTATTCTTCGAGTACACCAAGATATAATCAAAGAACACTACTACAAACTTGTCGAGATTCAGTCAGAACACACGTTTCATTAAGTCCATAAAGGCGGCAGGGGCATTGGTTAATCCAAATGGCATTATCAAAAACTCATAGTGGCCGTAGCGAGTACGAAAGGCTGATTTTGGCACGTCGTCCGGTTTAATCCTGAGTTGATGGTAACCCGAGCGAAGATCGATTTTCGAGAATACCGTCGCATATTGCAGTTGATCGAAGAGGTCATCGATCCTGGGAAGGGGATACTTGTTTCGAACAATGGCCTTATTCAATTTATGAGCCGCAATAAGCCATCCTTTTTCTTTATAAAAAATATAGGCGCATCCCATGGGGACACGCTCGGACGAATATACCCACGATCTAGCAATTCTTGAAACAGAATCTTTAACTCTTTTAGTTCTGTCGGGGCCATTCGATACGGAGATTTGGAAATTGGTCAAGTTTCTGGAAATGTATTAATAATGAACTCTATCTCTCGAATGGACGTCATGCCGGATAACTCATTGGAGAACACATCAGGGAATTCTGCCACAACGGGAATAGACTCAACGTTTGCGCAATCTCGCTGCGTGTCTCGAACGGACACCAAGTACCCATCGCAGCCGAAATGTATCATCCGTCGAGCAGACATTGCAGAGATCACCATGCAGGCATTCAGCGCTCTCGACTGTGGACTGCACGCATAACAAATTCGATCTCACCAGGTACACAAAATACGACTTTCTTTTTCGCACAATTAATGGTAGCCGAGCAAGCGCCGAGCCAATCCATCCCCAGAATAATGTCGTAGTCCCTAATGTCTAAGACTATCGCATCTAGTGATAATTTCCTTCCCCCGATAGAAATGTTACCTTCACGACAAACTAAATGAGCTGGCAAATCCACGCCCGATGGAGTACAGACGCTAAGGTTTAGGCCTAGCGGTGTTATAGAAAATGTGTTCTCGGCAGCAAAATTTGCCGCAATGAAACTATGTGTGGCACCAGAATCAAACAATACTCGAGCAGGTACATTATTGAAAAGTAATATACCTGACACCATCGTGTTTGATGCGAGTGCCTCATCCCAAGTCAGAGCATAGACCCAACCTTGAGCATTTTGCGGTGCCGTCTGGTTTGCTTGAGGCACTTGTTCCTGATCTTGAGACGTACGATTTTGTTGCTTCTGTTGATTTGGTCCTCCCTCCCGACAGTTCACTGCCATATGCCCCTGGCGACCGTATTTAAAGCACGATCCATTAAATACCCAACAGTTTCGAGCGATGTGTCTGACACGATTATATCGGTGACAGGTGAGCTCACTGCCTCTCGCTGGGTTTGCACCTGATTACTGCCGTTATTGGGGCGCTTGGATGCGTTGTTACCTCCCGTGTTGCTAAGATGCTTGTGATTGAAATTATGTACAGCGCCGGTGCGAACTGGAGGGTCTTACTGCTCTAGGGAGAGGGCATTTTTTAGGGACTCGTGCATGGTACAGTAGTGGGGGACGACAACGTGGGCTCGAATGGAAGGTCACAGCCCTATCTCAAACCTATGTGCTCGACTCTCAGCATCACAGAGGTGAGACTTAACAAATTTTACAAGCCTGTTGAATTCTGAGGCGTACTACCACACTTTCATGTTTCCTTGTTGTAGATGTGTGAATTCGTCTTCTTTCTCGCGGCGGGCGGTAGGTGAAAGATACTCCTCCTCGAAGGTCTTACGAAAAATGTACCAAGAGATAGTCGTCCTGCCACCTTCACTCATTATAGCTTGTTTGTGCACATCCCACCAATCATGTGCGTTTAAGTGGAGCTGAAGCTGAGCACAAGCGACTCTCTTTGTTTCGTCCATGCAAAGCACTTCGAAGTGGTCTTCCAACTCAACCAGCCAATCCAATACCACGGAGGGGTCCTCAGTCCCCTTAAAGGTAGCATGACACATCTTTTTGAACTCTGATATTTGCAGGATGGGACCCTTTTCGTCTGAGGGTGGAGGTTCCAGAGAGTCCTGAGGCCTCGCGGTATTGGCTATAATTGGCACTACCGCGGCAGCCACGTCGTCACAATCATTTGTAAGGTATCTATTTGCTACTATTTTGCTTCGGCCTGAGTACGCTGGGCCAGAAATTGAACCTCAATTTGGGACTCGAAGTGGTTCTGTCATAATTCGGCTTGTCTCTGCTGCATTTTTATCAAACACATCATCCGTTTAAACGGATCAACAGGGGGTGCGGCAGTTGGACTTCCTGAGCTATCCGATGTGCCGAAACTGCTCCTTTGTACTTTTGCCACCATATGCGCTTGTACACCCGGCTCTGAGGTCGTTCTTTTAAAGAAAAGTAACTTGTAACAGTCTTAAAATATATTATGGACTCACTATATGGAATGTATCTCATTTTTGCCAAGCGAATTCAAGGGTTCAATTAGGTGGGACAGGGTCATTTCAAGAAAACTCTTCTGACACGAAGATCAAAGGATCTGAAGCCATGCTCTGATACCAATATGTCACGACCTAATTTACGCTAAATCGATAATCGTCTCCTGGGCGTAATATCGTTCATGCGTGCACAAGGCCTAGGCATAATAATATACTTTAGAACAAATGCAATAGAGTAAGCAAATAAGATATCACACCTTAAGGTATAGAAAAGTTTTATTTATTGATAACGAACATCTGTTTACAGACACTTAATCCAAAAGTAATAAAGATGTCGCACGGGCTTACAACTTGGACGCAAAATAAGATAGTCGATCCCTATATTACATCCTTTACTAGTATTTCAAAAGCACAAAATACCTTGGGTTTGAGTCTAGGAGCTTCAAAAAGGAAGTGCGGGCTCCTTTCTTGAGTATATACTTGGGCTCTAAAAGTTACAACACGAACGCTCCTGATCCAGGAAGGATTGGAGAAAGCTTCAGCTCCTCGCCGCGTCGCCTCAGCTCGAGAAACCTGCTGCAACGAGGGTCAGTACTTCAAAAAGTACATGTGAGGGCGAGCTAACCCAACATACCAAATCAATATCGTATTCATGTGAACATGCAACATTTATAATATGTGACCTTTCTATCTTGTCTTAGTTCCATTCTTTATATACGATAGATTGGAAAGACATAATAAAATGTGCCACCGTTCGGTGACTTTATCTGTACCGTCTGAACTATTTGTACAAAACTTACAAATGTTTGTTCCTGCCATGAAGATATAGTTAGTCTGCACAGTTTAAATATACATAACAATCACTTGGTCTAATGAGAGATGGGTCAGCTGCCATTCTGCCTCGGGTAGCTAGCCCTTGGCAGACGTACGGACCCATCCAGTGCTAGGACAAAACTAGCAAATTATTTTACCTAGGTCAAAGCGGTCCCAGTATCCCGACGACTGTTCGTAGAATAACATTTCTTATGAACAAGTTATCCAAGACCATGCCTCTTGGAGTATATTTCAAGCAATATAAGTAAATGAACTTCATACATTTTCCATAGTCTAGGCTACCTTGCACAATGATCACATTTGCAATTTTTGCACTATCCATTAAACAGTTATAGATAAATAAGTTCTAGCTACAACTGAACATAAAATAGCTACAGGCATAGCGGACAAGCACGCATTGATGATTATCGTTGAGAATTTTATGTGAAAAGCATTATAAGTGTTTTAAGTCTACTTCTTCTTTATTTTGACTCAATTTTTATTCTTTTGGTATCGTTTGATCGGAATGCACAAATGAGTCAATTTATTAAGAACGAATACTTGGAAGAAGGACACTAATCCAAGTAAAGCCACTCACAAGTTGTGTGAGAGAAAAAGTGAAGATCTTCAATGTAACACCCCGTTCTGCTCAAGCGGACTGCCATTTCAATCGGCAATAGTGCAGCTGTTCCAACCCGCTTTGCCTCAAACGAGAAGCAAAGGATATCCAGACTTGTCCCTACAGGAATCCGGCTTCGGCTTTCAGAGGCTCGCTCAGACGTATCGCTCTACCGAGGCGAATCATCGCTAAGGTGGGTGGCTATGGTGAACTTGCCTTTGCTTAGCCAGCACACATAAAATCTGAAATATTTATGCTAGTCGCTAGGTGAATCACCCCTGCATGGTAAAAAATCCAACGCACCTAGCTAAAGGAATAATCCCAACTCATATTGCTTGCTAGAACATGGAAATAAAATACTGCTTATATATGTTCAGACCTTCGCATGCTAAGACCCTTAATGGCTTCATCTCTCGGCTTACCTTCGGGTCCGAGCAAATGTGTTTACTTATGTTTCTTAGAAACGCATGCTTGTCTTCTTGAATGTTGCCTTGTTTTCATCCAAACCCCGGAAGACTACTAAGTAGTCGTTCCGTGCCTGAACGAACTTACAAGTATTCGGGACCGCTAGGTCACCAAGGCAATCTCCGCCCTAGGAGAATTGCATCAAGGCAAAAGACAGTCACTGAACAACGAAACAGGCAATGCATCTTGTCTTGTACTATTGTTGCCTCAACAGCTTGCCTCTTGTCTTGTATTCTTGTCTTGTACTCTTGTTGCCCCAACCAAGGCCCCGTTTGATCATGGACAACCAGTGCATTGGGTAACGGTCTCGCGGGCAATGCTGGGGCACTGGCATCGACCCGGTCCAGGCGAGACATATTGTTCTTAGTCTCTTGTTCGGCGGAATGGCATGCAGCGCCTCTTGTACTTTGTTGCATACCATTCTCGTCAAAGACTAAATAGTCTCTTGTTCGGTGGAATGGCTTGCAGTGCCTCTTATTCTTTGTTGCAAACCATCTCGTCAAGACTATACCGTCCATTATGGCATACGCCAGTGATCGCCTTGTAATGAACTTGTTGCATGCTTGTTTGAAAATGAAAGATAAACAAATTAACTAAACACCTGAACGATCATGTTAAAACTACCCTCGTGTTTGCATATGCTATGCCTCCTGAATGTTATACTTGCCCGTGCTTGAATTAACAATGTTGCCTTAATGTTTGCCTTGGACAGGGAAGGAGATGGTAAGTTGGTAAGTCTCGCCATGTTTCCTCTCATGTTGCACGGCGCACTGCCCGACACGTTAGGCTATTCAATATTTGCATGAAACTGATCCTAAGGCAACTAGAAAGACAACTTAATAGTTGTGCACGGAACCTGTATTACGTGTTTAGATTTGTCGAGCGGGCGAGTAGCTTCCCCACCAGTGCATTCAATGTACTGATAATCCACCAGTTTGTGTGCAGGGTGCGGGAGAACCTCATGCGGTGCGGATGCCTCCAACGTACGTGCTAAGGCGTGGAGATCACTCCAAAGCAACGGGGCATCCGGGACTGAAGCACATATACAAGACATAATGTTGGAACATAGCCCAAACTCGCCTGAACATCGCCTGTACAATCATTCCACAGTTATAGCCACTTGGCACGCTTTATGTTTCAGAGAGAGAGGCTTGAGCGACTTGTAATCTCGGCTATACGCCGCCTGTAACACATGTTCATATTAATAAAAGAGCTTGCTTTACTTCAACTTGTGTTTCAATGCTTTCGCTATATTGTCGACTCAGTGAACCTGTTACCAAATCGCTATGCGTTTATGGCTCCGCTGCACTCGAAAAATCTATGCGACTCTGTGGCTTAGAACTCTTGCCGCCAGCCAATGAACTATGGCCTTGCACTGGCGTGGATTACGCTCGTGCGGTATCACGCCCAGATGGGTCAAGCGATCGTTCTGCGGGAGCACTGGCGAGGGTGATTCCCGCCTAGCGGGAACGGCCGATTTGCCTGCGGGAGATCGGGGCGTGACATTCAAGACTTCGCTTGTGGGTCACCTACACGATCACCTGCACGCACCAATAGTTGATCAATATCTTCTGTTTCAATCTCCAAGGGTTTGATACGAATTGCGAAATCCAAAGAACGAAGACAATAAAATCCATCAAAACTGTTAAAAAAATATAAATCATAAAACCTACAAAAAGGCAACCAAGCGGCATCGAAAACGGGCAAGAAAACCAACGCAACGAAAGGCCCCTCTCGACTCTGCCACCGAGTCCTTCCTTGAGGCATGATTTATTTAATGTGGGACCTAATTTCGAAGAAACCAATCCATAACAAGGAAGGAATCTTGATTCAATTTGTCCCGATCGAACGATACCAAGTATTTCTTAGCCGCGCTCCCCGAACAAGAAGGCTATACCTCTTCTCACTGACCACCAGAGCCAGTTGAGTTCGGTGATTCAAAGATCTATTCTCATGCCGGTCAACACAAATTCAAGTTATAATTATCTGCAAGCCTCCAATTTGTGCAATGTTATCGGACAAATGTGCTATAGGATCACTTTAAAAAAATTAATCCAACGGTTGTTAATGACTGAGTTTCAAAAACTAAGAACTCATGAATTCCTCTGGGATTTTTGTTGTTTCTTGTGGAAAATGATTATGCTTTGATTAATAATGCAGTTATAAAGAGTATGACTTGAGTGCACATAAGCAATTCTCTTCGAGACCATATCGTGTTATTGATTCATTAGTGATATTGTGAAGGCTAATGCATACATTTAATCTATGGCATTAGCAATGCATAATCTGGAGATCTAAACACAATTTTCTCTTCCTTAATTAAGGTGATTGATACATCTTTCATCTTTAGTTGGTATGTTAGTACGGGTATATATATATATTTATACATCCTAAACTGGCCTTGTCGATAATTCACGCTAGCAGCTGCAATTTGGTTTGACGCAAGTTTCGATTGTTTCATGCTGGCAGGCCAGGCCTTCTTTGTCTATGCTTTTCTTTACAAGAATTAAAGCTTGCTTGTAACTTCGACTTGACTCACTTATAGAAGAACACGGTCTGTTGACTCAATTATGTTATTTGGTATTTATATAGTTTGATTGGCAGTGCTACATGGACCGCTAATTATGCCTGTATAATTGGCCCACAGTCATGTGTTGTCCGCGGATTTGAGGAGGAGTGTTGGTGTGGGTGGGGTTCCCAATCTATGTGGAAAATATTTCAGAGTTGAATTGAGTATTGTTACATATAATAGAAATACCTTAATAGATTTAGATTTGGATTGGATATTCCTACTTATAATAGGAATATGTCAATAGATTTGGATTTGGATTGGGTATTTCTATATATAATAGGAATACTAATTGTGGATTGGAGGCTATATATATTATGTGTCTCCTAGACCTAAAAGATATCTCAAAATATTGCAAAAGGAGACAAGAGTGATTTTACAATATTGGAGAGGAGAAAGAAGGATTGTAGGTCGATTCGGAGAAGAAGATCAATTTAGGGGTATTTTTTATTGTCTTTTCTTTCGTGGTTGTAATCTATTTTATGTTTCAAAGAGTTTGGTGATCCGTTTGGATCGGTGAGAAGTTTATAATGAGTCGGTATATTTCTTATTCTATTAGTGTAGGCATTTCAGGGTTGGACTCCGATCGCCCCGTGAATTTTTTCCGTAAGGATTTTCCACATCAAAAATCTTTGTGTCTGCGATTTATGTTTTGCATTTTTGGTTTTTGTTCTTTTGCTCTATTCTCTCGCAGGGTTTCTTGGTTTGGGGGAATAATTTTTGTGTTTGTGCTCCCAACAGGTGGTATCAGAATTTTGGTTTCAGAGAGGTGTCAGGAGTTGAAAGTCAAACCAAAAAGAAGAAATGGATGCGAAGTCGATACACATGGTAAACTAGAATCATTCCAACTACCATTATTGGTAGAGCAAGATGAAGGATTTGTTGTTCGTCAAGAAGCTGCATCTTCTAGTATTTGCCTCCGAGAAGCCGAGAGACAAATACGAAGAGGATTAAAAGTTCGAGCATATACAAGTGTGTGTGCATATATTAGACAGTTCGTTGACGAGAATGTGTACAATCATATTGTCAATATTGAGCAAACGAAGATGTTGTGGGATAAGCTGGAATCTTTGTATGCAAAGAAGTCCAGAATAAATAAATTATTTTTGATCCATATGATAATAGGTCTGCGATACAAATATTGGATGTCTATTATGGATCACTTGAGTGAGTTCCAGGGCGTGGTAGACCATCTATCCTCGATGGGAGTCAAGTTTAACGATGAAGTACAGGGACTATGGCTGCTATATATATTATCAGACTCGTAAAAAATCATACGAGTGTCTATGATCACTTTTGCTCTGAAAAGGCCTGGTCAGTATGGAGTTTGCCAAGAGTGGGGTACTGAATGAAAAGATGCGAAGACGTTCTCAGGGCACTTCATCCACTTCCCACTCAGAGGCGTTAGTTTCAGAGAATCGTGGAAGGAGCAAGAGAAGGGGTCCAGGTGGTGGCATAGACAAGAGCAAGAGAGAGTCTAAGGGTCGGTACGAGGACTCAGAGTATTACTATTATGGCAAGAAGGTCCACATCAAGTAAAATTGTCTTGTTTGGAAGAGATAGAAGAAGGGCAAGAAGGGAAAGCTAAGTGAGAACACTACATCGACGACCTCGTCACATGGAGGCGAAGTGATCATTATATGTGATGAGGTAATTATGAACCTCTCCGGCGATGACAACTCTTGGTTGGTGGACTCAGTTGTTTTAGAGCACGTATCTCACAACAGGGCAGTATTTTCTACTTACACAACAGGCGACTGTGGAGTGTTGAAGATGGGCAACAAAGATATGTCAAAAGCTGTTGCTATTGGAGATGTGCATTTGAGGACGAAGACGGGTGCAGTTCTTGTTCTCAAATATGTCCGTCATGTTCCTGATATCCATTTCAACCTGGTATCGGTTGGAAGGTTGGATGATGATGGTTTCTTCAATCTCTTTGAAAAAGATCAGTATAAGCTTTCCAGAGGTTCGATGATGATTGCCAGAAGAAGCAAGAAGTCCAAACTTTATTATAGGATGGGAGAGCACATGGGGCACATGAGGTGAACGCGGCTACTGATGCATCTACCGGGTTATGGCACAGGCGACTCAGCCTTATCAGCGAGAAGGGATGAGCTACTTAGTGAACATGAAGGTAATTTTAGGGCTAAAGTCTACAAAATTAGAGAGATACTTACACTGTTTGACGGGAAAGCAAAATAGGGTGTCTTTTCAAAGTCACCCAAATTCGAGAAAGTCGGCGTTGCTCGAGTTGATTCACTCGGATGTCTACGGTCCTATGAAGGTAAAGTCCATTGGTGGTGCTTCTTATTTTGTGACTTTTATTGATGATTATTACTGGAAGGTTTGCCTCTATGCCTTTGTAGAAGCATAAAAATTTTGCAGGCCGCATACAAAATGCCCCTTAGAGCTGCATAGAGCTCATGCCCCTTAGAGTCGTATAAAGTTCATGCCCCTTGGAGCTGCATAAGAGCATAAACAACCTTCATGTGGCCTGGATAGCCTCAGAGTAAGAGGCCGTATACAAAGCCCATGACACAGTCTTCGATTACTGACATAAAGTTCTGAGCGCCTCGAGATTCGTAAAAGGGGCGGTATACAAAAAGACAGAAAGTTACATCATGCATTAATAGCCTCTACAGACGCACCAGGCCAAGTGTCCTCACCCATGCAGCCTCGTCAAACATGCAGCTAGAGTGTCCTTACGACCAAGGCCAAATGAGAGCATGTATGTGGCTACAAGATCCATGCGGTCTCATCAATATGAGGCTAGAATGTCCATCTGACAAAGGCTAAATGAGAGCATGTATGCGGCTACAAGACTCAAACGGCCTCGTCAAGATGCGGCCAGAGGGTCCATCCGACCAAGGCCAAACGAGAGCACGTATGTGGCTACAAGACCAATAGAGCCTAGCCATCATGAGGCCAGAGTGTCCATCCGACCAAGGCCAAACAAGAGTATACGTATGCAGCCACAATGTCGGGTGGCTAGAGTGTCCATCCGACCAAGGCCAAACTAAGATCCTGTATGCGGCCATGACGCTATACGGATATGACATTATGTGGGTCTCGATTCACAAGATCTTTTCTGTTACAACTGAAGAAGATTTCTCGCATGATAAGTGCTGACTACGTGTCTATCTGACCAAGTCACGCACACAATGGTTTAAAAATAATCTCGAGATCTATTCAACAACATATCTTAACCAAGACCACGTTGTAATTTTACCATAGAATATGATGACAGTTTCAACCATATTCTGTTGAAGGAGCCTTATGCAGCCACCAAACAGTAGCATATGTTGTACTTATGGCCCATCAGCACGATGGCTATAAATTTGAGCAACTTGACCATTGTGAGGGCTAGCTTTTACTACTTCAGAGAGACCAGACCACCCCCAGGTGAGGAACAGACACAAGGGAGAGAATAAAGAAGAGCTTCCTCACTTCCGCATCGGATCATCAACGGAGTAAAAGAGTCACTACAGCACTCAATCTCCATCATCACCCCCAGAATAAAAAATTATACTTAGATTGTCTGTCGTGGACCTCTTTGTACTTTCTTTAGTTTGTTATTAAAGCAATCCTAATTTTAATGGCAAACAAGGTGGCAACTCTGTTGGGAACATCCTTCTCCTCTGATGAGAAGGTGGTGACGCAGTCTGATGCGGTCAAGCTGGGTTCAACCCAAAGGATGCTGGAGGTGTCACACCCCAGTCCTAAAATACGTAGGACTAGGAATACGTAACACGTTAGCCGTATGTATACGAACTCCAATATATGGAAACCATATACACACGTACGCTGTATATGAATATCAAATTCATCAGTGGTAATATACTGTCAATAAGTCATACGCAATCTATATCTCATCCAAAGCACAAATAAATATATAGGAAATAAATAATTGAACCTCAAAGATGAAGTATCAAAGTATGATAGTCGGATGAAAACAAATCCAATGCAAATCGACTATACTAAAACTACTAAAAGAGAGAAGAGATCAAAATCTAATATAAGATAAATGTCCATGAAAGAACTAGGAACTAAAATATCCATCAGCTGCGATGAATCAAAGATACTCTGAAGATAGGACCTCCTCAGTCTGATAAGAAGCGTCAGGTCCGGGTACGTACTCCTATGGATACTCTTGTCCGTCTATATCTGGAAAGGTACCAGGTCCTCAGAGGGACGTAACAAGATACATATAAACATGCCAATAAAGTACTAAAAATAAACATCCAATGGGTCGCCTAACCATCTAAGTGAGTACAGTTTGAGAACAACTTTCTTACAAGTGGGCTATCTGGCCATAAATAAGATTGGCGTGATTCTCTCGGAGAATCAGGGGCCTACAAAGCATGTCGTCTTTTGAACGACAGAGGCCGCCAGTAATATATAGGGGTCATCACCGCCACGTATCTCTGGCGGAGCGTATGGGTTACAGAAAGGAAAGTACAAAGGAGCCCAAATGCCTTACTTGTTGTTCTCCCCACCCCATGCTCTAAGTATGTCACATCCATGATACGATAATAACTCTAAATAACTGCCAGGTTTACTAGCATGCAAAGTTTCTATCAACAGTTATCCCTATCCGTCGTACAACCTATACGTACTAGTGGCCAGCCGAGTACGCAAGTCCGTGTCCTACATGTGACTCACACTCATGTAAGAACAGTGTTATGGCCAATGAAACATAAGAATGCCTTATGATAATTGGGTGGTCTGATAAAGCAGGTCCAAATGCATATACCTAATAAAAATAGAATACGACGTCACCGTCGTTGCACCCAAGTTTTCTTAGATGCGTAGTTTATATAGTGTAAACCCCCTGATTTTTCAAAAATTTTAAATCTGGATTTTTCACAATTTTCTGGAATTTTCTGGGAATTTTTTGTAATTTAAAAATACGGTTTTAATTATTCAATGATTTTTAAATGATAATAAATAATATTAAAATATTATGAAAATAATTTTTTTGGGTGTAAAATGAAAAACTGGACTTAGGGTAATTTTTCTGGAATTTATCGGGCTCCGGACCTATTTTAAAACACCTAAAAACTATTTATAATTATTTTTATTACTATTTATTATTATTATTATTATTATTATTATTATTATTATTATTATTATTATTATTATTTCCAGCCCAGCGGCCCGCGGCCCACTGGGCCCAACCGACCCAGCCCAGCCCGCCAGCCCCTATCGGGTCGGGTCGGGTCAGCCTGAACCCGACACGCCCGTGCCCGAACCCGGCCCCCTCTCTCTCCCCCACGACCCTCTCCCTCCCCCGCTTCTCACGCCGGCAGCTCCGCCACCCTCCGTCTCGGCCGCCCTACGACCCCCGCCTTCTCCGCCATCCCCGCCGCCCCGCTCGGCCGACCCCCTCTCTCCCCCCGCCTATAAAACCCTAAGCCGGCCGCCCTAGCCTACCCCGCCACCACCGGCTCCGCTACCGTCCCACAGCGTCGCCGCCAGCCCGCCGTACGCCGCGCCGCCGTGCAGACCCCCCAGCACCGCCCCTCCGCCGCCGCAGCCGAGGCCAAGCGCTAACTTTAACCCTAATTTCCTGTGTCCGGACACGTGTAGGACACGATTTCGACCCCGGTTTTTGGGCCCCGTTCAGGTGCGTGTATTTTCTTGCTCGTAGCTCGGATTTCGTTTCCGCAAATTGAATTGCGAAGCCTGTATAACCCTCTCGGTGCCCGGATAAACCGCTCGGGGCATCGCGTCCTGTGGTGATCGCACACCGCGATCAAAAGATAGGAAAAAACCAGACCCTGTTCCACCCCGGAATCGAGTACGCCCCGCCAAACGGGATGACTTGGTCGCGCGCGATCTTCACAGATACGTGCGCATCGTCGATACGGACGTGTGGGATTTCGCAGAAGTTGATTCGGGTGTGCGTGCATCGCCCGTATCCGTACTTTTGGAACATGCCCTAACTTTGTGTACACACGTCGGATCGAGACGAAACTTGCGCCATCGGACTCGTAGCAATACGCTTGTCTTGTGGGTCAAGTTTGGTTCGATTCTGAGAACGTTGACGAAATTGCGTGTCGTGGGCCCCCAGAGGCCCCACTCGACGGGCGATTTTGAGATCGGCTCATCAAAATTCAATTCTGGAAGTTCCGTTGGGTTTGTATCATCGTTCCTGACCTGTTGACACTAAGTTTGGTAAATTTGAAGACCTTTGACCCTGACGCATTTTTCGGTGCAAAGCGGTCCCACATGCGGACCCCATTTTGACCCGAAACTGCCGTTTTTGCCCTTGTCTCCAAATTGGATCCAAGGACAGACGTTTCTAGCTGATTGATATTTTTTGGATCTGATGGTGATGTTTATTTTAGCAATCAGAGTACTGCCTGCAAATCCAACTGAAGTCAGAACCGCAATTGGAACCGGACCCACAGACAAGTGTAACTTGCCAAACCCTGCAGCTTGCTAATTATTTTTCTGGACTTAATTATGCATTAGTGGGCAAGTAAAGCTTGCCAAATCTCAGTAATTCTTGACTTAGTATTTTACTTGATTTCTTGTGGAATTAAATATAAACTTATTTTAACTGCTTAACCTAGGAAACGGGTGACGTGCTTAGTGTCCGATCATAGTCGGGTGCCAACTCCGTATGCGGAGTTGTGTAACGTCACATAGACATGGATATCGAGACCCGATAATGCTAGTACTTGTCTTATCAAGTACTTCTGAACCCAGGACACTTGACACTATTTCATGAGACAAAGTCTTCCTGAGATATTCAAGGTAATTCTGTATAAGATGCATGTTTTATGACATAGACTTTACATTCTTAGACATTAGATTCATAGCTATCAGACTTGCTGCATTAGTTATAATCGTGCGTGACATGGACATGAGGCATCGTGGACATGAGACGTGGGATTACATTGGGTGGGGAGAGACACACAGACTACAGGCTGATATTATATATATAAAACATAGTATATAACATAGTGTAGTTCATAGTTATTGCCGCTACCGGCTCCCCGACACAGAGCTTGTAGTGGCTTCAGCCTGAGTTCTAGTGCTGCTCTCATATTGCATATCACTTAGCTGGTTATATAGTTTACCCTGTTGTTTTATTTATCGCTGTACTCCATATATTTTGGCTTGTATTTTCTGTACCTTGTTATGTCCCCTGAGGACCTGGAATGGACTATGTCCCCAGGTATAGCTGAAGAGAACTACCCCGAGGTGTACGATACAGGAGCACTCCTTGGAGCAGAACCAGAAATAAAGGACGAGATAGTGGGAGAAGATTTCTCCTGAGCACCGGCTTCATCTACACAGTATTTCCATTTTCAGTATTTTATTTTCTGTCTATTCTCATTAAATGTAACAGACTAATTCTCGGATTATTTCCCGAGATAAGCTTATTTGATATTGCTCATTTATTTCTATTGCATTATTTCTGGCATTACTCTGCGTTATTCTGTGGATGAGATTAGAAATACCTGAGACTTGTAACATTTTACTGCTAGACTACAGCTTAAGCATGCCCTGATGGATCCATTAAATTGGGTTATCCATCGGTGCGTGCTGCTGGCCATTGCCACGTGTCCAGTCCCTCGATATTTTGGGACTGGGGCGTGACAGGGTTTTTGTGGTGGCCCATGCAGGTCTACGACTAAATTGTTCGGTTTCAACTTAGGGACCGAACAGGCCTGCAATAAGAATATGATAAGTTTTTAGGATCTCATTCACTTGCTTGAATCATTTTTGATATCTGTATCGTATTCGAACTAATTTTGACTTGCATCTTGCCTTGATTCCTGTGTGCCTCTTATTGTTTATTTTGGATACAGGGAAATGGACCTACAAGAATGCACCGAGACTCCCATCGGAACACCACAAGCTACAGGTGTCACCTATGACGACGAAATGACACCAGTCGGAGGAGTTCCCTCAACTCAACAAAGCCAGCAGGCAGGTCAACCTACCTCCCGATTCTGACGCGATGACATTCCACCTCCGTCGCAGTTCGTTCCACCAACGCCCATACTCCCACAAGGACAGCCAATTGACGGTCAGTAGATATTCCAAATGATCTACGTGATGATGCAAGCTCAGCAACAAGTCCAACACGAGGCTCAGCGTCACGAAGCTAACTTTTGGAGGGACAACATCGTAACTGTACTGTAGCAGGCCAACCTACCAGCTCGACGGCCATCTACAGGCTCTATCACTGACTTTCGCCAACTGAAGCCCCATACTTTTTTCTGGAAAAGAGGAGCCCACAGAAGTTCATGAGTGGCTCACCAACATACGGCATCAACTTGAAGCAGCTGAGCATCCACGGGAACACTGGATGACGGCCGTCAGAATGCAGTTGACAGGCAACGCGCACCACTGGTGGTTGTTTGAGGAGGCACGACTCGGACCAGACCGAGTCACTTGGGAAGAGTTTTCCAAGCTCTTCCAGGAGATGTACATTCCGGCTATCGCACGATCCGAACTGTGGGACAAATTCAATCGCCTCACTCAGGACTCTATGACGGTGGAAGAGTACAACGCAGAATTCATTCGTTTGAGCCGCTTCGCCCCCACCCTAATCCCGACAGAGGAAGAGAAGGCCGAGAAGTTCTTCGACGGACTGAACTTCGAGCTACAGAGACTCATCGGATCCGTCGCACCTACCTCCTACTCAGACGTTCTCGCTGCAGCCCGACGCATGGAATGCGTCACCAGGAGGGAGTCTCGCCACAAGCGGCCAATCACCTCAGCACCAGACAGAACATCACCGGGAGAATCTGCAAAAAGATCTCACACGCACCAGCCACCCAGGACTGCTTCGTAGACCCTTCCTACCTGTCACTACTGCGGCAAGATAGGCCATGTCGAGAGGGACTGCAAACGCAAGTTGGGATTGTGCCTGATTTGCGGCACCAATTAACACATAGCCAAGGACTGTCCCCAGTATCGAGATGGAGCACCAAGGGCAAACCAACCAGCTTCACTAGCACCGAGGCCACCTCTGGCATCTCAGGTGACACTCTTCTAGCAAGCCCAGCAGCAGCAGAGGAATCTACCTCAAGGACGAGGGCAAGCTTATGCGATGACTGTGCAGGACGCTGATGCGAGTAAGTGATTCGTAGTTATCCGTTTCTAGTCTTGTTGTATCTCGTGCCTATTTGGTTCGTGACCTCAGCCCCAACCTAGTAATTTACAACTTGTTAATAATAACCTGGTTTTCATAAAAGTTGTAGATCTTTTGCTTTAAATAGATTTTCTGAAAAGTGTATAACTTTTATTTTTAGGGAAACGGTACTTCCCTAAGAATCTTGTGATGTGTTTTCAAACGATGCTTGCGACCGCATCATCTCTGTTGACCGGTTATTCTTTGATTGCAAGGACGCAATCCTCTTAAGGGGGGTAGATTGTAAACCCCCTAATTTTTCAAAAATTTTAAATCTGGATTTTTCACAATTTTCTAGAATTTTCTGGGATTTTTTTGTAATTTAAAAACAGGGTTTTAATTATTCAATGATTTTTAAATGATAATAAATAATATTAAAATATTATGGAAATAATATTTTTGGGTATAAAATGAAAAATTGGACTTAGGGTAATTTTTCTGGAATTTATCGGGGCCCGAACCTATTTTAAAATACCTAAAAACTATTTATTATTATTATTATTACTATTTTTTATTATTATTATTATTATTATTATTATTATTATTATTATTATTATTATTATTATTATTATTATTATTATTTCCAGCCCAGCGGCCCGCGGCCCACTGGGCCCAACCGACCCAGCCCAGCCCGCTCGCCCCTATCGGGTCGGGTCGGGTCAGCCTGAACCCGACCCGCCCGTGCCCGTACCCGGCCCCCTCTCTCTCCCCCACGACCCTCTCCCTACCCCGCTTCTCCCGCCGGCAGCTCCGCCACCCTTCGCCTCGGCCGCCCCACGACCCCCGCCTACTCTGCCATCCCCGCCGCCCCGCTCGGCCGACCCCCTCTCTCCCCCCCTATAAAACCCTAAGCCGGCCGCCATAGCCTACCCCGCCACCACCGGCTCCGCTACCGTCCCACAGCGCCGCCGCCAGCCCGCCGTACGCCGCGCCACCGTACAGATCCCCCAGCACCGCCCCTCCGCCGCAGCAGCCGAGCCAAGCCCTAACCCTAACCCTAATTTCCTGTGTCCGGACACGTGTCGGACACGATTTTGACCCCAGTTTTTGGGCCCCGTTTAGGTGCATATATTTTCTTGCTCGTAGCTCAGATTTTGTTTCCGTAAATTGCGTTGCGAAGCCTGTATAACCCTCTCGGTGCCCGGATAAACCTCTCGGGGTATCGCGTCCTGTGGTGATCGCACACCGCGATCCAAAAACAGGAAAAAATCAGACCTTGTTCGACCCCGGAACCGAGTATGCCCCGCCAAACGGGACAACTTGGTCGTGCGCGGTCTTCACAGATACGTGTGCATCGTCGATACGAACGTGTGGGATTTTGCAAAAGCTGATTCGGGTGTGCGTGCACACCGGGATCAATGCGTATCCACGGACATCGCCCTATATTCGTACTTTCTGGAACGCGCCCTTACTTTGTGTACACACGTCGGATCGAGACGAAACTTGCGCCATCGGACTCGTAGAAATACGCTGGTCCTGTGGGTCAAGTTTGGTTCGATTCTGAGAACGTTGACGAAATCGCGTGTCGTGGGCCCTATAGGCCCCACTCGACGGGCGATTTTGAGATCGGCTCATCAGAATTCAATTCTGGAAGTTTCGTTGGTTTCGTATCATCGTTTTTGACCTGTTGACACTAAGTTTGGTGAATTTGGAGACCTTTGACCCTAACGCATTTTTCGGTGCAAAGCGGGCCCACATGCGGACCCCGTTTTGACCCGAAACTGCCGTTTTTGCCCTTGTCTCCAAATTGGACCCAAGGACAGGCGTTTCTGGCTGATTAATATTTTCTGGATCTGATGGTGATATTTATTTCAGCAACCGGAGTACCGCCTGCAAATCCAACTGAAGTCAGAGCCGCAATTGGAACCAGACCCACAAGCAAGTGTACCTTGCCAAACCCTACAGCTTGCTAATTATTTTTCTGGACTTAATTATGCTTTAGTGGGCAAGTAAAGCTTGCCAAATCTTAGTAATTCTTGACATAGTATTTTACTTGATTTCTTGTGGAATTAAATATAAACTTGTTTTGACTGCTTAACCTAGGAAACGGGTGACGTGCTTAGTGTCCGATCATAGTCGGGTGCCAACTCCGTACGCGGAGTTGTGTAACGTCACATAGACATGGATATCGAGACCCGATAATGCTCGTACTTGTCTTATCAAGTACTTCTGAACCCAGGACACTTGACTCATGAGACATTCAAGGTAATTCTGTATAGGATGCATGTTTTATGACATAGACTTTACATTCTTAGACATTTGATTCATAGCTATCAGACTTGCTGCATTAGTTATAATCGTGCGTGACATGGACATGAGGTATCGTGGACATGAGACGTAGGATTACATTGGGTGGGGAGAGATACACAGACTACAGGCTGATATTATATATATAAAACATAGTATATAACATAGTGTAGTTCATAGTTATTGCCGCTACCGGCTCCCCGACACAGAGGTTGTAGTGGCTTCAGCCTGAGTTCTAGTGCTGCTCTCATATTACATATCACTTAGCTGGTTATATAGTTTACCCTATTGTTTTATTTATCGCTGTACTCCATATATTTTGGCTTGTGTTTTCTGTACCTTGTCATGTCCCCTGAGGACCTGGAATGGACTATGTCCCCAGGTATAGCTGAAGAGAACTACCCCGAGGTGTACAATACAGGAGCACTCCTTGGAGCAGAACCAGGAACAGAGGACAAGATAGTGGCAGAAGATTTCTCCTGAGCACCCGGCTTCATCTACACAGTATTTCCATTTTTAGTATTTTATTTTCTGTCTATTCTCATTAAATGTAACAGACTAATTCTCGGATTATTTCCCGAGATAAGCTTATTTGATATTGCTCATTTATTTCCATTGCATTATTTCTGGCATTACTCTGTGTTATTCTGTGGATGAGATTAGAAATACCAGAGACTTGTAATATTTTACTGCTAGACTAAAGTTTAAGCATGCCCTGATGGATCCATTAAATTGGGTTGTCCATCGGTGCGTGCTGCTGGCCATTGCCACGTGTCCAGTCCCTCGATATTTTGGGACTGGGGCGTGACATATAGCAGTTAAAATATATGAACTAAATAAACAGAAATAAGGCATGCATGCATCATATGGAATGTAATCACAGTACAATGGCAAGGTATACTTGCCTGACAAGCAATCTGTATAGTATAAATGTCCAGATATCAGGGACATGGAATAGTGAACAAAGGCCTCCGAATAAACGTATCCAGATGCTGAAATAAATATTACCAACATTTTCGGAATCAGCGAGATAGCTACAAAACACTAACCTTTCACCCAATTTGGACACAGGAGCAAAAATGGTAATTTTGGGTCAAAACGGGATCCACATGTGGCCCATTTTGCACCAAAAAGTGTGTCAGGGGTAAAAATCTCTAAATGGGACAAATTATAGGTCAAACAAACTCTAAATGTTAGTACGAACTCAACGGTATGTCAAATTTTGGATTTCGGTAAGCCGAACACAATTTCTCCCAAAAAGTCAACCGTAGGGCCCACAAATAGACGACTTGGCCAACTCTCAGAATTGCATAAAAATTGGGCCACAGGACCAGCACGATATCATGAGTCCAGTGGCGCAAGTTTTGTCATATTCTCACGAGCGTACAATAAATGGTGCGGTGTTTTACAAAAATCATGATACGGGGACTTTTCGCGGATACGGGCTGATTCAGATGTGCACATGCGTCAAAATCAGTTTTTGCGAAAGCCCACACGTCTGGACATACCATACATGCCTTTCGGTGCAATTGGTATACGACGGGGCGGTCCCGTTTGGCGGGGCGCGCTCCGTATCACAAATTTTGAAGGTTGGAAAACAGGTTTTTCGTGATTTTTAACCCAATTTAATTCTGCATATAGCATCTAATAAAATAATGTAATTGACAAAACATAATCTAGGTTAGGTGGTCTTCACATAGCAAGAAGAAAATCTACGTTTGGATCTCTGTGGTGGGAGATACGAGTCCGTAAACATTGTTGGTTACAATAATTTTTCTGAGATTAAAATTTGTCATTTTTCTCCAACTTGGTCTAAGTTTTCACCTAGGGTTACGCGTTGTACGAAGTAAACTAATACACAAAGTTGGAAGAGGGATAGGTCATGAAGATACCGGTAAAGACGGGGTCGAATTTGGTCGCGAGATGGAACAGGAATCTACGCGTGAACAGGGGTACTCTGCATTAAATTTCCTGTGCGGCGCACGAGGGATCTCACGCGGGCGAGCGGCGGTCGGCTTCGGCGGTGCTGTAGCGGGTCCAGGCGACGGTCGAGGAGGTCGGCGGCGACGCTGGTTCGAGTGGATGGTAAGGGTTTAGAGTTAGGGTTTACAAATAATATATATATATATATATATATATATATATATATATATATATATATATATATATAGGAGAAGAAGCGGGGGTCGGGGCTTCCACGTGCGGGGTTGCTAGATACTGCTGCTGGGTTACTTGCTAGCGGGTTTGGGTTAGGTTTTCGGCGGGTAGGGTTTAGTTATATTGATTTGATTTTTTTCTCTTCTTTTCAATTCTTTTTATTTCTTCACTCTTAAAAATATATATATATATATATATAATCCAAAAAAATTATATTTTTATATAAAACTAATCTTTTATCTTTTACAAGGTCTCCTACATGAAATAAATTAAGGTAAAATAATAGTTGCTCCATAAGTCTCTAAATGCATATTTACTTAGAAATAAAAATTTAATAAATTATATTTCTTCTAATTAACTAATAAATACTATGAATAAATTAAATAATTAATACGGTTTTTAAAATTAGGGATTTTATATTCTACCCAACTTATAAAAATTTCGTCCTCGAAATTAAAACTAAGCCACGATAGAAAGTCAAGGATGGTATAAGGTAGAAATTAACAAAATCAATTCATACCTTAGTCTACGAATAGATACAAAAACTGTTTGTGCATGTCGTCCTCGCGCTCCCAAGTTGATTCTCTTGAAGCGCCATGCTTCTATGCCACGCGGACCAAGGGAATAGACTGGGTCCTCAACACTTTCTCTCGACGATCAAGGATTCCCACGGGTTATTCTTGGTATGACAAGCTCGGCCCAATGGTGATCTCAGAATGGTCGAGAACATGACTGCTATCTGCCACATATCACCTAAGTTATGATGCTTGAAATACATCATGTACTCCCTCAAGTGAAGGTGGTAGCGCAAGTCGATACGCCACTTCTCCCACTCTCTCTAGCACGTCAAATGGTCCAATATACCTTGGACTCAACTTGCCACGCCCTCTGAATCGAATGGTACCTTTGGTAGGTAATATCCTCAAGAAGACATGATCGCCCTCTTTGAACTCTAAGGGACGACGATGAAGGTCTGCCCACTGCTTCTGCCTGTCTTGCGCTGCTCGCAATTGTCCTTGTATCTTCGTAACTGTCTCTACGGTATTGACTACCAACTCTAGTCCCAGAATCTGACGTTCTCCCATATCAGTCCAACTCACAGGAGACCAACACTTTCTTCCATACAATGCTTCAAATAGAGCCATCTGGATGCTCACTTGATAGCTATTGTTATAAGAAAATTCCTCAAGATGTAGGTGGTCCTGCCATGATCCTCCAAAGTCTAGCATACAAGCCCTCAATATATCTTCTAGTGTCTGAATAGTATGTTTGGACTGCCCATCTGTCTGCGGATGATAAGATGTACTGAACTTTAGGCGAGTCCTAAGACTCTCTTGCATGCTTCTCCAAAAGTGTGATGTAAAATATGAATCCCTGTCTGACATAATGCTGACTGGAATATCGTGCAACCTCACGATTTGCCTTATGTATAAGTCAGCCAAAGCTTCTGTAGACTGGCCAACTCTAAAAGGCAAGAAATGGGATAACTTGGTGAGTCGATCCACTATTACCCATACTGCATCTCTCCCACTTGGACTCTTTGGAAAACCCGTGACAAAGTCCATAGTGATGTGCTCCCACTTCCACTCTAGAATCGGAAGTGGTTGTAATAACCCTGATATTCTCTGATGCTCCATCTTTACCTGCTGACATACTAAATATTTGGCTACAATGCGAGCTATCTCTCTCTTCATCCTATGCTACCAAAAGTGTTGTCGTAAGTCACGGTACATCTTGGTTCCTCCAGGATGAATAGAATATATTGAACTATAAGCTTCTTCCATCAGCTCTTGTCAAATCTCTCCATTGGGAACATATAGAAGATCACCGCATCGTAATATCCCATCATTATGAATGCGCAATCCCGTTTGCTCTCCGGCCTCTGTCCTTTCTTTTAATCTCCTGAATCTGGCTTTCGTAGGCAAAGCTGCCTTGATCCTCTCTACTAGTGATGACTATACTTGCAAGTTGGCTAATGTCCCATCTGCTCCGGGTAATATCACTTCTATGCCAAGCTCTTGCAAGTCCTCCAATAATTCCCTCTGTGTTTCCAAGAAGTAAGTTGCTGGTTTCCGGCTTAACGCGTCTACTATAATATTAGCCTTGCCTGGGTGATAATGTAGCTCTATCTCAAAATCTTGCATCAACTCAAGCCATCGATGTTGCCTCATATTTAACTCCTTCTGCGTGAAGACATACTTGAGGCTTTTGTGGTCTGTATAGATCTTCACTCGTTCCCCATATAAGTAATGTCTCCATAGCTTCAGAGCAAAAACAATGGCTGCAAGCTCCAAGTCATGAGTCGGATAATTCTTCTCACGTACTCGTAACTGTCTAGATACATATGCAATCACCTTGCCATTCTGCATCAACACACATCCCAAGCCTTTTCCTGATGCGTCACTGTAAATCACATATTCTCCTGATCCTGATAGAATAGTCAATACTGGTGTTGTGGTCTGTCGCTTCTTTAACTCTTCGAAAGCGGCTTAACACTCGTCGGTCCATACGAACTCTTGATCCTTGTAAGTCAACCGAGTAATAGGTGCTGCTATCCTTGAGAAGTTCTGCATGAACCGTCGGTAATATCTCGCAAGTCCAAGGAAACTCTTCACCTCCGATGCTGATTTAGGAACGGGCCATGTCTCGACTACCAAAATTTTCTCTGGATCAACAGAAATACCATCTCCTGTAATGACATACCCAAGAAATGAGACTCTATCCAAGAAGAACTCATATTTACTAAGCTTCGCATATAACTGCTCTCTCCTCAAGGTCTCTAGGACGATCCGCAGGTGCTGCTCGTGCTCTTCGTGGCTCTTCGAATAGACAAGTATGTCATCTATGGAGATGTCACTGCCACATTTCTAGATTAGGGCTTTATTGTGAAATCCCATATTTAATTTATTGTGTTAATATAATGTATGAGATATTTATTATATAAATTATTTAAGGTTCTTTAATGCATGGGTTAATGGGCTAGACCTAAGAATCCACTAGATAAAACCCTTTGACAAATCTCTTTTTATTAAATTAGCATTTAGTTAAACCCTCAATGTATGGCTAAACCCCTTTTATTAATTAGTTCTTCCTGACAAGTCATGAAGGGTAAAATAGACTCTTTGCATTAGAAGCCCTAACCCTAACCCTAGTCCTATATAATGAGAGGGAGCCTCCCTCAAGCTTCTTCATTCATGAAGAAAACCCTAAATATAGCCTCCACTTAGAAATTAATTTTCCTTCCCCAAATTTCAGGATTTTTAACCCTAGAAACCCTCATTCCTTCTCCATCAAGAGAGATCTAGAAGCTTGGACCAAGGAGGCTTGGTGAAAGAGAAACTATATTGGGAATCCATCTCCCAATAGGTGAGAATCTGAATTAAAACCCTATTTAATTCTGTTTTAATTGTTGTTTGGCCATTAGGAGCCCATCATATGAATTAGGAATGACTCTTTGGGTTGCATGAGGATTTTCCATGGAGTCATAGGCAATTTTAGGGTTTTGTGATCCTATGATACATTCTTTCCCAATTTTTTGTAGCCCTAATTATAGGGATATGTATTCTTGCATGTTTACATCATATACATATAGGTTTGGTTTTGATTTAGGGTTTTAAGTTGGATATTCATGAGTAATTATGACCAATAGTGTGTGTGCCTTTAGAATATCAGTGTCGCTGTGTCTGTGCTTTGTGCACACAGTGTCAATTCAGTCTTATAGGGTTATGTGTCAGTATGTGGGGGATATGGTTATGTAATAGTGTATCAGTATCAGTTAGAGTACCCAGGTTTTTGAGTATTAACTTCTCCTTGAGTATCAATTCCATCTTCACTGTGGAGTGTCATTTCCTTTACTTGCAGGTGTAATATTCCAGATCGAAGGAAAATTAGGTAGTGTCTTAGTTAATAGTGTATCAGAGTTATGAGGTGTATAGCTAATTAAGGTATGGTCAGTAGTGAATGATAATGTGGGTATGTGTGTTTCAATGGAGTAGTGTTTGTGCAAGTATAGTGTAGGTATTGGTTTGTGCTTAAGGGTCAAATGGTGTATCAGGTATTGGTAATGAATGTTGGTGATGTGTTCAAGAAGGGGACATATCTTGAACTGCATTCAGAGCACAATGGATGTGTTGCTATTGCTGGAAGGTGCAGTGCATTGCTAGCACCACACAGCAGAGTTGCTAGGGCAAGCAGTTAGCAGTTATTGTTGTTTTCTTATAGGAGCAGGCAATTGGGTAGTTAAGCTCGAGTTCAGCTATTGCTAACTACGATGAAGGATTAGGATATGCTCTACTACCTGTCAACAGCAGATCCCATGTTCAGGCATGGAAGGTGCAGTGCACTCTTGTGCACTGCAGAGAAAATGTGCTGCAGGTATTCTAACTGGGTTCAGTTGTGGCTTCCTGTATGTAGTGAAGTAATATAGGACCTGTGTACTGCAGTAGGTTATGGGAGAAAGACTTGCATAGGGGGGTGTACCCAGACCACAGCAGAAGCTGTACTCCAAGCAAGTGTGTGGAGTAGGGGATATGGGTATCAGTCTTTCAGTGTATCAGGGGTATTCAAGTGAGGAAACTGTGAATGAGTACACAGTACCAGTTTTTATTCAAAAATTGAACTGTGGCTACCTTGGTACTTTTAAGTTCTGATACTGCCTTATGTGTCTTGATCCCTATGACCTGTCAGTTATCATTCAACAACTGAGCTGTGTTGTTGAGTTACAGTGGAGTGTAGGTAAGTGAATAGCATGTAAGGGTTCGATGTGAGGTAAAGGTATTGGATGTGGGATTACACACTAGGACATGGGTAATAATTAGGATATTGATTTGAGTAGGATTTGATCGTGGTATCATATGCCTAGTGTGAGTATCATGAAGGTTAGCTAAGATACTTACATAAGTTAAGGTAATACCTAGATAAAGTAGGTATAGAGGTGTTATGAGTACACCCTAGTGTTTATAACTAAGTATGACAAATAATTAGCTAGTGTGAGACTAGTATTGACCAGTAGACCTTAGAATTGACCTAGAGGCCTCGTATTTAGTTAGTTAAACATGCTTATTCCTTTAATTCATTATTTTGACTTTGATATTCCATAATTAGGTTATTGTGATCTCGCCTTGGACATTGATCCTCACACCTTCCTCAGGACCACAGGCGAGTACATTCTCTTACAGCTTTCATTCTTGTTGATTAATTCTATAATTCTAGTTGTATAGTATACTTGATTCTGACACTGCGGATACACGGGTTAGCATCATAGATACCTGTCATGAGGAGTCGTGATTGGAATCCATCGTGGTAGCTGGGGATGGGGAAATATTAGCAGATTATGTGATCATACCCCACCTTACATGCATCATAGCTCACCCAACACATCACTTTGGGTGCAGCCTGACCATTTACATGTCTCATAGCCTGTTATATATGATTAGTCTGACTATTGCTCGCATCATAGCTAACCAGATGGTTAGCCTGGCCTCACATGTATCATTGCCAATCATATATAACAAGCTTGATCTTGTCCCATGCCGATCACATAATAAACTGATATTTTAAACACATAGCCAGATATTTTATTCTTTATTTCAGTTCATTATTCTAGCATTCACTTATATTTCTATTCATTGCTAGATGTTCTATTGCTTATTACATATTCTCTAGTATTCCATATTTCCAGTATCACTTTCATCTCATATTTCCTTACACTATTTTTATAGTTTTGGCAATATAAATGAAACTGTTGTTTAGCGCTTGTGCTTCGCTCCAATCCTGACTGGATAATATTTTTCAGAGGAGTTGGAGGACTTCTGTCCTACCCACTATGGCCCGGGAGCAGAGGGAGATTTTGTACCAGAAATCCTAGAGGAATTCCCCACCTTAGAGGAGATACCACCTACAGGCATTTAGACTGTCATATTTATGTGTCATTATTCTAAAACTGAGACTTGGTTTGTATATTTTGTTGAGACTTTATGTGGACAACTAGACTCTAGACTTGTGTTGTATTTATTTGTGCTTGACTTATGTCAGTACTCCTTATCCTTATATCTTGTCGTGCCATTTATTTTCTAATAGTCTTGTGATTGAGTATATATTAATTTGTTGATCAATGTATTATTATTGTCCTCCCTATGGAGTTGAGATCATTGACAGGTTATGAGTTATGTTTGATAGTCTTGAGACCTAGACAACGTTCTACCGTCGATGCTGCGGCGTAGGCCGGACGTACCCACGGCTCATGCCCAATTTTCAGGTTCGGGTCGTGACACATTTTTAGTGGTGGCCTATGTAGGTCTAGATTCACATTTAGAGCGATATCGTAGTGGTGCTCGCTTAGAGTATTGCTACGAGCCTGCTTTAGAAAAATAGGATTTAGGCCGAGAGTATGCTCAATCACAATTAGGAAATTTTTAATCCTTATAATGCTATTATGAATGATTACTTCCCTTAGAATTTTTATTGTCCTTCCTTGATGATGTCGTGTCTATTACCTTAATTGATTCTTTTCAATCTGTCTTCAGGATGCCGCCGAAGACTAGGTCCTTGAGACTGGGAGCAGCAGTTTCAGAGAGGTTTGCCACCTCTCGACCCGATGGAAAGACATCCGTAGTTCCTCCTACATCTCCTGTTCATGTGGGAGTATCTTCACTTTTCGACGGTCCATCTCCCCCACCTGTTCCGAGGGTTGCCACAATTGTGAAGGAGCCTCTTCCACCACCACCGACTCCATTTTCCGGAGGTGTGCCCGTTGATGGGGCACATATGTTCACACTGATCGAGGGCATGGTTGATGCTCAGAGGACGTCAATGGAGGCCCAGCGAGTCCAGGCTGAGGCTTAGAGGGTGCAGGCGGAGATGCACCAAGCACAGACGGAGCTGATGAGGGAGAGCATAGAGAATGCTCATTAGGTGGCTCTCCAGGCTGTGGAGGGAGTTGCACAGCAGCAGCAGCATCCTGGACAGCACTACCAGAGGTCGGGTACTATCGTGGACTTCAAGAGGATGATGCCTCGGGAGTTCAAGGGTAATGAGGGGATACTCTACGCCGATGATTGGCTAGAGGATATAGAGAGGAACTTGCGCTTGGCGCAGCTTCCGAAGATTCTTCAGATCGAGGCCGCCGACTGTCAGATGTTTGACATCACGCTGATGTAGTTTCGCACTGAGCCGAGACTCATTGTCAGGGAACTTACTTTGGAGGCCTTCAAGGAGCTCTTCAAGGAGAAGTTCTTTCCTGATGTTGCCCTGGGAGCCTTGGAGAGTCAGTTCCATGACTTGGTCCAAGGAAGCATGTCAGTCGATGAGTACGCCGCGGAGTTTTGCCGCCTGAGTCATTTTGCGCCATCGATGATTCGAGATCCAGGAGATAGGGCCCGAAAGTTTAGAAAGGGGCTGAGAAGGGAGATCATGTCTCGCACTTCGGGACGTCGTACTGCTACATTTGAGGGCATTTTGATGGATGCCCTGATTATTGAGGATGACTTGGACCTCAGGCCCAAGAGAGGACGCGACATTTCAGGAGGAGTGAATAGTAGTACGGGACCGGGCAAGCGTCCATACTTTTAGCAGCAATAGAGGCCGTACCAGCAGCAGCATCAGCAGCACCATGTACCAGCTCGGGGACACACCCAGCAGCAACAGCCACAGAGGCAAACTCAGCCCGCTGTCCAGTGTGCGTACTGTGGGAAGGTAGGACACACTAGAGACATCTGCAAGAAGAGGTTGGGTACATGCTTGTCCTGTGGATCGTCAACACATCAGCTGAGGGACTGTCCATCTATTCAGACTCGTCCAGGTCAGGATGGAGCAGCCGCTCAGAGCGGACCAGCCATGGTACCTACTGTACCAGGAGGCCAGCAGAGGGGACCTCCACTTCCACCACAGCAGCAGAGATTTGCTCAGCACCAGCAGCAGCAGAGAGGTGCACCCCAAGGACGAGCATACGCCATGACGGTCGAGGAGGCCGAGCCAGCCGAAGACGTGATTACAGGTTCAGTTCTTCTCGATTCCATTCCAGTACTTACATTATTCGATTCTGGCGCTTCCTATAGTTTCGTGTCTGTATCTTATGCTCTTAAGCATCATTTAGAGGCGGAACCATTAGATAGGACTTACAAGATCATGACTGGCAGAGGCATTATCCTAGTCCGTGATTATTGCAAGGACCGGAGAGTATCATTGGGAGGCCGAGAGTTGAGCGTGTGCTTACTCGTCATGCCACTTCCGGGATACAATATTGTACTCGGAATGGACTGGTTGAATAGGCACCATTCTACTATAGATTGTAATGGAGGCAGAGTGATATTTCGACCACCAGGAGAGCCGGAGTTCGAGTTGCCAAAGGAGCAGCGAAGCAGCGGAGCAGAGCAGAAGCACTTTTTGCGGAGCCAGGATGGAAGAAGAGGAGTTGCCACATCCTCTGATAGCGGAGTTCCTGGATGTATTTCCAGAGGAGTTGCCAGGCTTGTCGCCAGACAGAGATGTTGAATTCTCTATAGATTTGGTGCCAGGGGCGGAGCCCATTTCACAACATGTCTATAGAGTCAACAACAGCGAGCTGGCAGAACTAAAGAAGCAAGTTGAGGAGCTGCAGGACAAAGGCTTCATCAAATCCAGTTCATCACTGTAGAAGCATGAAAAATACGCTGGCAAAAGCTACACGGCGTATTGATACAGAGCAGCGCAAACAAAGGCCTTCAGTGCCATCAGGCGTAAGAGCTCAAGGGTGCAGCGCGTCCAAAACTGCTTCGGCGTAGACGGGACCCCCCCCATCGCCTCCAGGGCGTAAAAACTCAGCCGCTCTCAAAGCAGCATTAAAATAGCGTACGAGGAACGCTTCGTCTTCCCCGAAATGAACCTGTCAAGTCACGCAGTGAACCTGGCCTCTGACTCCTGACAAAAAGTGCTGCACGGCGACCCAGACGACGGCTGGAAACAGGCACAGACCCCTCGGGACGCACACCACAGTATGATGGTGGATCCCTGCATTTAATGTAGAGGATTGGGTTAAGATACCACCGAACCGTCGTTTACTGACGTCCCCTCAGCATAAACCGCTCTTTTTCGCACAGAGGGATATGCTGCATTATTTTACACAGGCAGGCATAAGCCGGTTTACGCTCCGCAGTAGACAAACTGCCTGCCACGTCAAAAGCTGCACATCGTACGGGGCTCGAGGCACGTCTCTACGTCTAATTGCACGGAGCGGTGACAGGTTCAGTCAAGGCACGTCTCTGCAACGGATGCACAGAAGGGCTGCAGACCTTCGAAATACGTCTTCGTATTTAATGCACAGGATGATGGCAAATCTCTGTAGGAGATTTGATTACATCTTCGAAAGCCGTGATTCCGGCTAAGATGTCCCCGTCAGCACTCGGGCACGGTACGCAGCGGCTTCTACGCCCATTCAAGACCTGTGCCCCTTCGGCTCTCAACGCCTCTCCGGCTTCAACGCCTGTCCGGCTCCTACGCCTATCCGGCCTCAACGCCTCTCCGGCTCCTACGCCTATCCGGCTTCAACGCCTCTCCGGCTCCTACGCCTATCCGGCTTCAACGCCTCTCCGGCTTCTATGCCTATCCGACTTCTACGCCTATCCGACTTCTACGCCTATTCGGCTTCTATGCCTATCTGGCCTCTGTACCAGGGTGACAGTCATTTGGCTTCTACGCCAACCATTTCTACACATGGGATACCTACCTGCGTGGGTCTTACGCCGTGATCTTCGTAGCAATAGTACGCGTTGTGTTCCCTTAGTTGGACCCGCGTCATACGCTCATTCAAAAGATCATCCATACGCAGGCATTGGTTACTTTAACTGTTGTGTAAAAGGGTGTTGTACTTCCCACTCCTCAGTTTTTACACCGACGGAGTGGTCACTGTCACCAAAACTCTATAAATAGAGACCCCCATCAATGGGGAAAAAAGGAAGAAAGGAGAAAAAAAAAGAATTATCATCCAGGAGAGAATTATCGTCCAAGGAGAGAGAGAGAGAGAGGGAGAGAGCCCGGAGAGCAGGCAAAGAGCAGGGATCGACGACCTTGGCCTCGTGCGTCCAACCTCTTCTGCAACCTTCGAAGCTGCTACCTGTCTTCCACGGCACTTCTTCAACATCGTGTGGTCCAAGGGCTAAAGTGATCGACCGCAGATCAGACACCTATAGCAATTTATACCTAGATTAAATAAATTATACTCACACATCCTCGTATAGGATTACATTGTACAAGTTTGTTTGTAAACAGAAGGGCACGGGTTTCGCATAAACCCCATCATTGAAATACAATTTTATTCCTTTCGTTTAAAACCACAAACAAGATGGCGACTCTGCTGTGGACATCTTTCTCTTCTGACGAGGAAGTAATTGCTCAACACGATACGGTATCCGTGGGAACCGTGAAGAAGACGCTGGTCGTTCATTTCGACCAGTCAGCCTACGAAGACATGCTTCGAGCCGGGGGTAGCTCTCGCCTTCTCTCCGTCCAGGACAACAGGAAGCTGCGCAATGTGTGGATGCCCAAGACATCCTCTACTATTCCTGTGGACTCTCCGATCTCTCCGGACTCTCCGATCTCTCCGATCTCTCTGATCTCTTCGGCCAACGAGGTTGTAGCGACGCTCCCTCCGTGCCCCGCACGTAAAATTCAGTCTCCCGCTACGCGCGGTACAGACAAAACTTTGGGCGAAGCCTTAGCGCTAACCGCAAAGAATCCACTGCGCTTTATGCGTAGGAAACAGTCTCCCGCTATGCGCGGTAAAGATAAAACTTCGGGCGAAGCCTCAGCGCTAACCCAGAAGCCTTCACTGCGCTTTACGCATAGAAATCTGTCTCCCGCTCCGCGCGGTACAGACAGAACTTCCGATGGTGCCTCGGCACCAAGACGGAAGAACAGATCTCGCTCCACGCGCAAGACATCATCTGACCTTTACGATAAACTAGATGAGCACTGTGATCTCCGCGAAGGAAAGCAAGCAGCAGGCTACTTAACCTCTCGGCCTTCACGCCAGCGAAGGAACAGAATGCCTACCCACCGGATCACGCGAGAAACCAATGGCCAACTAAGGGCCTCTCCGGCAACTCCTCCTGACCTACGCAAATATCTAGTCCAGAAGCGTAAAGAGAGGGGACCTTCCAACATGTCTATTACGCCTCCTAGCGAGCATCATTGTAATAGCCACAAGGTTGTGATTAATTGCTGCTGTCCCAAGACAAAACGATCGGTCTTCGACCGATTGGGCTACTCTCTGTCTTTCCAGGGAGAGGAACCCGCGCATGCGCCTGTAAACATGGCCTCACACCTGCGTAGAGGAGGGTCGAGTTCAAGACGTCATCCCTCCAAGCCCCCGAGCCGAGGGAGGTTCAGTGACACTGAAGCCAGAGTATTCCAGAACACTCGCGCAAAGTCACGACAGCCAGCTCCATCCTCTTCCGATTCCGACGCTGGGGGTCGCCAAGAATCAGAAGCAGAAAGTGTAGAGTCGACTTCTACAGCGACCTATACAAATCCTTCAATGACACCCAGGGAGATGGAAGCCTACGCCGTTGAAGATGAACGCGAGGAAGCTTCACCGTCAGGAGACGCGGAACAACGCCTCACCACGCTAGAAATATCTCTGCAACAAATACAATCCATGATGGAAAACATGCACCAGATGATGCTAACTCAGCACGCAGCTACCATGGCTCAAGCGTCGGTCCCGCCAACTCAGATACGTGTGGGGGTGGACTTACCACCATCCCACCCGAGCCAAGAGCCCGCGCTGGATCAAGAGTCAAAAGTTCCTCCGCTTCCTTACTCAGAGAGTGCCTTACCTCCTGCTGGGGTTACGATACAACCAACTCCGCACCACTCCATGGCCCCGCTTCAGACTGAAAATCCGATGCAGGCAGTCCGGGAGTTGAAGGCCCAGTTTGACGCCTTGAAACACAAGGATCAGCTCAAGAAAATGGGAATCAACCAGCCCTACCCAGCTATCTGGGAGGAAGTCCCTTTCCCGCCAAGGTACAAACCTCAGACCATGGCCCTGTTCGAGGGAAAAACATCGCCGAGCCAGTACATGAATTATTTCAGCATGATGACGGTGTTGCTACAAGGAAACGACGTCCTCCTTACTCGGGTGTTCAAAGGTTGCCTCTCAGGAGTAGCCTATCAGTGGTACCGCAGCTTGGCGGATAACTGCATCACTTCCTTCGAAGACTTCAGAACTTTATTCTTCACACGGTTCTACGAGGGAGGAATGGACATGTCTATGTCCTCTCTCATCGAAGTCAAGCAAAAGGAAAAGGAAGACGTTCGCATCTTCATCGAACGTTTTTGTCAGGCCACCTTACAAATGCCTCCAGGAGTTCCCGACTCTGAATTGGTGGACATTTGCAGGAAGAACCTCCTTCCCGTGGTCTCGGTGTTCACAGGACCATATCAGTTCCGTGATTGGCCCTCGTTCATCATCTCGGCGGTAGCAGCCGAAGACAATAGTCGCAAGGCACGCGACAATGGCATCATGATCTCCGCCTCCGACAGAGGCAAGAGGCCATCTCCTAGCAGCGACCACCCTCGTGGTCCCAAAGGGAAAGAAGCCCTGGCAATTAATACGGCCAGACCAAAGATTGCGGCAACTGCGCAAGCGAAACCCGGGACTTCCAGACCCGTTGAAGTCTACTCCTTCGACGACGACGACGTCCCGAGCATATTCGAGTGTCTCGTCAAGAGTGGCAAGATCACCCTTCCAGAGCTGAGGCGGCCCCAGGAAGTTGGCAATACTAACGACCCTAAATACTGTGTCTTCCACCGATACGTACACCACCCAACAAAGGCGTGTTACATACTGAAAAGGAAGATCCAGGGGTTAATCGATGCTAAAGCGATCACCCTGCACAACACCGAGAAGACGGTCACGGCCAACATGATCTCTCTCCAATTTGGCAGTCTGCCTTCCCGAACGATCCTGGATGGTGTCACGCCTATTTTTCGAGCAACAATGAACATCATCAATCTCCCTCCAGCTCGGGATCAAAATCGCAACCTGGTACCCCTAACTACCCAGCAAGGCGAGATTATGTGGGTTCATCCCGACCTGGTGTCAGAAATCGGGGAAGAGACTGATGCTATCAGAGCTAAGTCTAAAGAGAACTCCAAATGCAAACCATGCCATATGGTTGCAACTCCAGAAGAAGATAAGGTGTTGGCTACAGCAACCCGATCAGGGAAAGCCTACCTCAAGGACTACGGCACGAGCCCGGAGGATGCCCCAGCCACCAAGCCTTCGGGACCCTAGCCCGCCACACCAGAGACCGGTCCTTCAAGACCAACTCCAGCGGACAAAGAAAAACAAAAGAAAGTACGCTTCGATGTACCTGTGAAGAACATTCCAAACAAAGGTTTAGAGAAACCGTACAACTTCGACATCCTGGCCCAACTGGCCAATATGCCAGCCAGGTTATCCATCTTCGAGCTACTCAGGCTCTCCCAAGACACTCGTCTAGCCCTGAGCGAAGCGTTGATGCAAACGGATGTGTGCCTAACCCAGCTCAAGTCCCCCAACGAGGAACCCGTGGCGTGCCCTCAATGCCATAGTGTGATGGAGGTGGTACCAAATATCACTTTTACCCAAGACGACATGCTGCTGAAACACAACAGGCATGACAGGCCTCTCTATCACACCGGATACATCGGTTCCATGGAAGTCGACCGGATTCACATAGATCCGGGATCGTCAATCAGCATCATTCCTCACAGTCTGCTCAGGCCGTTGAGGATCCCCACCAGCGAACAGGCCTATACCACTACTACAATTGTGGGTTTCAACGCTGGAAAGAGTAAACCATTGGGGAAGATTCGCTTGAGAATCCAGATTGGCAACCTTAGATCAGTGGCTACATGCTACATCATTGATTCAGAGGTGTCCTACAACATCCTGCTGGGAAGACCGTGGATCCACGACCACAATATTGTCCCTTCAACTCTACATCAATGCTTCAAATATGTAGATGCCAAAGGAGCGGTACAAACCGAGTTTGCAGACTTAAACCCATTCAGAGGGGTGGAATCCTACTACTCCGACGCCGTGTTATACTCTCAAAGCTACACAGAAGAGGTAACGGCCCAGACAGAGAAGGAATCCCGTCGGGAGCCAGAAGAACCCTCTGTCGAACAACCTCTGTCGATCAAGGTGAAAGGACGGACTGCTCGTCCAAAGGCCACAGAGCCTATGACTGCCCACCTGAACGATGCTAGGTCAGGAAAGGGGGGTGATCCTTTGGCAATTACCTTAAACAAAAAGCCTCCACCCTTGGTCATCAACCTTCGGTGCGACAAAAAACCAAGGGATGTAAAAACTACTAACGCAGTTGCTAGTGACAATAAAAGTCCCCTTTTCCCGTACATTGACGAGATAGAACCAATAGCACAAAAATTCTTGGGAGCTATAAAGGCCTATCATCCATATGTATGGGAAGTAGCGTCATCATCCAACGTCGTCGTAACGTATGGGCCCCATGAGGATTCTATCTTCATCGTCCCACCTACCTACAGCACTCAGCGTCCGATATTCTTCGGCCGTATGCGCAATCAACCAGCTATCCAAGAAAATGCTTTCGACGACGATACTGGGGAAATACAGGTTCGCCGATACAGCCCACAAGCGCTTAAGATCATGCAGAATATGGGCTACAATCTGAAGCGGAACCAAGGTCTCAACAATGGGAGGGGCAGGCGTACGCCGCTGCTCGGCAACTCTTGCTACCGACAAACCCGCTTCGGGTTAGGATATCCGACCTCCCTTGCGGCTTCTGAAGACGCCATTGCCTCTCCTCAAGGCGGCTCAACGTCCTCCGACTCATCCAACAATCTCGGACAAACATTCTCGGTGAATATGGCATCGACAGATCCCTTAGAGGCAAGCGAACAAGAATCTGAGTTGTTCGAAAACGACGCTTGGGCTCAACACATGGATACGCAGTGGAAATTTTACTTCGAGCAAAGGGAACCTCCCACTAAAGACGAAGTTGTCCAAATCGACGTTGGGGGTGAACTCTCACCAAAGCCAATATTTATCAGTAACTATCTTTCCCCAGCTGAAAGGGAAGAAATCATCCAACTGATAAAAGAATACGTCGACGTCTTTGCGTGGAATTATGAGGATATGCCAGGCCTTGATCCGAAGGTGGCTACTCACAAGCTCAATATTTTGACCGACTCAAGGCCTGTCAAACAGCACCAACGCCGGTTCTGCCCGGATATGATGGACGCCATTGAAGCTGAAGTCAAGAAGTTGATAGCCTGCGGCTTCATCCGTGAAGAGCAACATCCCGACTGGGTCACCAATGTTGTCCCAGTCATGAAAAAGAATGGGAAGGTGCGTATCTGCATCGATTACCGGGATCTAAATGCTGCCTGTCCCAAAGATGAATTCCCTCTTCCTATCACCGACATCATGATCGACAACACCTGCGGTTTCGAACGCATGTCTTTCATGGACGGGTTCTTGGGATACAATCAGATCAAGATGCATCCTGAAGACGAGAAGCACACTGCTTTCCGGACACCACTGGGGGTATATTGCTATACGGTCATGCCCTTCGGATTGAAGAATGCCGGGGCTACATACCAGCGGGCCATGAGTAACATATTCTATGAGCATTTACGCAAAATAGTGGAATATTACGTAGACGACATAGCCGTCAAGAGCCGCCTCAAAGGTGATCACCTCCAAGACCTGAGGACGGTGTTCGAGCTAATGCGTCGCCATCAACTCAAGATGAACCCTACGAAATCATTTCTGGGTGTATCTAGTAGCAAGTTCCTGGGATTTGTCATCACCACCAAAGGCATCCAGGTGGACCCTGACAAAGTTCAGGCAATCGTAGAAATGCGACCACCCCGTAATCTGAGGGAACTCCGGGGATTTCAAGGCCGTCTGGCCTATATCCGGGGATTCATATCCAACCTCTCGGGAAGATGTCAGCCTTTTTCTCACCTCATGAAGAAAGGTGTATCTTTCGTGTGGGACGAAACCTGTCAGCAGGCGTTCGGAGACATCAAACGCTACCTCACCAGTCCGCCAGTTCTGGCACCTCCCGTCATGGGAAAACCATTCTTGTAATACGTTCGAGCAATAGATCATTCACTAGGAGCTCTTCTTGCACAGAAGAACGACATGGGGCATGAACAAGCTATCTACTACCTCAGCAGGATGATGGTCGGGACCGAGCACCGGTACAACCCAGTGGAGAAGGAATGCTTGGCTCTGATGTTCGCCGTCCAGAAGACACGACACTATGTCACCGGACAGACCATTCATATCATCTCCAGGATCAACCCTCTGCGGGTACTAATGAGCAAACCGAGTGTTCTTAACTCCCGACTCGCGACTTGGGCGATGCTATTAACGCCATATGACATGGTGTACGTACCGCAGAAGTCCATTAAAGGCCAAGCACTGGCTGACTTCCTAGCTGCCCATCCGATCCCGGAGTTCTCCAAGTTATACGAGGACATTCCCGACGAAGTTGCAGAATGTAACTCCGCAATAGAGACCGACGCATGGCAACTCTTCTTCGATGGGGCCTCCAGAACGGTCCCAAAGGAAATATCGTCTCAGGAGTAGGAGTCGTCCTGGTCACTCCTGATTAGCTCATCATCTATCGAGCATATTCTCTTAGCGAGCCCTGCTCCAACAATGTGGCAGAATACAACGCTCTGTTAATCGGGCTCCGAGCCACCAAAGAGCTGGGGGTCGAATCCCCGGAAGCTTTCGGTGACTCTCTGCTTATCGTCAATCAAGTCAGAGGGATATATGAAGTCCGGAATCCAGACCTCATCCCCTACCACCAAGCAACGGTCGAGATAGCTATGACCTTCAAAGGATTCTTCCTGGAGCATGTACCTCGGTCTCAGAATCTGGAAGTCGATGCCCTGGCCAGTCTAGCCGCAGACTTAGCTACTTCTATAAGAAGGCAGGATTCGGTAATCCTTCTTAACAGAGACTTATTCTGTGCGAAGAACAACCTTCACATAGGACGCAGCCATGCTGTGAACACAGATCTCCCCGGAAAAGATGGAGAAGTCCCTTCATAGATTTCGTCGCATAAGGAATCTTGCCGGAGGACCCCAAAGGAGCAGTATCCATCAAGCGACGATCATTACGCTTCTATTACGATGCATCTGCACAATGCCTTTATCGCTGGACCTACGACGGATTACTGTTGAGATGTCTGTCTAACGACGAAGCACAACAGATTATTCGGAAAGCTCACGACGGCGTATGCGGAGCACACCAACCCGGTCCTAAGCTACAGGATCGCATCAGGAGAATGGGCTATTATTGGCCTACTATGATCACAGATGCGATACGGTATACAAGACAATGCAGAGCCTGTCAGATTCACGCAGACTTCATACACCGACCATCTGAGCATCTGTATTCTACAGCTGCATCCTGGCCTTTCGAAGCATGGGGTATGGACGTCATTGGTCCCATTCACCCGTCTTCTTCCCGAGGTCACCAGTTCATACTGGCCATCACGGACTACTTCTCCAAATGGGCAGAGGCAATCCCTCTTGCTGAGGTAAAGGCGTCTAATGTGATCAGCTTCATCAAGCATTACGTCATTTATCGCTTCGGGGTCCCCCGAAGGATAATCCATGACAACGGGCCCCAGTTCATCAGCCAAGCGTTTCATCGATTTTGCGATAAAAATCGAATACACAATATCGCCTCTACGGCATACTATCCAGCTGCTAATGGTTTGGCGGAAGCTTTCAACAAAACCATTATCAAACTCTTGAAGAAGTTCGTCTCTTCAAACAAAAGAGATTGGAACGAAAAGCTGGGCGAATGTCTCTGGGCATACCGCACAACGGTACGAACACCGACAGGCTGTACCCCGTTCTCACTGGTATACGGGAGCGAGGCAGTTCTCCCCATTGAAATCCAGATCCCGTCGCTCAGGATAGCCGTGGCTAACGGGCTGACTCAAGAAAAGAATGACCTGTTAAGGCTTCAGGAGCTAGAAGGATTAGACGAGAAACGCCTCCAAGCTCAACAGCGCATCGCGCTCTACCAAGCACGGATTTCCAGAGCTTTTAATCGCAAAGTAAAGGAAAGGGTGTTCAAAGTCGGCGAGCTAGTTTTAGCCGTAAGAAGGCCGATGATTCTTACTCACAGGAGTAAAGGCAAATTCCAGCCCAAGTGGGAAGGCCCTTATGTGATCGAGACAACATTCTCGAATGGAGCCTACAGACTAGCCCAGCCCAATTAATGGCTCCTATCAACGGCAAATTTCTGAAGAAGTACCACGCCTAATCTCCTCCACTCAGGAGGAATACGGCGAGATTCTCGTAATCCGACGAAACTACTTCAAAGAAGAAACTAGTATAGGCCCACAAATCAGTCATGTCCATATCACCTCTGAACTGTATTTCCTTGGAGAATCTGCCATGTCCATATTACCTCTGAACAGGCTTTCCAAGATTCTGACCATCGATTATCACTTCTGATATCGATCGTCACTTCAACTAACACCCGTACTAAATCTAAGTACGCCAGTGGTGTTAGGTCCACAAAATTTGCTACGTCCATATTACCTCTAGCAGGGCTTGTCCTCAAACCTATTACTTGCACCTAGGTGCGCAAAAAGCAATAGGCCCACAAATCAGTCATGTCCATATCACCTCTGAACTGTATTTCCTTAGAGAATCTGCCATGTCCATATCACCTCTGAACAGGCTTTCCAAGATTCTGGCCATCGATTATCACCTCTGATATCGATCGTCACTTCAACTAACACCCGTACTAAATCTAAGTACGCCAGTGGTGTTAGGTCAATAAAATCTGCTACGTCCATATTACCTCTAGCAGAGCTTGTCCTCAAACCTATTTACTTGCACCTAGGTGCGCAACAAGTAATAGGCCCACAAAACAGCTATGTCCATATTACCTCTGAACTGTAAACTCTAGTAAAGCCTATCACGTCTATCTCACCTCTGATAGTACTTTACCTACAAAAACTTGGCCAAAGCACGTTCTATCATGTCCGTATGACCTCTGGATAGACGTGCCCTACTGAAGTTTACCGAGAGTTTATCACGTCCATACTACCTCTGATACCACTCTCGCCCTAACCTGTCATTTACATTCTGAAATGATGGGTCCAAAGTTAGGAAAAAGTCTCTTTTTATTCCCAAGAAAGAACAAAATTACATCTAGGAAAGCAAAAAAAAGAGAGAGTACATCATTGCGGCAGAGCAGTCATGTCACGGATCTGCCGCGCTAGCACGGCCATCCTCTCGTCCCTAATGGCCAGAGCATCAGCACGGGCCCGCTCCAGCAGTGCCTCGTTGTCACTCGAATGGGACAGCTCGGCTATCGTCCGACGCACGCCCGCACAGGCACCTTCCGCGCGATCCAGATCCCGCCGCGCTATGCTCAGTCGACCGGCCACCACATCCAAGCCTGCCAACGACTGGGAAGCCCACTCTTCTGCATGAGCGAGTTTCTCCCTCAACCTGTGAATCCTCGCTACATTCCCCTCGTGCTCGGATTGGCACGTTGTCTGGAGGGCGAGGATCTCATCCACGGTGGCCTTCCTCTGAATCGCCTCCAGCTGGCGAGTTCGAAGGAGTTCCTTCAGGTCTTCCATCTGTTTGGCAAGATGCGCAGTCATAAGACCGTATCTGGTCTGGGCCTCAGCATCAAGACTGCCCTGAGCCAACCGCAAATACTCGTTAATGGGTTGATCTAAACCATTAACCATCGCCTCCAGGGCATCGGCTCCCCCGGAATCGCCGAAATCCCTGACAACCCCGATCGAGAACAGGGCAGTTCTCTTCAGGCGCTCGAAATCCAGACTCTTCGCCAACACCATTGATATCATCGCTCCCAAACCGGTATAAAAGAGGCTGGTATGTTGCTCAGTCAGCGCAACTAAACCCAACTGAACGCCAGGAGAGACCGCGATATCAGCGAGTCCCCCACCAGAGACGATTGCAGAGGAGGTAGCCACAGCTGCCGCCTCGACGGTTGGTGCGACCGAAGGCAAGGTCACGGTGACAGGCTCATCCTCCTCTCGAGGCGACGAAACCACTCCGGGCAAGCTAGCCCCCGAAGGTGTTTCCTCCTCAGGATCAGGTGCCTCCGTATCACCACCAGGGGCCGGAGCAGAGCCGGAAGGCGGCTCAACGCTACACTCCCCGTGGGCTCCATCCCCTGAGAAGAAAGAACTCGAAAGTCGACATCAGTACAACGGTAACCTTTCTAAAAGGAGACATGAAAACGATATTTACCCGGGGCCAATGGTATATATGGCGCATCTGCTGCCGAGGCAGCTAAACCTTGCTCTAAGGACGCAATACGAACTATCATACCTGGGGAAGGAGGTGGACCAACTGACATCGCCCGCAATTCCTCCAAGTCTCCACCAAGAGGCGGTCGAGGTTCGTCAACTGGAATCTCGCTAGGCACAGCAGGAGCTTTATCCGTTGCGGGTCCAGGGAAGGATCCTCCCATCTGCCATGGCCACCTAGGCGATCTCGTTCCACTACCCGGAGCAGTAGCCACAGCAGCGACCCCTAGCGAAGATCCTCCGGTGCCGCCAACCGAAACTATAGAGGGTCCCTCTCTAAAAGGCAAGGAACCTCCAGCCAAAGACTCATCCCCGACATGGGGAGATGTAGGCCCACTCCCGGTAGCTTCAACACCAAGAATGCGAAAAGGACGAGCAACTGTCTCCTTCCTCCTCTTACGAGCAGAAGCCTCCTTAGGAGCAGGCGCCCTTCGCTTCTGAGGAACTACCAAAGCCCCCGCAGGCGGAGGCACTTCACACCCCGGCATCGACTCCAGGGGTTCATCCGGGGCATCAAACTCCTCACCCTCATCGGGAGAAACCGAGGGAACTTCAACTCCTCCCCCGGCAATGGGGGAGGACACCCTAAGACTTCCGCGTATGTCGAAATCGCGGTGGAAGGTGTTGATCGCCACGTAAAACTCGGCGTAAGAATGAAGGATGCGCAGCTCCGTAGAGGGGGTGACATCCGGCACGACGAAGGCTGCTCCAGTGCAACCCGTGGTGAAATACCGCCATCCTCTGGCTCCATCAATGAGCCCGCCTCTAGACCTGAAGCTGGTGACGGTATTGCCCACGTGCAGCTGGCCGTACCCAAATTGCCTGGCGAACCGACTTGGCAAATAAGGCTCGAAGAAGCAATGGTCTTCACTCCTGTACAGGAGATGGGAGGGTCTAATGCAGACTAGCCAATTAAAAGCCTCCGAAGAAAGATCGGTCTTCTCTCTACCCGAGTCCTCAAGCCTCATCCCTAATTGATGGCAATCTACGGGAGGGAGAGTACAGAGGAACTTCCAGCCATGGCTGAGGTTCAATGCCAGCCGACAATCTAGAACGGTATCCACGTTCCAGGGAGAATCCTTGTAGTTCAGCAAGAAATTTCCTCCTGAGCTGCTACCAGAGCCAGGAGACATCACCCGGAGATTGTGGAGAATTAACCAACCCATCAGATACAGGTATGGTAATTCCACCCTGGGAAAACTCTCACGTCGGGCTTCATCAGCAAGCAACCCATCGGTCAGAGCTCTCAAGCCTGCCTGTATACGGCACACCATGGCAGGAAGCAAGTCCAGTCTTGCCCCGAACACCAGGCGCACTGCCGGCCACAAGATATTCCGGTGAATGCGGTCCGCGGACGCAGTACCAGGCACTACTACTCGATGCAGCCATAACGAGAGGAAACCAGCCAGCTGGGCTTCCTTGGATAGAGACCCGCGACAGTGCCTCAGGTAACTACGGGCCGTAGTACCTTCGGGGTACTTCCCTACCCTCTCAACGAGGATCTGGTCCGAAGCGTTGGCCTCCTCCATAAGGCCATCCACGACCTTGGCACTAAGCACGCCCAAACAGTTCACGGGCTCATTCTTGCCCCCCGAAACTTTCTCCAACCTGGCAGCTCTAGCTCGGTGGAAGAAAAGGTAGGACATCTACTTGGTAGTGTGGGCCAAACCAGAGGGCTCGTTGTAAAAAGCGGTACAGGCGAGATATTGGCACATCAGCTCCTGATACACATCCGCCACCCGAGGGTCCGAATCCCCCAACTCCCGGTTGGTGGGAACATACTCTTCATACGGGGTATCCCCCATCGGCAGCCTCGAGACAACCGCCATCTCATGAAGGGCCAATCCCAACTCCCCCAATGGAGTGGCAAAGGTCCCAGTGAGCGAAACGTATCGCTCCATCAGTGCCAAGAACAAATTAGGGTTGGGAGGCAACCCGACGCTCGTCGCGCTCACAGCGACATACAGTCCAATGCCCTCTAGCTCTTGCCAAAAGTGCTTCAAGGCCCAGTTAACTAGGCTGGTCCATCGGAGGTTTGCTGGGGTGACCCACCCATTACATCGAGGATTCTCCTTGGGGTACACCCTACCTCGTCCCATGAAGCTGTTGCAGAAAGTCGACAGTTGGACCGGCTGGATCACAGAGCTGTCTTCGCTCGGGACGCCACCCGGGTACAATCCCCGAAACAACGTCACAGGACCAGAAGGACGACTGACAAACGATCCCTGGTCAGCTCCTTTCTGATGAAAGATCTTCCCCGGCTTGCGATTAAGGTCGGGAGTCAACGTCCACGACATCTTTCTGGGATGAGTGGCATGGAAGAAAGCCGAGATGGGATAGTCCCTCGGCATCGTCGGTAGGTACAGAACCAAGCTCTCGACAGCAAAGACCCAAGGTTCCCTCTTAGGCTTCGTCTGGGACCGCTTGTCGATCATGTCCCCGAAAAGGAAAGCCGGCTTTACGTACTGCTCTCCGTCTACATATGTTAGGGGCTCCCCATTGATCATACTCAGCAGTGCCCGCTCGCCCTGAGCCGCCAACAAAAATTCCCTTCCCTCAGGATACTGGGATCCGGAGAGGGGAAATGCCACGTGGGATAAGTCCTCCAGGTAGTTCGAGTGCAGCATCCCGGCGGAGGAACCCATCACCTCGGTCAGCGGAGACTCAACCAGGTTAACTACAAAGGTGCAAAGAAAGTATGTCATTACAAAAATCTTGCACAAACATACAAAACCAAAGAAACGACAAACTGTGCTCTACGCCAGGATTGTACGAATTCGGTTATTATACGCCGGGAGTCCCCTCCGCAAACGTAAAATGCTTATTTTACGACATACGCCAGTTTTCGGTAGCCAGAGCTTTTACGCTCGAAACTACGAAAATATGGCGCCTTTACGCTAGCACACGAGAAATATGGGCGTAAAAGATAAAAACGCCTCCATGCATCATCTTCCTCAGAAGAGGCTATCAGCACAGAAGGCGACCTAGCGCGGTCACGTTCAACGTGTGCGAAGGATTTTCGTTATTCTTGTCACCCCAAAGGATCTACCTCTCAGACCGGGTGCGCTGCCCGTCGGCGGGATACTTCTGGAAGGAAGTCCACCTTGCCCGACCGAAGACTCCCTCGCTGGGACAGTGGGAGAAGAAGAAGAACCTATGCTCTTTTCCTTAGCGGAGGAGGTTTGTTTCGTCGCCATTTCTGAAAGCTCGAAGTGCTCAGAGAAGGAATGAAGAAGAAAAGCTCGAATAATCAAGAACTCTCGTTCGCAGAAGACGGATAAAAAGTTTCTCTCTCCAAAGCTTGGGATATATATAGAGTCCGGATCGACTCCTCGAATCCTCAGACGGACTCCTCGAGACCCTAACCAAGTCTCGCATTAATAGTCGGATATGATTGGGTGCTACGTCAAACCACTACCCTCAAAAGACGGACAGTCAGCGAATTCGAAAAATTCTTCGCGCGAGACAGTTCAGCAGTTCTACGCTAAAGGAGCTTTCTACGCTCGACAGCAACAGATCTACGATTTTACGCTCGCAAGCTACAAGTCTATGGTTTTTCTCGCCCAGATGCCTTTGTGCTCGGTAGCTTTTACGCTCGAGAGGCGACAAACCTACGGCTTTACGCTCAGCAGATACCAAATCGATGATCTCACGCTCGGTGGCGCTCAGTTTACGCTCAGAAGCAACAGATCCGCAGAACTTCACGCTCGAAGAAATTCTCTTTTTAGGAGCTATAGATCCATAAGTCCTACGCTAAAGGAGCTTTCTACACTCAACTGCAACGATTCTACGGCTTTACGTTCAAGCAGCTATAAGTCTATGGTTTTTCTCGTCCGGATGCCTTTGTGCTCGGTAGCTTTTACGCTCGAGAGGCGACAAACCTACGACTTCACGCTCAGGAACCACAAGTCTACGACTTCGCGCTCAACGGTGTCTTACGCCCAGACGCTACAGGCTGAGGATTTCGCACTCCGCGACTTTCCGTTTATCCAAAACAGTCCTCGACCCGGTCAAGTGCAAAGAGTTCACACAGAAGATACTCGTTCTTGACCCTAAGCACCCGAAACGGACAGAGTACAACCATTAAGAAATTACTCTTTTCGGGTCCCAAAATTGGAGGTTCATCCGGACTCCAGTCTGAACATCTCGTCTGTCAAAGATGACAAAGCTCAGCCAGAATCCTCGACCCTGTTTCAAGGGAGTTTCGAGAGATCATTCTTGAAGACGAAGACTGAACAAAGTTCTGCTTATCAGAAGCAGCAGTTCAGAACTCTACACGGTTCCTTAGCCCTAGCAACAGGACAGTTCTAAGTGTTCAAAATGCTAAAGCAGCACTCTATGCACTATCCGTTGCACGTAAAGAACAGGACAGAACCTAGTACTCTCTATACAGGGTCGCGTAAAGTATCAGACGTGTCGAAGCTGCACACATTCAGACTTCACAGCAACGTATGGCAAGTGATCATATGAAGAAAAGACGACTTTATTGAAGATTAAAATCATGATTACATATGAGGGAAACCCTGTCTACAGGGTTTTTTCTCTACTTTTCATGATTACATATGAGGGAAACTCCGTCTACAAAAGACTCCCTCGTCGTCTGAAGATCGCGCTCAGATCTTCCTCTTCCTCCATGGCTGTTCATGACCACCACAGTCATGAACAACAAGATCCTCCATTCGCCATGGCCGATCCGGTTGGGGTTTTCTTAAACCCAACCCAATCAGGACGACAGATTACGGTTTGTCCAATCTCGTCCGCAGGGGTCTCAGGAAGAAATAAACAGTCTGCAAGCTGTGTGGTCCAAAGCGGCCCTTCCTCTCCCCTGACGTAACGCCATACAAAGTTGCTGATTATCCCGAGCAAGGGAGGCTAAGATATCCTTCCATGATCCATCGCTGCAGTGGACACTTGCTCGAAGACGCCGTCTTTCTCGGCTCCCAACATGCTGGAAGAACATGATCTTCTTCTTCCTCAGATCGACCCGACGAACTCCGGCGATCATTTTAGCATGGTGATGGGAATATGGGGAAACAGGTTAACCCCCCGCCTTTTTATAGGCAAAAGAGATCACAGCGGTCCCCAATAAATTCGCCATAAAGACCGCACCGACCGTTTTCAACGCTCCATTCAGAAACGTTTCGAGTAACGAGGGGCCATTCATGCTTCATTCAAAGCGTTTCAAATTCCAAAAGATTTTAAAAGCTTTGAAGGGGGTCTTGTAGAAGCATGAAAAATATGCTGGCAAAAGCTACGCGGCGTATTGATACAGAGCAGCGCAAACAAAGGCCTTCAGTGCCATCAGGCGTAAGAGCTCAAGGTTGCAGCGCGTCCAAAACCGCTTCGGCGTAGACGGGACCCCCCCCCATCGCCTCCAGGGCGTAAAAACTCAGCCGCTCTCAAAGCAGCGTTAAAATAGCGTACGAGGAACGCTTCGTCTTCCCCGAAATGAACCTGTCAAGTCACACAGTGAACCTGGCCTCTGACTCCTGACAAAAAGTGCTGCACGGCGACCCAGACGACGGCTGGAAACAGACACAGACCCCTCGGGACGCACACCACAGTATGATGGCAGATCCCTGCATTTAATGCAGAAGATTGGGTTAAGATACCACCGAACCGTCGTTTACTGACGTCCCCTCAGCATAAACCGCTCTTTTTCGCACAGAGGGATACGCTGCATTATTTTACACAGGCAGGCATAAGCCGGTTTACGCTCCGCAGTAGACAAACCGCCTGCCACGTCAAAAGCTGCACATCGTACGGGGCTCGAGGTACGTCTCTACGTCTAATTGCACAGAGCGGTGACAGGTTCAGTCAAGGCACGTATCTGCAACGAATGCACAGAAGGGCTGCAGACCTTCGAAACACGTCTTCGCATTTAATGCACAGGATGATGGCAAATCTCTGTAGAAGATTTGATTACATCTTCGAAAGCCGTAATTCCGGCTAAGACGTCCTCGTCAGCACTCGGGCACGGTACGCAGCGGCTTCTACGCCCATTCAAGACCTGTGTCCCTTCGGCTCTCAACGCCTCTCCGGCTTCAACGCCTGTCCGGCTCCTACGCCTATCCGGCTTTAACGCCTCTCTGGCTTCAACGCCTCTCCGGCTCCTACGCCTATCCGGCTTTAATGCCTCTCTGGCTCCTACGCCTATCCGGCTTCAACGCCTCTCCGGCTTCTATGCCTATCCTTCTTCTACGCCTATCCGGCTTCTACGCCTATTCGACTTCTATGCCTATCTGGCCTCTGTGCCAGGGTGACAGTCATTTGGCTTCTACGCCAACCGTTTCTACACACGGGATACCTACCTGCGTGGCTCTTACGCTGTGATCTTCGTAGCAATAGTACGCGTTGTGTTTCCTTAGTTGGACCCGCGTCATACGCTCATTCAAAAGATCATCCATACGCAGGCATTGGTTACTTTAACCGTTGTGTAAAAGGGTGTTGTACTTACCACTCCTCGGTTTTTATACCGACGGAGTGGTCACTGTCACCAAAACTCTATAAATAGAGACCCCCATCAATGGGGAAAAAAGGAAAAAAGGAGAAAAAAAAAAGAATTATCATCCAGGAGAGAATTATCGTCCAAGGAGAGAGAGAGAGAGAGGGAGAGAGCCCGGAGAGCAGGCAAAGAGCAGGGATCGACGACCTTGGCCTCGTGTGTCCAACCTCTTCTACAACCTTCGAAGCTGCTACCTGTCTTCCACGGCACTTCTTCAACATCGTGTGGTCCAAGGGCTAAAGTGATCGACCGCAGATCAGACACCTACAGCAATTTATACCCAGATTAACTAAATTGTACTCCCACATCCTCGTATAGGATTACATTGTACAAGTTTATTTGTAAACAGAAGGGCGCGGGTTTCGCATAAACCCCGTCATTGAAATACAATTTCATTCCTTTCGTTTAAAACCACAAACAATCACCATGGGGAGCTCCGGTATTATTAGTACCGAAGAAGGACGGCACGGTACGTATGTGCATCGATTATAGAGCTCTGAACAATCTCACTATCAAGAACAAATATCCGCTGCCGAGAATAGATGATCTTTTCGATCAATTAAGCGGGACGAAGGTATTTTCAAAGATAGACTTGAGGTCAGGCTATCATCAGGTGAAGTTGAAGAGAGAAGACAGCCGAAGACAACCTTTCGGACCAGATATGGCCAGTTTGAGTTTATGGTAATGCCGTTTGGTTTAACCAATGCACCGACAATATTCATGAACTTGATAAACAAGGTGTTCCACCAGTACATTGAAAAGTTCATGGGGGTGTTCATTGACGACATTCTTGTGCAATCCAAGACCCCGGAGGAGCACGAAGAGCACCTGAGGATGATCTTAGAGACTCTCAAGAAGGAGGAGCTGTACGGGAAACTTTCAAAGTGCGAATTCTTCCTTGACAAGGTTGAATTTCTTGGAAACGTGGTGACGGGTGACGGAATCTCAGTTAACCCAAAGAAGATCGAGGTAGTGGAGTTGTGGGCTACCCCCAGTTCGGTAGCTGAGATCAGGAGTTTTCTTGGGCTATTAGGATACTACAGGAGGTTTGTATAAGAATTCTCCAGGATTACAGAGCCAATGACTAGGCTGACCAGGAAAGAGGTAGATTTTGTCTAGACGGAGGATTGCCAGGCCGCATTTGATGAGCTGAAGAAGAGATTGACGACAGCTCTAGTTTTGAAGTTGCCATCAGGGACAGGTGGATTCACTATCTAAAGTGATGCTTCAGGAAAGGGTTTGGGTTGCTTTGGGTTGCGTTCTTCAGCAGCACGAAAAGGTAATTGCCTATGCTTCCAGGCAATTACGCCCTCATGAAAAGAACTATCCCACCCACAATTTGCAGTTGGCAGCGGTTATCTTTGCTCTAAAGCTGTGGAAATACTACCTGTACGGAGAGCGTGTGGAGATCTTCACAAACCATAAGAGCTTGAAGTACGTGTTTACACAGAAGGAGATGAACATGAGACAGAGGAGATGGTTGGAGTTGATGAAGGACTTCGATATCTCATTACAATACCACCCAGGAAAGGCCAACGTAGTCGCCGATGCCTTGAGCAGGTATCCGATCGCTATATACTTGAATACAGATAGATATTTGTTGGCTGATCTGGAAAGTTTGGGAATTGAGGTGCTAGTTCCGGGCATCGAGATTCGGATGTGGGTATTGAAAATATAGTCCGAGCTGATGGACAGGATCAGAGCTGCACAATATGATGATGAGGCTCTGAGGAGTATCAGGGCATAGGTTCGGACAGGATTATTAGACGAATTTACTATTGCGGATGATGGGTCTTTACGGTACGGCACGAGGATGTGTGTGCCGAGCGGGGAGCTGCACGAGGAGGTTTTGTAGGAGGCACACCTCTCTCAGTACTTGATGCATCCCGGTGCCAACAAGATGTATCGAGATTTAAGGGAGCACGTATGGTGGTATGGTATAAAGCGCGAGGTAGCATGCTTCGTATCCCTGTGTCTAGTGTGCCAGAAGGTAAAGGCGGACCGGCAGAGGCCAGGTGGATTGCTATAACCTTTACCTATCCCAGAGTGGAAGTGGAAGCACGTGACCATGGATTTCGTTTCAGGGCTTCCGCGTTCTCCAAGAGGAAAGGACGCGATTTGGGTCATCGTGGATAGGTTGACCAAATCAGCCCACTTCTTACCCTTCAGGTGGGTACATCGAACGAGAGGCTAGCAGAGATGTACGTACGGCAGATTGTCAGATTATATAGGGTTCCTGTGAGCATTATCTCAGATCGGGATAGTCATTTCACTTCCCACTTCTGGAGGAGTCTGCATGCTAGCTTGGGCACTCAGCTAAATTTCAGTACCGCATACCACCCCCAGACAGACGGGTAGTCTGAAAGGACTATTCAGACTCTCGAGTATATGCTACGCACTTGCGTTCTAGATCTCGGAGGTTCTTGGGAGGATCATCTACACCTGGTAGAGTTTGCTTACAATAACAGCTACCAGGCCAGCATTGATATGTCATCATTCGAGGCTTTATATAGACGAAGGTGTCGTACACCGTTATCTTGGGATGACGTGGGAGAGAGAGCCTTGTTAGGACCAAAAATGGTCGTGGATGCAGCAGAAAAGGTAAAACTCATCAGAGATAGACTGCGAGTGGCGCAGGACAAACAGCGGCATTGGGCCGACAACCACCGTAGACCCCTAGAGTTTCAGGTATAGGTTTGTTATTTTTTGGCTTATGATTATTTTGTTTTAGACTGCATGTTAAGACTGTTTTGCCTTAGGTTGGCGATCTGGTGTTCCTACGGATTTCTCTAACACGGGACACGATTCGTTTGGGTGGAGGCGGGAAGCTTAGTCCACGCTACATCGGACCTTTCGATATTCTTGCGAGGGTTGGTGCAGTGGCCTATAGACTAGACTTGTCACCTGCACTAGAGGGAGTAGATGACGTGTACCACGTGTTGCAGCTGAGATGGTAGGGGGAAGATCCTAGTCACATACTAGATCACTCGGAGATCGAGGTTGGTTCGACTCTCAGCTATCCTGAGCAGCCCGTTGAGATCTTGGATCGCAGAGAGAAGGTGTTGCAAAACCAGACTATTCCTTTGGTTCGTGTTGCATAGGGACATCACTCTCCAAGCGAGTCGACCTAGGAGAGAGAGGACGAAATGCGCGAGCAATACCCGTATCTCTTCGAGACTTGAGGTACAATTTCTTGTCTGATTTTGTTCTCGTTCTAGTTCAATTCAATTTCGAGGACAAAATTTTTTTTAGGAGGGTAGACTTGTCACTACCAAATTTCTAGATTAGGGCTTTATTGTTAATTGCCATATTTAATTTATTGTGTTAATATAATGTATGAGATATTTATTATATAAATTGTTTGAGGTTCTTTAATGCATGGGTTAATGGGCTAGACCTAAGAATCCACTAGATAAAACCCTTTGACAAATCTCTATTTATTAAATTAGCATTTAGTTAAACCCTCAATGTATGACTAAACCCCTTTTATTAATTAGTTCTTCATGACAAGTCATGAAGGGTAAAATAGACTCTTTGCATTAGAACCCCTAACCCTAACCCTAGTCCTATATAATAAGAGGGAGCCTCCCTCAAGTTTCTTCATTCATGAAGAAAACCCTAAATATAGCCTCCACTTAGAAATTAATTTCCCTTCCCCAAATTTTAGGATTTTTAACCCTAGAAACCCCCATTCCTTCTCCATCAAGAGAGATCTAGGAGCTTGGACCAAGGAGGCTTGGAGAAAGAGAAACTACATTGGGAATCCATCTCCCAATAGGTGAGAATCTGAATTAAAATCCTATTTAATTCTGTTTTAATTGTTGTTTGACCATTAGGAGCCCACCATATGAATTAGGATTGACTCTTTGGGTTGCATGAGGATTTTCCATGGAGTCATAGATAATTTTAGGATTTTGTGATCCTATGATACATTCTTCCCCAATTTTTTTAGCCCTAATTATAGGGATATGTATTCTTGCATGTTTGCATCATATACATATTGGTTTGGTTTTGATTTAGGGTTTTAAGTTGGGTATTCATGAGTAATTATGTGGAATCCGATTTTAGCACACTAAGTGTTTGATGATATGTTTAGTAGGGTGAATACCTTTTTAATCTATTCTAATATTACATATTTTGATGTATAATATATATATATATGTATATATATATATATATATATATATATATATATATATATGGACATATATATATTGATGGATTTATGTCTTTTGGAGAGGGGTGATACACCAAGGGGAAGTTCACTGTGTTCAGTCGAGTTCACTGTGTGGGTCTGTGGGTGTATGAGTGTCTCAATGACACTGACACTGCGGTTCAGTATATCAGTGTCGGTGATGGGAGAGGGTGCAGATTATATCAGTATCTATGTCGAGTATCAGTTGTTTGAGGAATAGTGTGTGTGTGTGTGCCTTTAGAATATCAGTGTCACTGTGTCTGTGCTTTGTGCACACAGTGTCAATTCAGTCTTATAGGGTTATGTGTCAGTATGTGGATGATTTGGTTGTGTAATAGTGTATCAGTATCAGTTAGAGTACCCAGGTTTTTGAGTATTAACTTCTCCTTGACTATCAATTCCATCTTCACTGTGGAGTGTCATTTCCTTTACTGGCAGGTGTAATATTCCAGATAGAAGGAAATTAGTTAGTGTCTTAGTTAATAGTGTATCAGAGTTGTGAGGTGTATGGCTAATTAAGGTATTGTCAGTAGTGAACGATAGGGTGGGTATGTGTGTTTCAATGGAGTAGTATTTCTGCAAGTATAGTGTAGGTATTAGTTTGTGCTTAAGTGTCAAATGGTGTATCAGGTATTGGTAATGAATGTTGGTGATGTGTTTAAATACTAAGAAGGGGACATATCCTGAACTGCATTCAGAGCACAATGGATGTGCTGCTGTTGCTGAAAGGTGCAGTGCATTGCTAGCACCACACAACAGAGTTGCAAGGGCAAGTAGTTAGCAGTTATTGCTATTTTCTTATAGTAGCAGGCAATTGGGTAGTTGAGCTCGGGTTCAGCTCTTGCTAACTACGATGGAGGATTAGGATGTGCTCTACTACCTGTCAACAGCAGATCCCGTATTCAGGCATGGAAGGTGTAGTGTATTCTTGTGCACTGCAGAGAAAATATGCTGCAGGTATTCTAACTGGGTTCAGTTGTTGCTTCATGTATGTAGTGAAGTAATATAGGACCAGTGTACTGCAGTAGGTTATGGAGGAAAGACTTGCATAGGGGGGTGTACCCAGACTACAGTAGTAGCTATACTCCCAGTAAGTGTATGGAGTAGGGGATATGGGTATCAGTCTTTCAGTGTATCAGGGGTATTCAAGTGAGGAAACTGTGAATGAGTACACAGTACTAGTTTTCATTCAAAAATTGAACTGTGGCTACCTTGGTACTTTTGAGTTCTGATACTGCCTAATGTGTCATGATCCCTATGACCTATCAGTTATCATTCAACAACTGAGTTATGTAGTTGAGATACAGTGGAGTGTAGGTAAGTGAATAGCATGCAAGGGTTCGATGTGAGGTAAAGGTATTGGATGTGGGATTACACACTAGGACAAGGGTAATAATTAGGATATTAATTTGAGTAGGATTTGATCGTGGTATCATGTGCCTAGTGTGAGTATCATGAAGGTTAGCTAAGATACTTACATAAGTTAAGGTAATACCTAGATAAAGTAGGTATAGAGGTGTTATGAGTACACCCTAGTGTTTATAACTAAGTATGACAAATAATTAGCTAGTGTGAGACTAGTATTGACCAGTAGACCTTACAATTGACCTAGAGGCCTCGTATTTAATTAGTTAAACATGCTTATTCCTTTAATTCATTATTTTGATATTGATATTCCATAATTAGGTCATTGTGATCTCGTCTTGGACATTGATCCTCACACCTTCCTCAGGACCACAGGCGAGTACATTCTCTGACAGCTTTCATTCTTGTTGATTAATTCTATAATTCTAGTTGTATAATATACTTGATTCTGACACTGCGGATACACGGGTTAGCATCATAGATACCTGTCATGAGGAGTCATGATTGGAATCCATCGTGCTAGCTGGGGATGGGGAAATATTAGCAGATTATGTGATCATACCCCACCTTACATGCATCATAGCTCACCCAACACATCACGTTGGGTGCAGCCTGACTATTTACATGCCTTATAGCCTGTTATATATGATTAGCCAGACGATTGCTCGCATCATAGCTAACCAGAATGTTAGCCTGACCTCATATGTATCATAGCCAATCATATATAACAAACCTGATCTCGTCCCATGCCGATCACATAATAAACTGATATTTCAAACATATAGCCAGATATTTTATTCTTTATTTCAGTTCACTTGTTCTAGCATTCACTTATATTTATATTCATTGCTAGATGTTCTATTGCTTATAACATATTCTCTAGTATTCCATATTTCCAGTATCACTTTTATCTCGTATTTCCTTACACTGTTTTTATAGTTTTGTCAATATAAATGAAACTGTTGTTTAGTGCTTGTGCTTCGCTCCAATCATGACTGGATAATATTTTTCAGAGGACTTGGAGGACTTCTGTCCTACCCACTATGGCCCGGGAGCAGAGGGAGATTTTATACCAGAAATCCTAGAGGAATTTCCTACCTTAGAGGAGACACCACTTTCAGGCATTTAGACTGTCATATTTACGTATCATTGTTCTAAAACTGAGACTTGGGTTGTATATTTTGTTGAGACTTTATGTGGATAACTAGACTCTAGACTTGTGTTATATTTATTTGTGCTTGACTTATGTCAGTACTACTTATCCTTATATCTCGTCGTGCCATTTATTTTCCAATAGTCTTGTGATTGAGTATATATTAATTTGTTGATCAATGTATTATCATTGTCCTCCTTATGGAGTTGAGAAAATTGATAGGTTATGAGTTATGTTTGATTGTCTTGAGACCTAGACAGCGTTCTACCGCCGATGCTGCGGCATAGGCTGGACGTACCCACGGCTCATGCCCAATTTCTGGGTGCGGGTCATGACAGAAGACGACCACAAACTGGTCCAAATACTGATAGAAGATTCGATTCATTAAGTCCATAAAGATAGCAGGAGCATTGGTCAATCCAAATGGCATGACTAGAAACTCGTAGTGTCCATATCTTGTTCAGAATGCGGTTTTTGGGATGTCTTATTTTCGTAGCTTCACCTGGTGATATCCCGATCTCAAGTCTATCTTCGAGAACACCTTAGCTCCACTAAGCTGATCAAATAAGTCATCAATGCATGGCAATGGATATTTATTCTTCACGGTCACTGCTTTCAAGGCTCTGTAGTCAATGCACATACGCACTGACCCATCCTTCTTTGGTACAAACAACACTGGTGCTCCCTAGGGTAATGCACTCGGTCGGATGAAACCTTTATCTTCTAGTTCATTTAGCTGTGCCTTCAGCTCATCCATCTACTTCTTCGCTAATCTATAAACATGTGACGTTATAGGTGCTGCTCCTGGTGTCAATTCAATCAAGAACTCTACGTCTCTGTCCGGAGGTAGTCCAGGTAGTTCCTCTGGAAAGACGTCTTGAAACTCTGAAATATTGGGGTGATAGATAATGTCGTCCATTGCAAGCTGAACACCATCAATGGCTTCTGTGGATCCACATGCAAACTCAAGTTCCGGCTGGCCTGGTAGCTTAAAAAAAATGTTTCCTCCAAAGTAATCAAAAAAAGCATGGTACTTGCTTAGCTAGTCAATTCCAAGCACAATATCAAAAGTTGGCATATGAAGGACTAAGAGTTGGGCACTCATCTCTCTGCCACGAATCACTATGGGACACGATCTACAAATCTGACTAACAGGTACAACTCCTCCTCCGGTAAGAATTCTAACACAACTGGGTAAAGGTGTAGTAGTAATATTGTGTTTGGCAATAAAACTAGAAGATATGAACGAGTAGGTGGCTCCCGTATCACATAATGTCATAGCAGGAAAAGTAAAAGCAAGAGTAATACCTGCTATGACATCAATCTCCTGCTCCATGTCATCCACTTCTAGTGTAAAAGCTTGTCCATTCCTCTGTAGTAGTCCCTGACTGGCCCTCGTGAACTGATCCTCCTGAGTAGGTAGCGGTGGTCCTCGCTGAAATCCTCCAGCTGCTGGAGGTCGAGGTGATCCTGGTCTAGTCATCTGCTGAATTGGCTTTGGTGTTGGAAGTGCTAGCCTCTGCGTTGGCGGGGGAAGCGCCAATGTCTGATGTACTGGACAGTCTCTCACCATATACTTTCCGGAACCACATCTCATACATTGTCCTAAGCGGTTCTGACAGTCTCTCATAATATGTTTGTGTCTCCACAATAATTATATTGGGGCTTCTCCGGAATCTGGTACGGTCCTGCTCTGTGCTGCTGCTGCTACTGTGCCAAAGGACGTCTGATAGGCCCTCATTGTTGTTTCCTTGCTGGTCCTTTCTGTGTCTTCAGTTGACCTCTATTTCCTTTGCTGATGGACTCTTGAAATCTTGCTTCTGTCAATAATTCGGCACAAGAGATCCGGGACTGTGAGCTGGTGTAGTATTGGAGCTCCTGAGTCAGCCCACGGTAGAATCTCTTAGCCTTCTTCAAGTCATTCGGTATTAAGGCAGTGCCATATTTACTAAGACGACTAAACTCTGCATCATACTCGTCAACTGTATTGTTCCTCTGCTCCAGATGAAGGAATTGATCATACAACGCATCCTTTACAGTATCCGGGAAGTACTTTCTCTCAAAGCACTCCAATAATTGTTCCGAAGTCTGATACGTACCCAACTAGCGCTCCATTGATTCCCACCAGTGATGAGCGTTACGATCTAGCAGCGTCGTTACGCTTGTTATCCATAGATCTGTAAGCAACTGTGATGCTTCTAACAACTTTCGGGTGTGGGTAATCCAGTTTGTAGCCTCCTTTGGGCTCTCAGTGCCTTTGTACGGCTTAGGACCCATCTGTAAAAAGTCCTTGACTGAACCAACTCTAGCTTGTGGTACTGGAACTAGTGCCTGAGTTGGTACAGTTGCCTGTGCAGCCATCCTCTCAAGTGCTGCCAAAAATTCTTGCCTCTGCTCTGCCGCTTGCTGCCTCTGCTCTGTAGCTAGTACGACCGCCTACCGTCTCTGTTCTTGCATCATCATTTGGAAGAATTGGAACAACTGTGTCTGGCCATCTTGCGGTGTCGATGATGTTGGAAGGGTCCTATTAGGTGATGCGGGAAGGTCAGATGGAACTGGATTATGAGTCTGTCCATCCGGCCATGAAAGTCTAGGAGTCGTTGAGGTCTTCCCTCAAGTTTGGCCATTGACTCCAGAAGATGTGTGGCCATTGGCGGCAGTACATCCACTACGCATATCCATCTCTCTGTAAGTGGTGGACGAAACGATTAGAAGAAGTACAAGAATCAAACAGGATGAAAGCATTTAAATAGGATAGTTGAAAGGAAGGATGAGATTTAGTCAAGCGTGGATGAGATCCTACATTCTACTCCTATACGCAGGCTTGTTCGGTACAATAACGTAATCGAGATAATATATTCTTGACCTGCATGGGCCACCACTAAAAATATGTCATACCCCAGTCCCAAAATACGTAGAACTAGGAATACGTAACACGCTAGCCGTATGTATACGAACTCCGATATATGGAAACTATATAAACACGTACGTTGTACATGAATATCAAATCCACCAGTAGTAATATACTGTCAACAAGTCACACGCAATCTATATCTCATCCACAGCACAAATAAATAAATAGGAAATAAATAATTGAATCTCAAAGATGAAGTATCAAAGTATGATAGTCGGATGAAAACAAATCTACTACAAATCGACTATACTAAAACTACTAAAAGAGAGAAGAGGTCAAACTCTAATATAAGATAAATATCCATGAAAGAACTAGCAACTAAAATATCCATCAGCTGCGATGAATCAAAGATACTCTGAAGATAAGACCTTCTCAGTCTGATAAGAAGCGTCAGGCCCGGGTCCGTACTCCTATGGATACTCCTGCCCGTCTATATCTGAAAAGGTACTAGGTCCTCAGAGGAACGTAACAAGATACATATAAATATGCCAATAAAGTAATAAAAATAAACATCCAATGGGTCGCCTAACCATCTAAGTGAATACAGTTTGAGAACAACTTTATTACAAGTGGGCTATCTGGCCATAAATGGGATTGGCGTGATTCTCTCGGAGAATCAGGGGCCTATAAAGCATGTCGTCTTTTGAACGGCAGAGGCTGCCAGTAATATATAGGGGTCATCACCGGGTTACAGAAAGGAAAGTGTAAAGGAGCCCAAATGCCTTACTTGTTGTTCTCCCCACCCCATGCTCGAAGCATGTCACATCTATGATACGATAATACCTCTAAATAACTGCCAGGTTTACTAGCATGCAAATTTTTTATCGACAGTTATCCCTATCCGTCGTACGACCTATACGTACCAGTGGCCAGCCGAGTACGCAAGTCCGTGTCCTACATGTGACTCACACTTGTGTAAAAATAGTGTCATGGCCAATGAAACATAAGAATGCCTCATGATAATGGGGTGGTCAGATAAAGCAGGTCCAAATGCATATACATAATAAAAAAAGAATACAATGTCACCGTCGTTGCACCCAAGTTTTCTTGGACGTGTAGTTTATAAAGTAGTTAAAATATATGAACTAAATAAACAGAAATAAGGCATGCATGCATCATATGGAATGTAATCACAGTACAATGGCAAGGTATACTTGCCTGGCAAGCAATCTGTATAGTGTAAACATCCAGATGTCAGGGATATAGAATCGGGAATTAAGGCCTCCGAATAAACATCTCAGGATGATGAAATAAATATCACCAACATTTCCGAAATCAGCGAGATAGCTAGAAAACACTACCCTTTCGCCCAATTTGGACACAGGGGCAAAAATGGTAATTTCGGGTCAAAGCGGGGTCCATATGTGGCCCATTTTACACGAAAAAGTGTGTCAGGAGTAAACGTCTCTAAATGGGACAAATTATAGGTCAAATAAACTCTAAATGTCAGTACGAACTCAACGGTATATCCAATTTTGAATTCCGGTGAGCCGAACACAATTTTGCCCAAAAAGTCAACCGTATGACCCACAAATAGGCGGCTTGGTCAACTATCTCAGAATTGTGTGACAATTGGGCCACGGGACCAGCGCGATACCACGAGTCCAGTGGCGCAAGTTTTGTCGCATTCTGACGAGCGTACAATAAATGGTGCGGTGTTTTGCAAAAGTCGCGATACGGGGACTTTTCCAAATCAGTTTTCGCAAAAGTCCATACATCTGGACATACCATACGCGTCTTTCGGTACAATTAGTACACGATGGGGTATCACAAATTTTGAAGGTTGGAAAACAGATTTTTCGTAATTTTTAACCCAATTTAATTCTGCATATAGCATCTAATAAAATAATATAATTGTCAGAAAATAATCTAGGTTAGGTAGTCTTCACATAGAAAAAATAAAATCTACGTTTGGATCTCTGTGGTGGGCGATACGAGTCCGTAAATATTGATGGTTACAACAGTTTTTCTGAGATTAAAAGTTGTAATTTTTCTCCAACTTGGTCTCAGTTTTCACCTAGGGTTACGCGCTGTTCGAAGTAAACTAATACACAGAGTTGGAAGAGGGATAGGTCATGAATATACTGGTGAAGACGGGGTCGAATTTGGTCACGAGATGGAATGGGAATCTACGCGTGAACGGGGGTATGCTGCAATAAATTTTTTGTGCGGCACGCGCGGGATCTCGCGCGGACGAGCGACGGTCGTCTCCGACGGTGCTGTGGCGGGTCCAGGCGGCGCTGGTTCGAGTGGATGGTAAGGGTTTGCAAATTATATATATATATATATATATACATATATATATATACATATATATATATACATATATATATATATACATATATATATATATATATATATATATGAGAAGATGCGGGGGGGGCTTCCGCGCGCGGGGTTGTTAGATGCTGCTGCTGGGTTACTTACTAGCTGTTTTGGGTTAGGTTTTCGGCGGGTAGGGTTTAGTTATATTGATTTGATTTTTTTCTCTTCTTTTCAATTCTTTTCATTTCTTCACTCTTAAATCTCTCTCTCTCTCTCTCTTTCTCTCTCTCTCTCTCTCTCTCTCTATATATATATATATATATATATATATATATATATATATATATATATATATATATATATATATATATATATATATATATATATATATATATATATATATATATAATCCCAGAAAATTATATTTGTACATAAAACTAATCTTTTATCTTCTACAAGGTCTCCTACATGAAATAAATTAAGAAAAATAATAGTTGATCCATAAGTCTCTAAATGCATATTTACCTAGAAATAAAAAAATCAATAAATTATATTTCTTCTAATTAACTAATAAATACTATAATAAATTAAATAATTAAATTAAATAATTAATATAGTTTTTTAAATTAGGGGTTTTACAGGTGGTACGCTTCAACCAGCAGACATTCGTGAACATGCTCTCCGGGGACGGCACACATTCTTCTCCAAGGCAAGCAAAGCCTAAGAAGACCCGCAGGATATGGGTAGCGAAGGTCGTTGTGCCTCACCCAACCGCGGAGCATGTGCGTCCACCCAGGCTAACCTTGTTCATGCGACAGTCGGGAAAGGCGCTCAGCGCCCAAACTCTGGAAAAGGAAAACACTACGATGCCATAAATTTGGGTGCTGAGACATGTTCCATTTGGCAACAGCAGAAGCCACATAAGTCTACAACCACATGCAAAAGTCCACATGCGGCACCGATCATCGACCGTAAGCAAAAGTCCACATACAGCAGGCATAATAGCATAACCTTTATTTTTGATCAAATCTCATGCAACACTGATCCTATGTGCCATGCTGAGAATGGTGAAAACCCAAACTTAGTCTCTTCGTATTATGTACCAGCACATGCAAGGACAAAAAAGTCTAGGGCAGTGCAAGCTCGCCAAACTCAAGCAACTACTCATCTGGCTGACTGTCAACAGGCATCGCAGACTGTTATGCGTGCTCGGACGAAAAGCTATACAAGACCGACCTACGTGTTCAGCCCGCAGCGGCAAGTGGACTGGATCAAACTGAAAAGTCTTTCGCTGACGACTTAGGAAAAGTTCTTCCATGAAACCCGGGTCAGGGAGCAAAAATAATACCTACACACCCATCTGCTCATAACAAGGGTGAAAACGTAATTAGTCCCCGCATGACTTGTTCAACGTGATCAATCACAAGCGTAAAGTGAGAGAAGTAACCGCGATATATGAAATGGCCCCTTCGGGGCATCACTGTGGAAGCATTATCATCAATTGATGCAGCAATCAGGTAGCGGTACCTGCAAATAAGCAGTCGACATTCCAGCGACTGCAACCAAGGGCACCCAGTCGATAATAGCCTTGTGAGCAGGTGCAAGCACCAAAGGAGGAGGAGCCGACCTTTGCCTCATGCTATTTGGCTTCGAAGGCCCCCTTCGCGAAGGAAGGTAGGAAGTCCGGCACCTCCAGTCCATCACTCTCGATAAGCGTGTCAAGGAGGAGGATCCAAGGAGGACAAGATGAGGGTATTTTCCTGGGCACCCGCTCAAAGAAGAAGCTGCCAACCACTGGAGATAGCTCTTTATCGGGACCCCTGATGTCTGCAGAAGCTGGGGGTCACAATCACACAAAACTCTATGGCAATCCCGAGTTCTGAGATGATGACAATTCCTAAGGAATGAGTGCTGAGATCCCTGGGGGCAACCACCCTCATAAAAAAGATACAACATGCTACATTGGGGGTAGTGTTCAATTAGAGTCCGAACGGGACACAACACTACCAATTTTCTCCGTCGACTATTTGCTGCAAGCGTTCAAAGCAGAATGTGCTACATCTATCATCTCATCCATCTCACCTAATGTAAGAACATCATACATGGTAGGGATGAGCATGAAGGCCCCAGTGATCGACATCGCTTAGAAATCCTCGAGGCCATGATGCAAACCATGAGTGAGTCAATGCAATCCTTGACCCAATCGTCTGCTCCTTCTGCATCAAATGAAGTCCGAGAAGTAATTTAGAAGGTATGAGAATTGAGAGTTCGTCTGGACTAACTAGGCAATCGGAATACACTCTGTGAGATTGGGTTACGATAACGATATCCCCCCGAGTGGCAAACCAAAAAAGTTTTGGTAGAGCCGGATCGAAGCACAAGAGAATAGCTCAGTGAAAAGGGGAGTCCGGCTTGAGAGATGTGTCGTATCCGCCAAAGTACAAGCCTTTCAATCTGAACCCATTTGACGGGAAGATATCTTCCCGTCAATATATGAGTTACTTTAAAACTGTAATGGGGCACCTACCTCGCAGTGACGCCCTCCTCACTAATCTCATTGTCGGTGCATTATCCGGAGTAGCCTTTGACTGGTTCTATAGTCTATAAGACAACTATATTTTGTCGTTCCAAGACCTAAAAGGCCTTTTTCTCGCTCGATTCTATGACGAGGGAAGCAACATGATAATGTCCTCCCTAATGGATATTATGCATAAAGAGGAGCCTGTGCGCGCCTACAACGAACGATACAGGCAAACAGTACTGAAGTATACTTTTGGCAATCATGAGTCCACACTAATGGACAAGTACCACAGAAATCTACTTCCATCAGTCAACCTCGGGATGGGCGACAGTTAATTCAAAGAGTGGATGACGTTCATCATAAACGTTGTCGGCGCTGAGAAGAAGATAAAGGACGCCCGGCTCTTAGGAATACAGATCCTCGTCAATGATGTAGGAAAAAATATCCTTATAACATCAATAATAACAACAACAATGGCAACAATAGCCATGATGGCAAAGGAAAGAAAGCCATAGAAGGAGGAATTAGGTTCTTAGGAGGTCCATGGAGAAAGCTATATTATAATTTGTATCAATTTTGGAAAATTTCTGAGATTGGCACATCATTTGTTTGTCAATAGGTCAATTGGACCAAATTGACATGTGTTTGGTTGTGTGAGACTAGTGGCGTGTCCACAATTGGATACATGCAGGCCATATCATGATATTTTGGGGATATGGGTTGATTTTAGCCGGGTTTCCCTTCGACGTGGGGGTTTGAGCATGCCATATTTTGACACGAGCACGTAGTGATATAGCTAACACTTTATATTGCCCTTAATTATTATTCTAGACTTGCTCATATCTTTTGTGATATATTTGGATCAAGTATTGGTAGTGTACCGCAAGCGTATCATAGATTGGGGGGATACGGTGCGATGCACGCCAAGTGTTTGTATAATTGTTGTATTAACTTCATGTACCCAAATTACTATCCTTCATATCTATTTTGTAATGTTTAGAGTATTTAATTGATGTGTGTGTGTGTGTGTGTGTGTGTGTGTGTGTGTGTGTGTTTGTATATATATATATATATATATATAGGCTTGTATATGAGATGGAGGGGGGGTCACTGTCATTGTGGTTTGTGTGTTGCTTTGACTGCACAGTGGGATGGTTAGATGGGGTCTTGGTCTTGTGTGCTCATGCACAATGGACAATAGTCAGATGGATCAAAGAGGAAAGAGGAATAATGTGTGCTAGAACACGGTTAGAGTTTGTTGTTAGCATATTGTCTAGTTAGTAGTTAAATATAAGATTAGTGGATATGATAGATATATGTGAGTTAGCTAATACACTATATGTTACTGTATATATATACTAGCTAGTGTACATATTAGTGAGGGTAAGTTGGTTCTAGGTTGCCTTGTAGCAATCCCAAGGTAAGTGAGATAAGATATCACGGGGTATTGGTATCTCATACCAATGGGTAGGTAATTGTCTTGTTAGCTCAAAGCCAAGTATTATATCTTGCTAGTATAGTATTAATTATACTAATAGGTAGTTTATATTCGAGTATCTCGAGTATCTTGAGATACAGTATCGATACTCGAATATCCTAATATAGCTAATATAGACTAGTTAAGTAGTGTTTGGACCTAATAACCTAGAGATGGACTCGTACAACCTAGAAATAGGTAGTTTAACCAAGAATGACTAGTTTGACCTAGAGTTGACCTAGTTTGACTGCTTTGACCTAAAAATAACTTTATGACCTAGATTTGGACTAGTTTAATTTGTTATCATTTTTAAACCTTGTATTGATGTAATATTCCATATTTAGGTCTTCGAGGCACCATTCAAGATACGGGTTGATACTTTATCTCGGATTCCAATCAAGTACATTCTCTAAGAGTTTCCCATTTATGATATCCTCTATGTTTCTTGTATTTTGTGTAGATATCCTTGACTTTTCTGACACTTGGTGACACAGATTGGTATTCCTAGACCCCGTCATGAGATATAATTCTAGTAGTTCCTGGCGTATCTCTTGTGCGAGCCCCATTGTTCATGTGCGAGTATGGAAACTGATTTATAAGAAGAGTCGCGACTTCTCATAGAATCCTATGTCATAACGTGCCATGGTTGGATCCACTATACCAGTCAGGGGCAAAAATTATTTAGTGTCGATATGTGATCATTCCCCTAAAATTTTTATTTTTTTGAATAGTGTTAATCATACACTACACGTATAATTAACCAGGCCCGTGGTTCTTGAGCATTACACAAGCCGATCACATGTTGTCACTGGTACTCACTCACTTAGATACTTATTTTATTTTTCATATATGAAGTTCATATCTCCTGTATTTATTTTTCGTATTTTCTTATTTTAGTATATTCCTGCCATGCTCTGTTCCTCTTGTTTATGCTCTCTATTTACTGTTACATAGTTTTTATCATTTATTGGAACTACTTTTAGAGTTGTACTTTGCTTCTTTTCTGACTGGATATATTTTTCCCAGATGACCTAAGGAATGGTATCATACTCACTACGGGCCTCAGGACGTAGTTGGCTTAGAGCTAGAGACTGTGGCTTAGGAGAGACTCATCCTGGTTGAGACAGATGACAGTTTACCAGCAGCTTAGTAGATATGCTTATATTGTACTGGATTTATCTCCAGCTTTGATAATTAGTATTTTTTATTCGAGACTCATTGGATATTACTCCCTGTCTTGTAAGTTGTACTCTTCAGTTCTTTATATCATATTTCGTGCGTTGTTCCATCTTATAGATTTGTCATTGAGTATTCATATATCATTGATGGCTTTTATATATCTTGTTGATCATTATTACTAGTTAGATAGTTTACCCAAACAGCATTTTACCACCGATGTTGTGGCGTAGGCTGGACATTGTTCACTACTTGTACTCCTATATCGGGTGCGGGTCGTGACACTTTTTTAGTAGTGGCCCATGCAGGTCCTCGAGGTCGTAATTAGTCCGATTCGTAGTGGTGCTCTGAATTGACTGCTATTACGAGCCTATTTCAGGATATATGATATAGACAATAGGTTGAGAATACTCAATCATAACTAAGAAAAACTCTATTGTTTATTTTAACTATTCTTCCTTGATATTGATAATTAAGATTTAACAGTTCTTCTTTGAATACATTCTATCTTGTGCCATATTGATTCTTTTCTTTCACTTTACCCCAGGATGTCGCCTAAGACTCGATCACAGCGTTCGAAGATCGCCTAAGTCTCGATCACAGCTTTTGAGGGATCTGTAACTTTTTGAGAGCCTACACGAGTCACTTCTCCGGTGATTGGCGTATCAGCTGCGTTCGAAGATCCACCTCCAGTACAAAGGGCTGTTCTAGCTGTCTCTTAGGGACTTCCACCTCCCACTTCTGTGCCGGCATATGCGACCCAGATGTTCGTACTATTTTGCAAGATTTTGGAGGCTGAGAGGGCCCAGTCAGAGGCTTACTAGAGGCAGACCGACGTGTTGCGGCAGGGTATTAAGAGTGCTCATCAGCTTTACCGTGCTGCAGTAGTGAGAGAGGTTCCAGTCTATCAACAAGTTGCTCAATAGGTTGCCCTGCTTGGGCTGAGTAGTATCTAAGACTTCAAGAAGCTGGAACCTTGGGTCATCCAAGGGATCGAGGGCATCATCTATGCTGATGATTGGCTCGAGGATATCGAGTGTCTCATGGGGGTGTCCTCTCTTGTTGAGGATATGAAGGTTAAAGTAGTGGGAATTCAGCTCTTCGACATCGCCCGCACTTGGTTCAGAAATGATCCACTTCTTGCTAATGTGAAGCAGTCTTGGAAGATTTTTAAGGACATCTTCAAGAGGAAGTTCTTTGCTTGAGTGGACAGGTTGGACTTGGGGAGGCAGTTTGAAAGTCTTACTCAGGGGAGCATGTCTGTGGAAGAGTGCACCGCAGAGTTCGAAAGGTTGAGCCGATTTATAGAGTATTTGGTGAAGGACCAGAGGTTCGGGCTATTTGTTTCTATGAGGGTCTGAACTGGAAAGTAAAGATCCTTACTTCGTCTTTCTATCAGGCGTATTCTGAGATACTTGCGAAGATACGCAAGGTTAAGCAAGAGTTGAACTTAAAGCCAAAGAGAGACCGCAATTCTTTTCTGGGGGATAGTAGCAACACAGGGCCTGCTAAGCATCCTCATCTCCAGTCTAGGCCTTTCCAGCAGCCACAACAGTATCCGACTCTAGCTAGGGCTCCGGTTCACCAGGCACCATAACAGCAATAGGGATACTCATAGTATGCTTCCTGCCACTACTGCAATGAGCCCGGCCATATCTAAGAAGCTTTGGCACAGAGGGGCATCAGATGAGAGATTATCCTTCCAACCCTCATCGTGCAGCTCTGGGAGCAGCTCCAGCTCCGAGAGTACCGACGAGGCCACTTGCAATACAGCCGAGGGGACCGCCGCTTCCGACCCAGCAGCAGCGTTATGCCTATCACCAGCATCAGGGAGGTGCACCTCAGGGACTAGCTTTTGCTATGACGGTCGAGGAGGATAAGCCCACCGGAGATGTTATTGCAGGTTCTGTTCTTCTTTATTCTTTTTTATCTTTAGCTTTATTTGATAGTGGTGCTTCTCATAGTTTTGTATCAGTTTTTTTTTTGCTTTGAAGCATCATTTGGTAGCAGAGTCTTTGCTTAGGACTTACAGGATCATGACCGGGGGCAGCATTATCCTGGTTAGTGATGTTTACATGGATCGAAGAGTTACTCTGGGAGGCCAGGAGCTAAATGCGTGTCTACTTATAATGCCACTTCTAAGCTACGATATTGTACTCGGGATGGATTAGTTGAGTATGCACTATGCTAATATAGATTGCAAAGGAGGTAGAGTTTTGTTTAGCCCGCCAGGAGAGCCATAGTTTGAGTTTACTAGAGGAGCTTCGGAGCAGGAAGAAGGCATTATCTGTGGAGCCATGGTGGAAGGCAAAGAGTTGTCGCATTAGCTGATAGCAGAGTTCTTGGATGTCTTTTCTGAGTAGTTGTCAGAATTGTCGCCAGATCGAGATATTGAGTTCTCTATAGACTTGGTGCCCGGTTAAGAGTTGATTTTACAGCATGTCTATAGAGTGAACAACAACGAACTGGCCGAGATGAAGAAGCAAGTGGATGAACTGCAGGATAAGGGGCTTATCAGATCCAGTTCTTCACCGTGGGGAGCAGCAATATTTTTTGAACCAAATAAGGATGGATTTGTCTGCCTGTGCATCGATTACAGGGCATTAAATAATCTCACTATCAAGAATAAATACCCGTTGCTACGGATTGACAACATGTTAGATCAGTTGAGTGACGCCAAGGTATTTTCCAAGATAGACTTGAGATCAGGCTACCACCAGGTGAAAGTGAAGCTGGAGGACATTCCGAAGACTGCTTTTCGGACTCGGTATAGCCAGTATGAGTTCATGGTGATGCCGTTTGGGTTGACTATTGCCCCGATGGTGTTTATGAATTTGATGAACAAGGTGTTCCACCAGTACCTTGACAATTTTATGGTGGTGTTCATCGATGATATTCTCATATACTCGAAGATGCCAGAGGAGCACGAGAAGCATCTGAAGATTATGTTGGATGTGTTGAGGAAGGAGAAGCTATACGAAAAGTTTTTCAAGTGTGAGTTCTTCCTGGACAAGGTTGAGTTCTTAGGACATGTTGTGACAGGTGATAGGATTTTAGTGGATCCGAAGAAAATCGCAGCAGTGGAGTCTTAGAAGGCCCCGAGTTCAGTGACAGAGATCAGGAGATTCTTGGGTCTAGCAGGCTACTACCGAAACTTTGTGCAAGATTTCTCGAGGATTGCTGAGCCGATGACCAGACTCACCAGGAAGGACACGGAGTTTGTTTGGACAGAGGAGTGCCAGGCTACTTTTAAGGAATTGAAGAAGAGGTTGACGTCTACTCCTATTTTGACATTGCCATCAGGGTCCGGAGGTTTAACTATTTATAGAGACGCATCAGGGAAAGGGTTGGATTGTGTTCTCCAGCATAATGGGAATGTGATTGTCTATGCATCCAAGCAATTATGTCATCATAAGAAGAACTATCTTACCCATGATTTGGTGTTGGCAGCGGTCATCTTTGCTCTGTAATTATGGAAACATTATCTGTACGGAGAGCGTGTGAAGATCTTCACGGACCTCAAAAGCTTGAAGTATGTTTTCACTAAGAAGGAGCTGAACATAAGGCAGAGTCGGTGGCTGGAACTGATAAAGGATTTTGATATATCCTTACAGTATCACCCAAGGAAGGCCAATGTGTTTGCCAATGCCTTGAGGAGGTATCTGGTATCTATGTTTTTGACGGGGGACCAACATTTGTTGAAGGATCTGGAGAGCCTAGGCATTGAGGTGATAGTTCCTGGGATTGTGATATAGAAGTGGAGTTTACAGATACATTCAAATTTGATGGACAGGATCAAGGCAACTCAGTATGAGGACGTGCCTCTAAGGAGCATCAAAGCACAGGTTCGAGCCGAATTAGAGGATGATTCCACCATTGCAGAGGATGGTTCTTTGTGGCACGGTACTAGATTATATGTGCCTTATGGGGAGATGCGTGAGTAGGCATTGCAGGAAGCGCATCGCTCTCAGTATTCCATGTATCCAGGTGCCAACAAGATGTATCGGGATATGCAAGAGGGTGTATGGTGGTATGGCATGAAGGGGGAGGTGGCACAGTTTGTATCTAGATCCTTGGTTTGCCAGTAGATGAAAGCCGAGAGGCAGAGGCCAGGCGGTTTCCTTCAGCCATTACCCATTCCAGAGTGGAAGTGGGAGCATATTACTATAGATTTTGTGTCCAGACTTCCACGATCTCCAGGAGAAAAAGATGCGATTTTGGTCATCATAGACAGGTTGACCAAGTAGACCCACTTTTACCTTTTAATGTGGGTTTGTCTACGGAGAAGCTGGCAGAGTTATATATGAGGCAGATCATTAGGATACATAGGTTTCCATCAATATATTCTCGGATTGGGATAGTCGTTTCACTTCTCATTTCTGGAGGAGTTTGCAGGCGATCTTGTGCACTCAACTCAAGTTCAGTACTGCATATCACCCCCAAATGGATGGATAGTCAGAGAGGACCATTCAAACTCTCGAGGATATATTGTACACCTATATACTAGATTTTGGGGGTTCTTGGGAGGACCATCTCCATTTGGTAGAGTTTGCTAACAACAACAGCTACCAGGCCAGTATAGAGATGTTACCAATTGATGATCTGTACGGGCGGAGATATCATACTCCCTATTCATGGGACGATATTGGAGAGAGAGCTTTTCTAGTGCCAGAGATAGTGGTGGATGCAACGGAGAAGGTTAAGCTGATCAGGAATAGACTTCGGGTGGTGTAGGACAAACAGGAGCGCTGATAGCCACCGAATACCTTTGGAGTTTGAGATATAGTTTTAGATTCTTGTTTTGTGCTTGATATTGGTTGTTCGATATCGATTAAGTTTTTAAGGTTGTGTTTTGTTCTATGTTGGAGGTCTGGTGTTTCTGAGGATTTCTCCGACACGAGGCACGATTCGCTTCTGTGGAGGCAGAAAGTTTAGTCCGTGATTTATCATACCCTTCAGTATTCTCAAGAGGGTCAGTATAGTTGCCTGCAGACTAGACTTACAACCTGCATTAGAGGGAGTATATAATGTATTTCACATATCGCAGTTGAGATGGTACATGGCGGATCCTAGTCACGTATTGGATCACTCAGAGATAGAGATGGGCCCTACTTTTAGCTATCCAGAGCAGCCAGTTGAGATTCTGGATCAGAGAGAGAATGTGCTGAGGAACCAGACCATTCCTTTGGTATGCTTCGTTTGGAGACATCACTCTCCGGGTAAGTCTACCTGGGAGAGGGAGGATAAAATGCGAGAGCATTACCCATATTTGTTTGTACCTTGAGGTATGTTCTTTCTTGATTCAATTTTTGCTTTTCTAGGGGTAGTTTCGTCTTTGAATTTTGAGGACAAAATTATTTTAATGGGGGTAGACTTGTCACTACCATATTTTTTAGGAAGGGTATTTTAGTCATTTTTATAATTTAATAATATTTGTGCATGTTAATATTTAATTCTTGTATTATTTATTATTATTAGTAGGCTAAATGATAATTTGGACTTGTGTTAGTGGACCTAACTAGTTTAGTTTGGACTCATGGACCAACATTATTTCTAGTTAGACTAGAGCCCAACATTCAAGCCCAATTCTTTAAGTTGGTGATTAATTACTCAAACCATTAGGAGAAGAATCTTCCTTCCTTAATTACTTTCTACATGACAAGCCCATAGGGTGTTTTAAACCTTGCATACTTGCTTGAACCCCAAGAAAGAGGCCGACCACTATTTAGGGAGAGAAGTTTCTCTCTCCTTTTTTTTATCCAAAATTCTAGATCTAAAATTGTAACCTCCGTATCCTGAAATTCGTGCTTAAAGGTTGTTATTAGGCTAATTTGGGGCTATTGAGATTTTTCTATAATTTTTAGTTAATTAAAAACTAGTAATCCTAATTTTCTAGGACTTTCAAGAATTTATTTTAGGGATAAACTTAGATAAAAATATACCAAACTTTTATTTTAGGTTCTAAATAATAAAATATATTTTCTAGAATTTTTTGGGAATTTTTGGATTATTTTTAGCATTTATTTTGAGTTAATTATAAAAAACTGAATTAAAAACTAATTTCTGAAAAAAACCCAAAAAAGTAATTAATTCTGCCCAGTCAGCAAACAAGGGGCCCACCTGTCAGCCTCCCGCAGCGAACAGTGCCGGGCCCGCCTGTCAGTGACCGCAGGGTGAAGCCGAGCCGACCTCGAGCCGAGCCGAGTCAGAGTTCGACTCGGACTCAGCTGAGCCGAGCCGCGTGGATCCACGACCGTTCGATCTAAGCGGGGAGCCGCCGATGGCTGCCATGTGGCGCACTCTGAGCCGCGGCTGCTCTCTCTCTCCTCTATATATATATAATAGTTTAGTTATTAATTTCTAGGGTTTTCCTTGAGCCAATTTTTGGAGAATTGCCATCTAGGGTTCCTTCATCTTCCAGAAGCCATTGCGCATAGCTCCGGACTCCAAATGAGGCCTAGTTTTTTGTGTTAGAATGATATTGAGGTTAGATTTCTGATTATATAAATTTTTTTACAAAATTATGAGTATTAAATTCTGGAAAACTTGTAAAGCACAGCATGTCCGAAAATAGACGTGTTTTAATGTTTTCGCAATTTCGGGAGAACCAGGAATCAGAATCATGAACCGTTTAAAGTTTCGGAAAGCTAATGTCAAGATCATTGATATATGTTTTTCCCAGAATTTAATTCGAAGTATTTATATACTGTTAATTCTGTAGAACTTCTAGGTTAGAATTTAACCATCGGTGCACGATACAAAATTTGTATATGCCATAATTCCCAAACGAATTTGAATTCGGACGAGCTGTAAATTTTAGCATGTTTTTGATGATGAAATCTACAGGGAATCATGCATGAAAGTCAATTTTGTGTTGGTTGACTTTTTGGTCAACAGATCGCCTCGATTTGTGTGCCATGAGTCTCGAGTTGATAAAATCCAGTTCCTTTGGACAAAATTAGGATTTGACCTAAAAAATCAGAATAATAAGATTAAAATAGGATTTTAGAGTAATTATTCCATAATTAAATAAATTAAGATAAATTATCTTTTGACATGGTAAATTGTAATACATAGGCTATTTGGACTGTGACTTGGACTCTGATTCATACCAACAGCAGGACCCCAGGTGAGTACATTCTTTGACAGTTTCCATTATGTTGATTATCTCTATAATTTTTGTTGTATAGCGTACATGACTCTGATACTGTTCTTTACACGAGTTGGCATCATTGAGACTAATCACGAGGAGTCATGATTGGAATCCATCGTGCTAACTGGGGAAAAAAGGGAAATATTAGTAGCTTATGTGATCATACCCAACCTTACATGCATCATTGCTCACCCATACCTCACGTCGGTGCAGCCTGACCCTTACATGCCTCATCACTGTTACATATGGTTAGCCGGACTTGTTGGGGATGATCGCTAATCAATGTAATGAGTCATATAGTCCCAAGCCGATCACATGATATACTGATGTTTCACACAATTAGTTAGATAATTCTTGACATGTATCTCTAGTATATGGATCTAGCATCTCCACATGTTCTAGTTATTATTCTTGTACACACCTACATACCAGTTCATTGTTCTTGCGTGTACTTGTAGTTCTATTCATTGCTAGATGCATATTGATCATGATGTTCCATTATTTCTTATTCCAGTATTTCCTTATTCCAGTATCTCTTATTACCAGTTGTTCATATCTGTCTTATATTTTTTTATACTGTGTTATAGTTTTTGTCAATATATGTGGAACTGCTGTTAGAGGTGTATTTCGTTCCAATCCTGACTGGATATTTTTTTCAGACTGTGACATAGAAGACTATTTTCGACATAATTGGAGACTTGGATGTTATTGATTGCAGGTTAGACTATTTATTGTTGTTTAGACTTGTCTTGTATTTCATTGCTTGCTTCGATATCTCATCGTGTTTTAGTTTATATGATTGAGTATATTCCATATTATTTTGTGATATCTGCGTCTCCTTATGGAGTTCGATATCCATGTGAGATTGATTAGATAGTATCATGACCTAGACAGCGTTCTACCGCCGATGTTGCGGCATAGGCTGGACGTACCCACGTACTCGTATGCCTATATCGGGTGTGGGTCGTGACAAAAATTTTTCTCTTCCAAATTACTTCATGCCTACACCAATCCCTACCCAAATTCTCTTCCAAATACTTCTCTACTCACCATTAGAGGCTATTGGAACAAGGAGGAGACAAGGATCTACAAGAAGGTAAATAGTGCACAAGTTGAAGGCTCTTTGCATCCATTTGGAGACTAGCATTGGGAATCCATCTCTCAATAGGTACAATTCAGTTTTCTAGGGCTACCCATAGAAGGAGGAATTAGGTTCATAGGAGGCCCGTGGAGAAAGTTATATTGTGTTTTGTGTCAATTTTAAAGGAATTTTGAGATTGGTACATCATGTATTTGTCAATATGGACCAAATTGACATGTGTTAGGTTGTGTGGGATTAGTGTCGTAGCCACAATTGAATATATGTAGGCTGTATCATGATATTTTGGTGATAGGGGTTGATTTGAGTGGGGTTTCCCTTCGACACAGGGGTTTGAGCATGCCATATTTTGATACAAGCACGTAGTGATGTAGCTAGCACTTTATATTGCTCTTAAATATGATTTTAGACTTGCTCGTATCTTTGTGAAACGTTTGGATCAAGTATTTGTAGTGGACAGCAAGCGTATCATAGATTGGTGGGATATGGTACGATGCACGCCAAGTGTTTGTATAATTGTTATATTAACTTCATGTACCCAAATTACTATCCTACATATCTATTTCGTATTGTTTAGAGTATTTAATTGATGTGTGTATATATATATATTACCTAAGTGTTAGATATGTTAATTGATATATATATATATATATATATATATGAGATAGAGGAGGGGTTCACTGTCATTGTGGTTTGTGTGTTGCTTTGACTGCACACTGGGACGGTTAGATGGGGTCTTGGTCTTGTATGCTCGTGCACAGTGGACAATGGTCAGATGGAGCAAGGAGGGACGAGCAGTACTGTGTGCTAGAACACAGTCGGGTTGCACTGTGTGACAGTTGTAGGTTGTGTAAGAATGTGGTCTGAAACTAATGTTAGAAGTTAAGGATTGTATATATAGAAGTTAGTAACAGTTTATTGTTAGTATTAGTGAATTAGTTGTATGTTAGTAAATTGTTAATGTTAGAAGTTAAGGATTGTAGTAGTTATTATGAGTTGTGTAGAGTTTGTTGTTAGCATGTTTTCTAGTTAGTAGTTAAATATAAGATTAGTGGATAAGATAGATATATGTGGGTTAGTTAATACACTATATATTAGTGTATATAGATACTAGATAGTCTAAATATTAGTGAGGGTAAGTTGGTCCTAGGTTACCTTGAGCAATTCCAAGGTAAGTGAGATGAGATATTATGGGGTATTGGTATCTCATACCAATGGGTAGGTAATTGACTTGTTGGCTCAAAGCCAAGTATTATATCTTGCCAGTATAGTATTAGTTATACTAATAGGTAGTTTTATTAGAGTATCTCGAGTATCTTGAGATACAGTATCGTATCGATACTCGGGTATCCTAATATAGCTCATATAGCCTAGCTAAGTAGTGTTTGGACTTAATAACCTAGAGATAGACTCGTACAACCTAAAAATAGTTAGTTTAACTAAGTTTGACTAGTTTGACCTAGAGTTGACTATTTTGACCTAGAAATGGCTTTATGACCTAGATTTGGACTAGTTTAACTTGTTATCATTTCCAAATCTTGTATTGATGTAATATTCCAAATTTAGGTCTTCAAGGCACTATTTTGGATACTGGTTGATACTTTATCTCGGATTCCAGGCAAGTACATTCTCTGAGAGTTTTTCGTTTATGATATCCTCTATATTTCTTGTATTTAGTGTAGATATCCTTGACTTTCCTGATACTTGGTTACACTAATTGGTATTCCTGGATCCCGTCATGAGATATTATTCTGGTAGTTTCTGGCATATCTCTTATGCGAGCCCTGTTGTTCTTGTGCGAGTATGGATACTCATTCATGAGAAGAATCATGACTTCTCATAAAATCCTGTGTCATAACGTGCCATGGTTGGATCCACTATACAAGTCAAGGGCGGGGAGTATTTAGTGTAGATATGTAATCATTCCCTCAAAATTCTTGTTTTCCTTGAATAGTGTTAATCATACACTGCACGTATGATTAACCAGGCCCGTGGTTCTTCAGTATTACCCAAGCCGATCTAATATTGTTACTGGACTCACTCACTTAGATAGTTGTTTTATTTTTTATATATGATATTCGTATATCCTATATGTAAATTTTGTATTTCCTTATTTAGTATATTCGTGCCATGCTCTATTTCTCCTATTTATGCTCTCTATTTACTGTTACATAATTTTTATCATTTATTGGAACTGCTTTTAGAGTTATACTTTGTTCCTTTCCTGACTGGATATATTTTCCACAGATGACACTGAGGAGTGGTATCCCACTCACTATGGGTCTCAGGACGTAGTTGTCTCAGGGATAGAGACTGTGGCTCAGGAGGGACTCATCCCGGCTAAGATATATGATACTTTACCAGTAGCTTAGTAGATAGGCTTATATTGTACTAGATTTGTCTCTAGATTTGACAGTTAGTATTTTTTATTCGATGCTCATTAGATATTACTTCCTGTCTTGTGAGTTATATTCTTGACTATTCAGGTCTTTATATCATATTTCGTGCATTGTTCCATCTTATAGATTTGTGATTAAGTATTCATATATCATTGATGGCTTTTATATATCTTGTTGATCATTATTGCTACTTAGTTAGTTTATCAAAATAGCGTTCTACCGTCGATGGTGTGGGGTAGGGCTGGACGTTGTTCGCTACTCGTGCCCCTACATCGGGTTCGGGTCATAACAATAGGGCCATATCTACAGGGCTCAACGTGCACAGAAACAGTAAGCGCACAAAGCAAGTTGGCGCACAAAATACATAGAAGTAAGGTTGGCGCACAAATGACCAAAACTAGGCAATGGCGCACAAACGACTAAAACTAGGCAGTGGCGCACAAATGACAAAAACTTAGGCAATGGCTCTCAAACGACTAAAACGAGGTAGTGGCGCACAAACGACTAAAACTAGGCAGTGGCGCACTTTCGTAAGAAAGTGCGCAAGCTACAAAGGATGGCACACTTGACAAAACTGCGCAGGCAAAAATAAAGCACACTTTCAAGGAAAGTACGCTAGAAAGCTAGCTACAAGACAAAACAAACAATCCGAGGTCAAAGCTCGACAGTCGAGAAACTTGTCAGTCGAGGAGCACAGAAATCGAGAAACCAACAAAAGCTTTGCCTCTCTGGAAACGAAGAGAAAAAAGTGCATGAGTTACCAAACGTAAGCAAGGTGTGCCGGCTGATAAAACATAGGAAAAGTGCGCCAGATTGCCAACTCGAAGAAAGTGCACGAACTGACTGTGACACACTTTTCTTTGGTTTTCTAGGAAAAACATTGATTGAATACGCACAAAAATGCGCCACTGTCTCAAGGAGTGTGACTGGCGTACTTTTTTCTCTAAGACTAAGTGTAGTATGATTAGTACGCACGAGGAGTTGAGAAAATACACTAATGCACCCAAAGTGAAACATTTGTATTTCTACGTCAAAGGGGTTCTCTTGCATACTCTTTATAGAGCACTGTTCTTTTTCTCCAGTAAGCCATTTGGTATACGTATTGTATCAACTTTCAGTATTGAACTTAGCTGGACTTGAAAACAAGCACGACCAAAAGAATAATTACATAAAATATGGTCCTCTACACTATGAGCTAATTAGTTTTGTAAAGCATGAAGTTTTGGGAGATCAATCTCTAAGAAAATAAAAGTGAACCCATAGACCCAAACTCTAGTTTATGCAATTTCAACTAAGAAAATCAAGAAGGACAAGTATTAAAGATGAAGGGTTGCTCGGTCCTGACAACATGAGCTAGAAACAAACAGAAATTATTAAGAATTAACAACATGCTTAAATCCATGGTTCTTCTCTTGTGCAAGATATACTTCTCTACGGAGGGAGAAAAAACCTAAGAGAGAAAAATAGAAAGAAAATAATGAGCAGAGAGAGAAATGGGAGTATATAGGTTTAGGTTTGTGATGTGGAACGTTGGATTACTCAAACCCATCATAGCCACACATGCCACTAACCCAACCAAACCCACTCTTCTCCACAACTCATGGGTCCGGTCTAAACAAAGGCCGGACAAGCAATCAACATGCACCAAAGACACAATGTACCAAAGACAACATGGGCCTAAGTGCGCCGGGAAAGGGGAATGACATATAATGTTATATATAAGATATTAAGAAGCAACAACAACTATATAAAACAACAGTTGATAACTAATGTACACAAGTAATGAGAAAAGTTGATAACTAAAGCAATATGAAATATAATAAGCATTAACAAAATAACCAATAAGTAATATAATAACTTTAAAGTAAGCATTAGGCAATATAATAAGCATTAACTAATATTCAACATCAAGTAATAATAACTAGTATTCAACAACTGCCTACGCGTGCCTATGTATTCCCCTAGTCACCTCTAGGCGCCCGTCGTCTGACACGAGTTTTTCTTCTCCAGGTCGATCTGGGTTTCCCCCAGCCTGCTCGCCTAGGCCGCCTAGGCGTCACCTGTGACAACATAGACTCTACCTAAACTTTCTTTGTCCATTTCAATAGAAGACCAATATATCCTAGCAGATCCAGTCAGTTTTATTTTGGCAAATCAGATGCGTCTCTCGTCATACATTTTGAACCACTCAAAATAATTGTCTATGTTAGACCAACCAATCACTAAATGCCTTAGGATCAAGGCGATCGTCAAAGAATGGGACCTCTACCTTTACTTTCGTAGTGATTTCATCACCTCAAAATTTATAGTTCCAATCTCTTGGACTATATTTCTCATCGGAATAATCATAGATATAATAGGAAATCTAGATCTATGTTTCTCTCTCTTAGGTGGAGCAGGATTAGCAAGGTTATGCCTTTCACGGTAGGGTGTATAAAAATTTTAGAACCCACCCTAGCATGTTGTATTATATATGCATTTGGTCCGCTAACAATTTTTTCCATTCCTGAATGAGATAGATCCCATATGATTATTTGGTGGGGTTGTTCAATGACACATATTGCTTCCATTTGATTGACTCTAGCATTCAAAGTCTCTATCTGCATCTGCATTGAACCTATATTTTATTTGATTTTTTTTTTTAGTCTAATATCGATGAAGAAAAATTACCAAACAAATCACTAACTTCCATGTTTGAATGTAAAATTCTCCTGTTACGTAAATGCATAAACAAAAGCCTAAACCTAGGCTCTCATACAAATCTGACAAGGAACAGGAACTTAAGTTCCACTAATCCAATTTTACAATTAGGGTTTATAGGATTTTTAACTAGTGAGCAAGTTATTTTTTTGATTCAATAGAAAATTATGGAAGGAGACTTAGTTATTGTTATTGGTTTACCTGGAAGAGTATAATTCTGCCGCAAGCCGTCGAGAAAGACGCAAACTTTGTCTACAATGGATAGGTCTTCAATATGTTCTTGAACCCCTTATGATATGGTACACAACTCCTAATTAAGGAGGAAGACCGCATGCGCCACTCGTGAATGACATAGTCGATATGAATTTGACTAGGGTTTCGAAGAATTATGATGTCGATTCGTTGTTATGCATATTAACCTCAAAATAACAAACAAATAGTGATATTAATAAAGATAAACACATAATCTATTGATTCCTAAGGAATATAAACTTCCTATTCAAAATAACATCCAAATAAAAATAAGAATAACAAAATATCAATTTCTCAACCTAAATATTTCTTTTTTAGATTATGCAAGCATAAATAATACAAAACTCTGACTCATTTCTGTTTTGTCATGGTAGAATATGATCCCGATCAAATTTCCAAGGGACATTGGGGTTGATCTGGATCCTAACGTGTATTCTGATTCAGTCTCGCCTCCAAAAACTTTGAAATCTAGAACTACAGGTCGGGTTAATACCGTACAATTTTAATATACTAGTTTATTTAATTTATGGGTCAGTAAAATGATATATATCTATTATTGGAGTATAGTTTTGTATATTCCTTCCTTTTGTCACAATGTGCATGTAAAAAAATGGACCAGCCCAACAAATGCTCCGTTGTGAAAATCCTATAGTTCTTACGGCATCATTTGTGAAAAATAACAAATGCTGCAGTGCTAGAATCCTACAATTGTTCTTACAGCATCATTTGTGAAAAATAATGTAGTCCCAAACCAACAATGATTTTTAAGGACCTAAAAAATAATGTTGTCCCAAACCAACATGGGTTTTGAAGGATCTGGTGTATTTTGATGATATAATCACTACTATCTAAAAAATTTAGCAAATAAATAATTTGTATGGATTTACCCTTGGTTAGAGGAAGTGATTCCAAAAATTCTCTAAGCCCAACTGAATTAGCATAAAGGGGGTTTGGAAATAGTTTTCAACTAGCAATTGACGTGCCTCGGTTATAACCTCACTAGCTGCGTCATTGCCCCAAGCGCAAAGATGATTTTCCCAATGGCCCTTGGAACTTATCTTATACTGCTTTCCTCTCACTCCCACGACTTAGCCTTTGCGATGTCGGACTAATAATGTTTCCATAAACATTATACATATAAACTTGCTGACCGAGCAAAATTTTCTTCCGCTTTGTTTGCTACAACCACAAAGGATTCTAAATCTCAGTCAGAGAAGAAGCGTGGGAAAGAAATACATACGAGAGGAGAGCAGAGTCCATCCTTAGCATAAAAATCTTACTTCATTATGATCTGCAACATAAGACTCTGAGCTGATCGGCATGAGAATAGATCTTTGAATCACCGAAATCAACTGGCTCTTGTGGTCAGTGAGAAAAGGTATAACCTACCTGGCTAGGCTGACGGTCTCGAAATAAAACTCCGGGGGAGGTGTGGGACAATAGGCCCGAATGACATGCAATGCAGCATGCATAAAGTCCCGTACATATCGTTGGGCATCTAAAAAAAAGATCTCTGAATCTGCCAGGAAATTCGATGTTTTATCCTCTTAAGAAAAAATATTTTGGTGCTTAATTAATTGAATCTTATATGTCCTAACTCAAGTATGCATTTCATTGTAGGGTAAATTTTATACGGAAAGACATAGGGATAGATCCATGAATCTGTCACGAACTTTGGTGCTTTTCGTTTTTTAGAAAAAGCATTGCATAAGTGTATGTTACATAATGGTAGACTAGTAATGATACATTGATAGAAGGACTAGGTTGTGTTTCATTATGTAGACTTATTTACTGGTTACTGATTTTCCTCAAAAGGACAGGAATAACTCTACTTGCATTCTAATTTTTGTAAATTTTGGCTCTCTGCCTGATCTTGTGTTGCATATGACTGAGTGCTAGACGAGATTTTTGGGGTTTGATTATGTGATTAAAAAGAATATCAGTTAGGTTCATAAAAATCAATACTTCTATTTCTTGTTGTTCTGAATTTCAAGCATTTGTGCTTGTTGTTTCTCATGCCATACCTCCGAAGAAAAATAACAAGAGCTTAATGATAATAGTAAAAAAAAATTTGTTTATCTAATTTTTTAAATCATCTACAAGGTGCAAGACTAATTATGTCTTCTTGGATACCATTAAACAATATTACTCCCATTGATGCTTCAAACGCCACTGAATCATTTACCTCCTATTAATGCTTCAAACCGAAAAATTAAAGAAAAGTTATTTCTCTATTCTAAATCATATAATCATGTTAATTGGATATAAATTACAAAGTTGTCAATTGTCAAAAGTTTCTGTTATTGATCAATGTACTATTTTTTTTACTCAAATAAGTTCTTTTCAGTAATGATGTCGGGGATAAAGAAATACAAAACAATCTTTTTCTTCCTTTCCTAGAGATTTGCATGGTCTACACTATTGGAGTTATCAAATAATTAGGAGCCACACATGTAAAATTAATTATGTTGTGTTATGTAAATAATTAAGCCAAATTAAAGTGGTCTAACTGAAAAATAAGCTTAAGGATATAATTGTCATGGAGATAATGTATAGATACCTTGAGATAAATCTAATTTTATGAGGCGCCAAATTAGAAATATCTAAAACCAAGAATATATATATATATATATATATATATATTCATTAGGGGTTATGGACCCCAATTTGTAAGGCCACAAAATGAGAGGATTTTCTATTTTCTGTTCTACTCGTCATCCCCATCAACTGAGAAAGAGAAAAAAATTTACCTTTGTCAATAAGGGTTGCATCATGTTGGAAGATCGAACCATAAAAAGAGACATTCGCTACAAGATCAATTTAGCTAAGCGATGGATTCATGTACGCTTCCGCAATTATTTACCATCTCCATCTCATGAATCAACAAAAAAAATCTAACATACACAACATTCATAATTAACTTTTTAGTTTGTTATTAGCAAAACTTAGAAAACATTTTTAAGGTTGTGGGTTCACATGAAATTTAGTTCAGTTTAGAAAGTGATAATATATTTGTGAGGATATTGTATTTCTCCATATATGAGATATATTTGTTGAGAATTGTGTATTTCTCTTGGCAACTGTATAAGAATAAGTGTGGAAAAAATCAGCCGAATGTCGAAGAATAAGGGTGAAGGGGAAGCTGTGGAACTAGTCAAATATAAAGCTTAGAGAAGTATTTGAGAGAGAATTTCACGATGTTTATTCATCTCACAATGGAGAATATATAAATTTACTATATATGATTGTATTTTTTATATGGTAATTACTAAATACAATATATTTCTTCCATATACATGTACTACCATATCTATGATATTCCTATGTGGTAAGTACTCAACACAATATATTCCTACCATATATAAGTACTACCATATATGATGGTATTTCTATATGGTAAGTATTAAACACAAAAATATTACCATGACTCATGCTAACACACTCCCTTAAGTTGGAGCATAAACATTGATCTCCAACTTGCACAATGAGTCATAAAAGTTTTCTTAAGAACACATTTTGTAAGAATATATGTTTGTTGTTCTTCAATAGAGACAAAAGGAAAGCTAATAAATTTGGCATCTGGCTATTACTTTATGAAATAACGATCAACCTCCACATGCTTAGTATCTTCAGGAACATTCAACTAGTCGAGACTAGCAATTTAACTGGATTCAACGGGTCAATCTTTATATTCGATGGGTCGAATGTCTCATTTCGACGGATTAAAATGATGGTTGGATCGGCTATAACATCTGCGTCTCAGTTCGATAGGTAGAGAACTTTCATAAGACCCATCGATATACCTTCTTCATATGTCCCACCTTCATGCACTTTTTCTTATTTACCATGATATAAACTCATCAAAATATGAATTCTTTCCTTTAAGAGTAGTGCCAGTAGATAAAAAATAGCTCATAGTATAATACTTCTAGACATTAGTATCATTTAGCTTGGTACCTCTAAATGATCTCGATATTGAATCCGAGGTTTTGAAAGTGACCTCAACCTTCTAGACTTCATTAATCTTATAAGAGCCTTCTTTTGTATCACCCATTAAAAATTGTAGCAGATTCAACTAAACAGACAGATTTGAATATGAGATTTTGACGGTGACCTCAACCTTCTAGACTTCATTGATTTTAGAATAACCTTCTTTTGTATCACCAAATAAAAATTGTAGCAGATTCAACTAGACAGACATATTTCAATGGGTCGAAGAAAACTGATCTAAGAAACAATTAAATTGAAAAGAAAGTTCTTAAACTAATCTAAGAAACAATCAAATTGAAAAGAAATAGGCAAAGTCCTCATGGATCTTTGCTCTAATATCAAGTCAAATATAGATCTTGGAGAAGTATTTGAGATAAAAAAAAATCTTAGATGTTTATTCATCTCACAATGGAGGCTATATAAAGGGGTTTGTATTATCCTATATGATTGTGTTCTTATATGAAAATTAATAAATACAACATATTTCTACCATATACAAGTACTACCATATACGATGGTAATCTTATATGGTAAGTACTAAACACAATATATTACCAAATACAAGTACTACCATACATGATGGTATTCCTATATAGTAAGTACAAAACAGAAAATATCAATATGACTCATGCTAACAAAACTGACACTAATGGACGGAGAAAGAAAGGCCCAAATATTCTTCCTTCGTTGTTGTTGGTCTTGGAAAAGAAAGAAAATGTTTTTTTTATGTACTTTGTTAGTCATAAGGAAAAAATATGAAGAAATTGAAAATTAATTCTCATACATAAACAATTTAAGAGAATTATATAACCAATTTAAGAGAAACCATTTTTCTATCTCTTCCAAGACCTACAACAACGAAGGAAGATATATTGGGCCTTTCTGTCTCCATCCATTAGTGTTAATTCTGTTAGCGTGAGTCATTTTTCTATTTTGTGTTTGGTACTTACCATATAAGAATACCAAAATATATAGTATTGCTTGTATACGGTAACATATTGTGTTTAGTACTTAATATATAGGAATATCATCGTATATGGTAGTACTTGTATATGGTAGAAATATATTATATTTAGTAATTAACATATAAAAATACAATCATATATGATAATACAAACCCTTTTACATAGCCTCCATTGTGAGATGAATAAACATATAAGAATTTTTTATCTCAAATTACTTCTCCAAGATATACATCTGACTTGATATCAGAGCAAAGATCTGTGAGAAATTTGTCTATTTATTTTTAATTTGATTGTTTCTTAGATTAGTTCAAGAACTTTCTTTTCAATTTGAGTGTTTAGATCAGTTTCTAATCGAGAATATTTTTAATTTGATTGTTTATTAGATTAATTTTTGGTCAAACACTTCTTTCTTATATCAGAAAGAACTGATTTGACCCATCGAGTATTTCTTTCGGCCTAGCAAAATATGTCAATCGAGTCGATTCTACTATAAGTTTTTAATGGATGAGACAAAAGAAGTCTCTTCTAAGATCAATGAGGTCAAGAAGGTTGATGTTACTGTCAACACCTCTGATTCAATATCTAGATCGTTTGGAGATACCAAACTCAATAATACAAATTTCTTATGGAATTTCTCTACCCGTCCAACTGAGACACATATGTTATAAGCGATCCAACCATCATTTTAACCTGTCGAAGTGAGACATTCGACCTATAGAATATAAAGGTTGGCCCATTCAAACAAGTTATAGTCAGAAAAAAATTTGACTAGTCAAATTGCTATTCTCGACTAGTCAAATGTTACTGAAGATACTATGCATGTGGAGGTTGATCATCATTTCATAAAGTAAAAGCCATAAGTGAAATTTATTAGCTTTTCTTTTGTTTCTATTGAAGAACAGCTAACAAATATTCTTACAAAACGTGCTTCTAAGAAAACTTTTATGACTCACTGTGCAAGTTCGACATAATCGATGTTTATGCTCCAACTTGAGAGAGCGCGTTAGTATGAGTCATGGTAAAAATTTTGTGTTTAATACTTACCATATATAATATCAACATATATGGTAGTACTTGTATATGGTTGGAATATATTGTGTTTAGTACTTACCATATAGGAATACCATTATATATGGTAGTACTTGTGTATGATAGAAATATATTGTATTTAGAAATTACCATATAAGAATATAATCATATATTGTAATTTTATATATTCTCCACTATGAGATGAATAAACATCGAGTATTCTCTCTCAAATACTTATCTAAACTTTATATTTCACAACTTCCACAATTTTCCCTTCACCCATTATTCTTCGACATTCAACCGTCGTTTCCACACTTATTCTTATACAATTGCCAAGAGAAATACAAAATTCTCAACACATATATCTCCTATGTAGAGAAATACAATATCCTGACAAATATATCTTCACTTCCTAAATGGAACTGAATTTGAATGTGAACCCATAATTTGACTTAAAAATATTTTTTAATTTCTGCAACTAACAAACTCATAATTTAATTCTGAAGGTTGTGTATGTTAGATTTTTTTCGTTGATTCATAAGATGAAGATGATAAATAATTGCAGAAGTGTACATGAATCCATCGCTTTGCTAGATTGATTTTGTAGCGAATGTATCTTTTTATGGTTCGATCTTCCAACTTGATGCGACCCTTAATAAAAAAAGATGCAATATTGTCTCTCTGTTGATGGGGATGTAGTGTAGAACATAAAAGGAAAAACCCTCTCTTTTTGTGGCCGTACAAATTGGAGATCATAACCCCTAATATATATATATATAATTTAGTCCCTCGTCAAATTAGATTTATCTATAAGGTATCTACACATTATCTCCATGACAATTACACCATTAAGCCTATTTTCCAATTAGACCACTTTAATTTGACTTAATTATTTAGATAGCAAAACACAATTAATTTTACATGTACTGTGGCCCCTAATTATTGGATAACTCCAACAATCTTTCACTTTTCCACATATGTAATCTTACAAATGTGTTAACCTTATGTGCTCAAAAATTGCTATATGAACCTTATGGGTATATCTGGACAATCTCGTCCATTAACCATATCAATATATGATCAAAGATGTCTTTGTCATATTTAACATAACTAAACCATCAATGGTCAAATATACCGTTATAGCTAAATGACATAGATCAATCATGGATGCCTAGCATAAAATTTACATGGAATGTGGTCAACTATGGAATGTGGTCAACTCATGTCTATTTTCAACTGGTGTTCCTTTACTTTAATAAGATCAATACTTTAACAGAATAAAACAGAATGAACATAATTTTTCATATATCTGATCAGAAAATATCCAAAATAATTAAATATGTAAATGTGTCCAAATCCAAATAAATAGCACCAAAATACATGAAGCACAAACTCCTACTATATTGCCATATTCTTAAATAAGATAACACATATATGAGCAGTGTTCTTATGAAAGACCTTGAGTTGTAACCCTTTTGTGAGCGGATCCGCTAACATAGAGTTTGTCCCAATGTGCTATATGGACACTTGACCATTCTGAATTTTTTCTTTCAAAATTAGAAACTTTATGTCAATATGCTTTGACTTATACTACATCATGTTGTTATTGGAATACAATACTTTTGATTTATTATCATAATATAATTTGAGTGGTCTTCTAATACCCTCTAGTATGTGCAGCCTTATGACAAAATTTTGCTACCATATTCCATGATTGGATGCCTCACAACATGCTACAAGCTCTGTTGTCATGGTGGAAGAAGCCATAAGTGTCTGTTTTACACTCTTACAAGATATATCTCCACCAGCCAACATGCAAACATAACCTGATGTGGATCTCCTGCTGTCTTGGCATCCAGCAAAAATCAGAGTCGGAATACCTTATGATCTCCAAATGATCTGATCCCCTATAACTGAGCATGTAATCCTTTATTCTCTATAAATTACTTAAGTATACCGTTCGTATGCTTTCTAATAATACATTCGAAGATTGCTTAAATATCTTCCTAGAATTCTATCTATGTACGCAATATCCAGATGCTACATACTTGAGTATACATTATATTCCATACAACTGATGAACAGAGAATTGATTGCATTTCTTTAGTTCAAGGCTATTCTTAGGGCACTAACTGATATTGAACTTGTCTCCTTTAGCGACAGGGGAGTCACATGGTTGTATTCTTGCATGCCAAATCTTTTAAGCACTTTCTTAATATAGCTCCGTTGTGAGAATCCAAGAATACCTAAAGAATGGTCTCAGTGTATCTGGCTTCTTAATACAAAAAGATGTGTCACCAAGATCTTTCATTTGAAAGTTATTTGTTATAAATTTCTTAGTGTCGTGCAACATGTCTATATTATTTGTAGCAAACATTATGTCATCGATATACAAAACAAGAATAATATGTTTACTCCTACTGAATTTATTATACACACAATCTTCAACAGTGTTTATCTCAAAACCAAACGAGGTAACCACTTGGTAAAATTCATAGTACCATTTATGAGAAGATTGCTTGAGTCCATAAATAGATTTTGTCAATTTGCAAACCATGTTCTTTGGGTCTCCTAACACAAAAAATTTTGGGTGCACCATATAAATTATTTCGTCAATGTTACCATTGAGAAACGTCATTTTTATATCCATGTGATGTAACTCAAGATCAAAATATGTGACAAGTGTCAAGTCTCATAATTGTTCTAAAAAAGTCGATCGAAGAAACCAGAAAGGAAGTTTCTTTAAAATTAATCCCTTCCTTTTGAGTAATGCCATCAGCTACAAGATGTGTTTTATACCTATCCACATTACCCTTTGAATCCTTCTTGGTTTTAAACATCCATTTGTAACCAATGGACTTTGCACCTTTTGGTAATGAGACAAGTTCTTAAACTTTATTTTCTTACATAGAATTATACTCCTCATTCATTACATCAATCCACTTTTAGTTGATTGAATCATCTTTCAGTATTCCACAGACTTCCTCATGTTCCTGGAGAATTATGACAAAATTATCAAAAATTATATTTCTACTTTCCCTGGTGGGCCGTCTTAATGGCATTGGTTCTTGAGGTTGTTCCCAGGAACAATTACATTATCTTCAATTGGGGTGCATTTATGTTGTTTTATTGAGTTAGCTCAACATCGACTTGTAGAGGTAATTCGGTATTGTCTTATTGAGGTTATGGATTAACTTCTTGATCAATAATGACAAGTATAGAAACCTGCACAATATCAAAAGTGATAGCAGAAATCAAAATTGATTCCTTCTATAAAAAAAATATACCTAACTTTATTTCTCCCCCAAACTCAACATCCTAAAAAAAATATTGCAGTTTCTGTCAACAAAATTCCTTTGTGTTGGATCGTAAAATTTATATCCCCTTGATCTCTCAACATAACTAATAAAGTAGCTGCTTACAATTTTGGTATGTTTTTCCTTTACACATTCAATATAGATATTAAATTCTGTGAAGTCAAGAAAATCCAAAATCCCATCAGACACAAGTCATTCAACTATATTTCTAAAGATGTGACCTAATCGCATGTGCAAGAATAAGGTCATTTTTTAATTTATTGTTTATTATCACATGATTTCACATGCAAGGTTTCTTTGTAAGATAAAATAGTTTAAAGCGAATATAGGTTATCATAAACATTAAAGACCAACAATATTTGAATTTTAATATAGATCAAACTTTATTGTTTCCAAATGTGCAATTATAACCAGATTTTTCCATTAAAGAAATTAAAATTATTTTTTTCCTGAAAGATGGTACAATATAAGTGTCTACCAAATCCAAATAATAATTAATTCCCAATAATAACCTAAAATACCCTATTGTTTACACTTCTACTGACTTGCCATCACCTACATAGATGTGTCTTTCACCATTACTTGGCTTTTGGTAGCTCAGACAACCTTGCATAGAAACATTGATGTAGGCATTGTAGTAGAATCTATCCACCATGTGTTTCTAGGTAATGAAGCTAAATTAATCTTAGAACAGACCAAATTAAAAAATATACCTTTCTTTACACGCCATGCGGGGTACTTTGTATATTCCTTCTTTACGTATTATGGCTTATCACAAAAGAAACAACCTTTAGCTTCACTTTGTTGTTTCTTTTGTGCTGAACCCTAACCATCTTCTGTATTCTCTCTCTTAGTGCCCTTATGCTTGTCTTTAGAGGTAGAAACCAAATTAGCACTTTCAGTCATATCTTGCTTTAATCTCTCATCTTCTTATAGACAGTATGAAATGAGCTCATTTAGAGTCCATTTCTTCTTTTGGCAGTTGTAAATGACCTTAAACTAGTTATACTGTGTAAGAAGTGGAAATAATACCATATACACAAGTAAGTCATCAAACGTGTCGAGCTTAAGTGCCTTAAGTTTTGAATGAATATAAGACATCTCCATGATGTACTCCCTTATGTTACCTTTGTCCTTATACTTCATGGTAATCAAGCACAACAAAAGTGTGCTTTTTTTTGTCTAATCATTCTTTGCAAATTATTTCTCAATTTCAACAGTGAATTGTTTGGCACTGGTAACTTTATCAAATACTTCACCCTTGAATGCTTCTGGAATGTCGCACTTTATGATTATAAGACTCATGTGGTTTGAGTATTCCCATTTCTCAAAGTTCACTCTTTCAGTAGAGAAATTGTCTTCCTTAGGAGCAGTGGGATACTCAATCCTAAGTGAAAGGTCTAAATCCACCGAGAACAATATATAATGTTCTTTTTCCAATCCTTCAAAGTTTCTCCCATTAAGCATGGAAATTGAATTCAAATTAACAGATATTGTTGCAACATTATGTCACTCTCCAGTCCCAAAATATATAGGACCAGAGTACGTAACAATGGCTAGCTACGTATCAAGCAACTCTATCCCAACTATAATACGTATACGCTATCTAGAGCTACCGAAAGCCAATAACTAGTCCAATAATCTATATCTCAATCCACATAAAACGAATATCAAGAATGAATAATATGATTCATGGTCTATAGCTCATTAACATATATGTTCGAATAGACTCGAAAGAATAATGTAAGTCTATCAAAACTAGGCAATACAACATATAGTGCCATGGTATAAAATATAAAATATGGAAGAAGATAAATGGTACCACTAGCGATATCTGAATCCTGCAAGAATAAGTCATCGCTGTAGAAGCATGAAAAATACGCTGGATAGCTCTACGCAGCATGGTGATGCAGGGCAGCGTAAGCAGGGGACCTCAAGACCATCAAGAGTACAGTGGAGCTTTTCCGCTAAGCACGGCATAAAATATGTTGGGACCATCCGCGTAAGATGCAGTATGTCCAGGCTTCTTCAGCTTAGACGGGGTGCTTCATCGCCTCCATGGCGTAAAACTCAGCCGCTCTCAAAGCAGCGTTAATGCGTATGAGGAACGCTTCGTCTTCCCCGAAATAAACCTGTCAAGTCACGCAGTGAACCTGGCCTCTGACTCCTGACAAAAAGTGCTGCACGGCTACCCAGACGACGGCTAGAAACGATGGCAGACCCCTTGGGATGTGCCCCACAGTATGATGGCGGATCTCGACATTTAATGCAGAGGATTTGGTTAAAATATTACCAAACCGTCGGTTACCAAAGTCCCCCCAGCGTAAACCGCTCTTTTGCGTACAAGGGAATACGCCGCCTTATTTTACACAGGCAAACATGAGCTATTTTACGCTCCGCAGTAGACAAACCGCCTGCCACGTCAAAAGCTGCACTTCGTACAGGGCCCGAGGCACGTCTCTACGTCAAATTGCACAGAGCGGTGACAGTTTCCCTCAAGACACGTCTCTGCGACGGATGCACAGAAGGGCTGCAGACCTTCAAAACACGTCTCCGTATTTAATGCACATGATGGTGGCAAATCTCTGTAAGAGATTTGATTACACCTTCGAAAGCCGTAATTCCGACGAAGACGTCCACATCAACACTCTGGCACGGTACGCAGCGGCTTCTACGCCCATTCAGGATCTGTGCTTATTCGGCTTCAAACGCCCACTCAGTCTCTACGACCATTCGGCTTCTATGCCTGTTCGGCTTCTATGCCTGTTTGGCTTCTATGCCTATTCGGCTTCTACGCCTGTTCGGCTTCTATGCCTATTTTGGCTTCTACGCCAAGGGTGACAGTCATTTGGCTTCTATGCCAACCTCTTCTACACGAGGGATACCTACCTACGTGGCTTCTACGCCGTGATCTTTGTAGCAGATATACGCATTTTGTCCCCTTAGTTGGACACGTGTCACATGCTCACGCAAAAGGTCATTTATGCGCAGGCATTGGTTATTTTAACCGTTGTGTAAAAGGGTGCTGTACTGTCCACTCCTTGGTTGTTACACCGACGGAGTGATCACTGTCACCAAAACTCTATAAATAGAGACCCCTATTAATGGGGAAGAAGGTCGACAATTTGGAAGATCGAACCAGGTCGGAGAATTGGTAGAAAAGAGAGATAGAGAGAGAAAAGGAGAGAAGAGTCCGGAGCTTAGGCAAAGAGTAGGGGTCGACGGTTCTGGCACCGTGCATCCACCCTCCTTCGCAGCCTTCGAAGCCGCTACCCGTCTTCCATGGCACTTCTTCAACATCGTGTAGTCCAAGGGCTAAAGTGATCGACTGCAGATCAGACACCTATAGCAATTTATACCCAGATTAAATAAATTGTACTCCCGCATCCTCGTATAGGATCGAATTATACAAGTTTGTTTGTAAACCAAAGGGCACGGGTCTCGTATAAACCCTATCATTGAAATACACTTTTATTCTTTCGTTTAATACCACAAACAAGATGGCGACTCTGCTGGGGACCTCTTTCTCTTCTAATGAGGAAGCAATTGCTCAACACGAGGCGGTATCCGTGGGATCCATGAAGAAGACACTGGTCGTCCAATTCGACCAGTCTGCCTACGAAGACATGCTTCGAACCGGGGGTAGCTCTCACTCTCTCTCCGTCCAAGATAACAGGAAGCTGCACAAAGTGTGGATGCCCAAGACATCCTCTACCATTCCTGTGGACTCTCCGATCTCTCCTATCTCTCCGACCAATGAGGTTGTAGCACTGCTCCCTCCGTGCCCTGCACGTAAAACTCAGTCTCCCGCTACGCGCGGTACAGACGAAACTTCGGGCAAAGCCTCAGCGCTGACCCAGAAGTATTCACTGCGCTCTACGCGTAGGAACCAGTCTTCCGCTACGCACGGTACAGACAAAACTTCGGGTAAAGCCTCAGCGCTAACCCAGAAGTATTCACTGCGCTCTACGCGTAGGAATCAGTCTTCCGCTACGCGCGGTACAGACAAAACTTCGGGCAAAGCCTCAGCGCTAACCCAGAAGTATCCACTGCGCTCTACGCGCAGAAACCAGTCTCCCGCTACGCGCGGTACAGACCAAACTTCTGATGATGCCTCAGTGCCAAATCGGAAGTACAAATCATGCTCCGTGTGCAAGACAATATCTGGACTCTATGGGGAACCAGATGAGCGCTATGATCTCCGCAAGTGCAACGACAAGTCTGGGGGTGGTCTCCCTCGACAAAACCGAGCAACATCCAAAGCTGGGGGTAGAATTCCCTCAGAATCCGAAGAGGATGCAACGATGACGATCTTCCCACAAGACCATAGAACTCAAGCATCAGGAGCCCGAAGGCCAAAAGGGACTTTCTCCTTCAATGAAGATGACATCAGTGAAATCTTCGATACGTTGATGAAAGAAAACAAACTTCATCTACCCAACATCAGATACCCTGAGAGGGCTGGCAAAGACGATGACCCAAATTATTGTCTCTTTTATCAGTACAATCATCATCCTACAAAGGCGTGCTATGTACTAAAAAGGAGAATTCAGGAGTTGATCGAGGCCAAGGTCATCACTTTGCATCTATAAACGAGGAAACGATCACTGTAAATTGGTTTCACTTTGAAGTGATAATTTGCTCCCTCAAGAAAATATCAGATGATGAATCTAAAAAGTTTTCCAGTGGATTCTTCAGGTCCAACCCAGGGAGTTTGTCATGTTCATATTACCTCTGAACAAACCTTCCTAAATCCGGCTATCGATTATCATGTTCATATTACCTCTGATATCGATTGTCATCTCAACCTAAGCACCCGTACTTAACTCTAAGTACGCCAGTGGTGTTGAATCCACAAAAACTGCCATGTCCATATTACCTCTGAGCAGATATGCACCTGCATCCCCGATGGAATTGCAACCCAGGGAGTTTGTCATGATCATATTACCTCTAAATAAACCTTCCTAAATCCGGATATCGATTATCATGTTCATATTATCTCTGATATCGATTGTCATCTCAACTTAGCACCTATACTTAACTCTAAGTATGCCAGTAGTGTTGAGTTCACAAAAACTGCCATATCCATATTACCTCTGAGCAGATGTATGCCTCTATCCTCGATAGAGTCACAACCCAGGGAGTTTGTCATGTTCATATTACCTCTGAACAAACCTTCCTGATCTGGCTATCGATTATCATGTTCATATTACCTCTGATATCGATTGTCATCTCAACTTAGCACCCGTACTTAACTCTAAGTACGCCAGTGGTGATGAGTCCACAAAAATTGCCATGTCCATATTACCTCTGAGCAGATATGCACCTCCATCCCCGATGGAATTGTAACCCAGGGAGTTTGTCATGTTCATATTATCTCTGAACAAACCTCCCTAATCCGGCTATCGATTATCATGTTCATATTACCTTTGATATCGATTGTCATCTCAACTTAGCACCCGTACTTAACTCTAAGTACGCCAGTAGTGTTGAGTCCACAAAAACTGCCATGTCCATATTACCTATGAGCAGATATGCACCTCCATCCCCGATGGAATTGCAACCCAGGGAGTTTGTCATGTTCATATTACCTCTGAATAAACCTTTCTAAATCCGACTATCGATTATCATGTTCATATTACCTCTGATGTCGATTATCATCTCAACTTAGCACCCGTACTTAACTCTAAGTACGCCAGTGGTGTTGAGTCCACAAAAACTGCCATGTCCATATTACCTCTGAGCAGATGTATGCCTCTATCCCCGATAGAGTCACAACCTAGGGAGATTGTCATATTTATATTACCTCTGAACAAACCTCCCTGATCCGGCTATCGATTATCATGTTCATATTGCCTCTGATATCGATTGTCATCTCAACTTAGCACCCGTACTTAACTCTAAGTATGCCAGTGGTGTTGAGTCCACAAAAACTGCCATATCCATATTACCTCTAAGCAGATATGCACCTCCATCCCCGATGGAATTGCAACCCAGGGAGTTTGTCATGTTCATATTACCTCTGAATAAACCTTCCTAAATCCGGCTATCGATTATCATGTTCATATTACCTCTGATATCGATTGTCATCTCAACTTAGCACCCGTACTTAACTCTAAGTACGCCAGTGGTGTTGAGTCCACAAAAACTGCCATGTCCATATTACCTCTGAGCAGATGTATGCTCTTTCCCCGATAGAGTCATAACCCAGGGAGTTTGTCATGTTCATATTACCTCTAAACAAACCTCCCTGATCCGGCTATCGATTATCATGTTTATATTACCTCTGATATCGATTGTCATCTCAACTTAGCACCCGTACTTAACTCTAAGTACGCCAGTGGTGTTGAGTCCACAAAAACTGCCATGTTCATATTACCTCTGAGCAGATATGTACCTCCATCCCCGATGGAATTGCAACCCAGGGAGTTTGTCATGTTCATATTACCTCTGAACAAACCTTCCTAAAATCGGCTATCTATTATCATGTTCATATTACCTCTGATATCGATTGTCATCTCGGCTATCGATTATCACCTCTGATATCGATTTTTATCTCAACTTAGCATCCGTACTTAACTCTAAGTACGCCAGTGGTGTTGAGTCCACAAAAACTGCCATGTCCATATTACCTCTGAGCAGATATGCACCTCCATCCCCGATGGAATTACAACCCAGGGAGTTTGTCATGTTCATATTACCTCTGAACAAACCTTCCTAAAATCGGCTATCGATTATCATGTTCATATTACCTCTGATATCGATTGTCATCTCAACTTAGCACCCGTACTTAACTCTAAGTACGCCAGTGGTGTTGAGTCCACAAAAACTGCCATGTCCATATTACCTCTGAGCAGATGTATGCCTCTATCCCCGATAGAGTCACAACCCAGGGAGTTTGTCATGTTCATATTACCTCTGAACAAACCTCCCTGATCCGGCTATCGATTATCATTTCATATTACCTCTGATATCGGTTGTCATCTCAACTCAGCACCCGTACTTAAACTCTAAGTACGCCAGTGGTGTTAAGTCCATAATACCTATCACGTCCATACTATCTCTGATAGGGTTTATTTCAAACTTATTATTTGCACTTAATGTGCGCAACAAATAATAGGTCCATTAAAAATCCTCCAGTGGGATGTCCTCAACAAATACGGTATCGTACTACGTCAGCCTATCATTCAGAGAAGGCGGACAGTCAGCGAATTTGAAAAGTTTTTCGCGCAAAGCAGTTCAGCGATTCCTATGCTAAAGGAGCTTTCTACGCTCGACAGCAATAGATCTAGGTTTTACGCTCGCAAGCTATCAGTCTATGGTTTTATGCCCGGATGCCTTTGTGCTCAGTAGCTTTTACGCTCGAGAGACAACAAACCTACGATTTTACGCTCAGCAGATACCAAATCGAATGATCTCACGCTCGGTGGCGCTCAGTTTATGCTCAGAAGCAACAGATCCGCAAACTTCACGCTCGGAGAAATTTTTTTTTCAGAAGCTACAGATCTACAGTTCTACGCTAAAAGTGCTTTTTACGCTCGACAGCTATGAATCTACGGCTTTACGTTCGACAGCTATCAGTCTATGGTTTTATGCCCGGATGCCTTTGTGCTCAGTAGCTTTTACGCTCGAGAGGCTACAAACCTACGACTTCACGCTCAGGAACCACAAGTCTACGATTTTACGCTCGATGTTGTTTAGTTTATGCTCAGAAGCTGCAGACTAATGATTTCACGCTCCACGACTTCCCGCACATCTGAAAGATACGCCGGCCAGATCACGCGTACATCTGAATGGTCCCCAAAAGTGGTTCATGCTTCATTCAAAGCGTTCCAAATTCCGAAGAAATTTGAAAGCTTTGAAGGGGGTCTTGTAGAAGCATAAAAAATACGCTAGATAGCTCTACGCAGCATGGTGATGCAGGGCAGCGTAAGCAGGGGACCTCAAGACCATCAAGAGTACAGTGGAGCTTTTCTGCTAAGAACGGCATAAAATATGTTGGGATCATCCACGTAAGATGCAGTATGTCCAGGCTTCTTCAGCTTAGACGGGGTGCTTCATCGCCTCCATGGCGTAAAACTCAGCCGCTCTCAAAGCAGCGTTAATGCGTATGAGGAACGCTTCGTCTTCCCCGAAATGAACCTGTCAAGTCATGCATTAAACCTGGCCTCTGACTCTTGATAAAAAGTGCTGCACGGCTACCCAGACGATGGCTGGAAACAATGGCAGACCCCTCGGGATGCGCCCCACAGTATGATGGCGGATCTCGACATTTAATGCAGAGGATTTGGTTAAAATATCACCAAACCGTCGGTTACCAAAGTCCCCCCAGCGTAAACCGCTCTTTCGCGCACAAGGGAATACGCCGCCTTGTTTTACACAGGCAAATATGAGCTGTTTTACGCTCCGCAGTAGACAAACCGCCTGCCACGTCAAAAGCTGTACTTCGTACAGGGCCCGAGGTACGTCTCTACGTCAAATTGCACAGAGCGGTGACAGTTTCCCTCAAGACACGTCTCTGCGACGGATGCACAGAAAGGCTGCAGACCTTCAAAACACATCTCCGTATTTAATGCACATGATGGTGGCAAATCTCTGTAAGAGATTTGATTACACCTTCGAAAGTCGTAATTCCGGCGAAGACGTCCACATCAACACTCTGGCACGGTACGCAGCGGCTTCTACGCCCATTCAGGATCTGTGCTCATTCGGCTTCAAACGCCCACTCAGTCTCTACGACCATTCGGCTTCTATGCATGTTCGGCTTCTATGCCTGTTCGGCTTCTATGCCTATTCGGCTTCTACGCCTGTTCGGCTTCTATGCCTATTTTAGCTTCTACACCAAGGGTGACAGTCATTTGGCTTCTACGCCAACCTCTTCTACACGAGGGATACCTACCTACGTGGCTTCTACGCCGTGATCTTCGCAGCAGATATACGCGTTTTGTGCCCTTAGTTGGACACGTGTCACATGCACACTCAAAAGGTCATTTATGCGCAGGCATTGATTATTTTAACCGTTGTGTAAAAGGGTGCTGTTCTGTCCACTCCTCGGTTGTTACACCGACGGAGTGGTCACTGTCACCAAAACTCTATAAATAGAGACCCCTATCAATGGGGAAGAAGGTCGACAATTTGGAAGATCGAACCAGGTCAGAGAATTGGTAGAAAAAAGAGAGAGAGAGAGAAGGAGAAGGAGAGAAGAGTCCGGAGCTCAGGCAAAGAGTAGGGGTCGACGGCTCTGGCACCGTGCATCCACCCTCCTTCGCAGCCATCGAAGTCGCTACCCGTCTTCCACGGCACTTCTTCAACATCATGTAGTCCAAGGGCTAAAGTGATCGACTGCAGATCAGACACCTATAGCAATTTATACCCAGATTAAATAAATTGTACTCCCGCATCCTCGTATAGGATCGAATTGTACAAGTTTGTTTGTAAACCAAAGGGCACGGGTCTCGTATAAACCCTGTCATTGAAATACACTTTCATTCTTTCGTTTAATACACAAACAATCGCACCATCCTACTAGTCTCAATAGAGCTCAGCAGTAATCTGAAAGAAACAAGGTGAGAAACGTATCAAGATACATAATATACATGTCATGAATGTTCCGTCTGTTCTTACTTATATTTGTTCATTTTCTTACTATTTCTTTATGAATGTTTTATACAGTACAACTACGTATAAGTGAACTTCTAAAGAAAAATGGACTAACAAATACCAAGTTCCTTCGTGAAAACATGGCAAAAAAAATCAAAACTGATAGTCAAAACCCTCGTCCCTAGTGTGGACTCGCAGGCTTGCACAAATAGCCAAACTTTGCCCCTAGTGTGGACTCGCAGGTTGAGAAGCCAAACACTCAACCCTCGCCCCTAGTGAGGACTCGTAGGCTGAGAAAAAATTATAGAAACGGAATTGGCAGTTCAATTATAACACATTCGTCCTCCCCACTCCCCATAATATTGTATGACTCGGTCAAGGTACAAGTTCGAACAAATCTAGTATGAACTATAATGCCAAAACATGAACAATGATGATCTATCAATGCGACAACTAAACTAGTATGCATAATATGAGAGGAAAGGCATATCAACTAATCCACAAAATAAAACTAGATAACGACATGTAACAAAGAAAAAAGGAATTTAAGCATGTAAAATATTGTAATAGACAAGGTATACTTGCCTATGGTCCAACGCCGTGTAGAGTCGAAAATACGGTGGTCAAAGTCCAAGACTATACAATCCAAAAAGACTACTAATAACTAATATAGATTAGTTTACAGATATTTAGAAATATTGGTTTATAAATTTATATAAGTTATACCATGATTATTATTTACTTTGGTTTACTATTCAATATAAGTTTTAATCTTTTATCCATTTATATTTAGTTTAAGCTACAAACATTATACTAGGAGTTATGTTACTTATTGAATTATATATCTATTATACTAGATTATATACATAAGATACATGTCTATTTTTTCTATTAGTTTATTTAATTCCATTGAAATTTAACTGTTAAATATCAACGGAATCATGTTCTAAACTAAAGGTAGTAGAAAGGTGGTAAGTCTTGGTATAAGTCTTAGGCAATCAAAAGAGTCCACTAAATATTATTAATTTAAACTTTCTGATTTGAAGTCATATTAAATAAAATTGAGGAATATTTAGTAAATTTTGATTTAATTCATTAAAGTGCCTAACTCTATACCAAAAAAAAAATTAAAAAATTATGTAAATTATTATAGTTTGAGTATATTGCTTACAGAAAAAATAGTTTCTAAAAATTTTAAAAAGAGAACCCAAACATCCTTATTAAGGACGTTTTTAATTTTTTCTTTTTTTTTCCAAAAAATGTAGGAAATAAAAACGAAAATAATAATAATAATAATAATAATAATAATAATAATAATGATGATGATGATGATGCCCTTGATAAGGACGTTTGGGGCTTTAAAAAAATAATAAAAATGACAAAATACCTTACTAAGGACGTCCCTTCTTTTTTAGTCGAAAAAAAAAATCAAACATCCGCTTTGAAAATAAATAAATAAAAAATAACAAAAGCCCTTATTAAGGGTTTCCCTCCTTTTTAAGCTTCATTTTCAACCAAAAATAAAATAAAAAATCAGACGTAAGGACGTTTGTTCATTTATTTTCTTGTTTATTTTTTGTTTAAAGTTTTTCAAGAAAAAAAAAATTAAATAAAAAAATCAAACGTCCTTGGTAAAGACGTCTGGAGTCCGAAATATTTAAAAATAAGCCAAACGTCCTTTAGTCCAGGCGTTTGGATTCTCTTTTAACAATTTAAAAAAATATATATTTTCTTTCCGAAAAAATTTACTTAAATTACAATGCTCTAAAGAAAAAACTTGTAAACTCTATATGGTAGGTATTTATTCCATCAACATACAACAGTTCTAAAAATACTAAAAAGGAGGGAGGCGTTAAACGAAAACATACCTACTAAGTATAAGTTGTTCCTTTAGAAGAGTTGTTGCACCGGATGAGAACCCACGAGGACGGCGACCGAGTGACCCCCGGTTTGGTGACCATCCGAGCAGCCTGGGCCGATCGCCACGAAGGCAGCGAGAAGGCCGTTGCGTGCGTCGGCGGGAACAATGTCCGAGCGAGAGTGGGTGTAAAGGAGGCACGCGGAGGAGTCAGTTTCCGATCGAGGGCGTCGGCTCCACATGATCTATGGGAGTCCGGTGGGGTCTGAACTCGCCCGCGCGCGGCTGCGGCACCTCGGGGACAAAGGCTTGGTCCTGGTTGGCCGTCAAGTACGGGTGACGACACGGTTGGAAGAGGGTGTCGATCGAGGAGGAGAAGTTGGCAGAGGGACTTTGAGAGTTCGACCGGCAGGGGGGAATTCTGGGGTAGTAGATAAAAGTGAGAGAAGAGAGGTTGGATATAGAGTATATTGGGGAGGGAGCATCCTGGTTGAGTCTCTTCTTTTGTATATATATATATCTCTACTATATAATGCCAAAACTAGGCTTCACCGTGAAAAATTTTCGTTCCAAAAATATCCTTCAACATATTTAATAATTAAAAAGAATACCTACAATAAATTTTAATGACAACCATTTAAGAGATGCAATAATGACAACCATTTAAGAGATGCAATAAATTCCACTGACAATCAAAGGGTTCATGCTAAAGTAAACTAACTCATCAACATCATTCACTCCAATATACGTGCAAAGCACGTGCATATATACTAGTATATATATATACATATATGGAATAATATAAATATACTATAGGAAGGGAGGGAATAGGTTTGCATATATATAGTAGTAGATTTTTTTATTTTTTATTTTTTGGGAAGGCATGGGTCGGTCATACCGAATAATATGGAGGCTTTTTTTTTATAATTCAAAACTTGATATTACTTTAGGGTCTAGTTTGTTTCGCGGAATCATGGAGTTGGAAAAGAAAAATTTTGGATGCTAAAAAAATTGAAAAGGAAAGTAAAATGATATTTCCAATGGAAAGAAAATTATGAAAAAAAAAAAATGGTTACCTCCGTCTAATCAAGGAATCACTTTTCCACCTTTATTAAGTATTCACTTTTTTTTTCCAAATTTTTCATATTTTCATATACCTAAATAATAAATCGATGAGAATCTTAATTTTTTTTTAAAAAGAAAAGTGCATGGAATTGATTTTTTTTTCCTTTCCTTTCTGCGAACCAAACAAGGCCTAGGATTTTAGGAAAGGATTTAATTTTCATATCTGTTTAATATAACAATTAAATTTTGAACAATTAAATTCATTTAATATTCAAATTAGGTCAATGATCATTTTTAGTATATGACAATTAAATATGTTTAAAAGATGAATTGATATTCATTCAAATTATTAGCATATATGGTTATTATTTATAAACAGATATTTTAGTATAAGACAATTAATTGATAGTCATTCAAAACATTCAAAGCATATATGGTAGTTATTCAAATTATATGATAATTAAATCCATTTATAGTATATGACAATTAAATCCATTTATAAAAATTAATATATTGTATAAATCTGTCTAATATTCAAATCTGTTTAATATGAAAATTAAAATTTGTACAATTAATGTCGTTTAATACTCAAATTATGTCATTAGTCAATTTTAGTACAATAATGCTAAGTTTACTACCAAATACTTACAACCCTCTCTACCCCCTGCTATGTGGGCCACAGCCGGCTCCACCTCTCCCCCAACGAACGGCTGCCACTTGCCGTTCCTACCACGTGACGGCCACCCGGGCAGCCATCGGGTCCCACCTCTCCCCCCTCCTCCAATGGAGGGCCGCTACGTGGGCATTTGGTTGTAGGCCTAGCATTGCACATTTTAGTATATGACAATTAAATCCATTTACAAAAATTAATTGATAGCTGTTCAAATTATTAGCATATTTGGTAGTTATTCAAATCATAACATTGGTCATTTTTAGTATATGATAATTAAATCCATTTATAAAAATTAATTGATAGCCATTCAAATTATTAGCATATATGGTAGTTATTCAAAAATGGTCTATTTTAGTATATAACAATTAATTGATAGCCATTTTAAGCATAAGTGGTAGTTATTCAAATTATACGACAATTAAATCCGTTTAAAATTTTTAATATATTGTATAAATTTGTTTAATATTCAAATCCTTTCAGTTTATAAAAAATGTTATATCAAAATTTTAATTTTAAATAAATTTATAAAATTTTCTTATTTTTCTTTCTTCCATTAATTTCTGAAGGTTTTTTTTTAAAAACAAAACCGGGTCAACCCATTCCGACCCTGAATTCGTCCGGATCCAGCCCGGTTCGTCCCGGCCCACCCTCGACCGGATTATGGGTTAGGACTAGGTTTTCATTTCTTTATCCAGGGCTGGGCCGGGCCGGCCAAAAACGGGTCAAACACAATTAGCGCGGGCCCCGGGCCGGCCCGTCCCAGCCCATCTACATCGGTTATAGATTTCTTCATCCCCTATATCATTGCTGAAAAAGAACTTATTTGAGTTTAAAAATAGTACGATGATCAATAACCGAAACTTTTGACAATTGACAACTTTGTAATTTATATCCAATTAACATGATTCTATGATTTAGAATCTATAAATAACTTTCTTTAATTTTCGGGTTTGAAGCATCAGAGGTATATGATTCGATGGCATTTGAAGCATCAATGGGAGTTATATTGTTTAATGGTCTCCAAGAAGACATACTAGTCTTGCACCATGTAGATGATTAAAAAAATAGATATACAAAAATTTTTTACTATTATCATTAAGCCCCTTATTATTTTTCTTCGGAGGTATGACATGAGAAACAACAAGGAGAAATGCTTGAAATTCAGAACAACAAGAAAAATAAAAAGAAGTCTTGATATCTATCAACCTAATTGATATTCTTTACTATCACATAATCAAACCCCAAAAATCTCGTCTAATTCTCAGTCATATACAACACAAGGTCGGACATAGAGCCAAAATTCACAGAAATCAGAATGCAAGAAGAGTTATTCCTGTCCTTTTGAGAAAAATCGGGTAGTTTTCAATTCATATTAGTGTATATATATGCATGTTCTAGAATTGTATACTTAATTTTGACACAGTAATTTTACGGATTCGTACTACATGGATCCCGTTAGGAGATGTTATCCCCTACCGAGTTCAGCGGGTACTCCTGTACATGTATTTCATCGTGTACATTGGGTATTGATTTATTTTTTTGTGTTCATACACTACTCGTGTTCAATGTGCTTATTCGTGTAAACACACTACTCGTATTCAGTGTGATTATATTCGTGTATACCCAATGCTCGTATTCAGTGGTTATATTCATGTTCGTAGCGTGTCGTGATTGGATCCATTGGTATTAGTTGGGGATGGGAGAGTAGAAGTTGATTATGTGATCAAAGTCTCATTGTTCATCGTGTACATTCTGATTACATACCACACTTATAATCGTCTTACCTTATTGATCATATTCACTTAAACCGATCACATAATGAACTTGTATTCTGAGGCACATTAGTTAGATTTTAGTTATTTTATCATATTGCAGATATTCATATTGTTGATCTATATTATCGTACATTACCTGTATACGTATTGTTCATTCATTCATATGTTTAGTGAGCTCAGGAGAGAGCAAGATTGAAAGATGATTTTAATATTGCTGAGGATGGTTTTTTGCGGCATGGTATTAGATTTTGTGTGCCGAGTGGGGAGCTGCGTGAGGAGGTATTGCAGGAAGCGCATCGCTTTCAGTATTCCATATATCCATGTGCGAACAAGATGTATTGGGATATGCGAGAGAATGTGTGGTGGTATGGCATAAAGAGGGAAGTGGCACAGTTTGTATCCAGATGCTTAGTGTGCCAGCAAGTGAAAGTCGAGAGGCAGAGGCCAGGAGGTTTACTTCAGCCATTACCCATTTCAGAGTGGAAGTGGGTGCACATTACTATGGATTTTGTTTTTGGACTTCCACAATCTCCAGGAGGGAAAGACGCAATTTGGGTCATCGTTGACAGGTTGACCAAGTTGGCCCACTTTTTGCCTTTCAAGGTGGGTTTGTCTACGGAGAAGCTGGCAGAGATGTATGTGAGGCAGATCGTCAGGATACATGGAGTTCCCGTCAGCATAGTCTCAGATCGGGATAGTCGTTTCACTTCTCATTTTTGGAGGAGTTTGCAGGCAAGTTTGGGCACCCAGCTCAAGTTTAGTACTGTATATCATTCGCAGATAGATTGCCAGTCAGAGAGAACTATTATGAATCTCGAGGATATGCTGCGCACTTGTATACTAGATTTCGTAGGATCTTGGGAAGACCATCTCCGTTTGGTAGAGTTTGCTTACAACAACAGCTACCAGGCTAGTATAGAGATGTCACCATTTGAGGCTCTATACGGTTGGAGATATCGTACTCTCTTGTCATGGGACGATGTTGGAGAGAGAGTTTTGCTAGGGCCAGAGATGGTTGTGGATGCAGCGGAGAAGGTTAAGATGATCAGAGATAGACTTCGAGTGGTGCAGGACAGACAGCGGCATTGGGCCGATAGCTACCGGAGACCTTTAGAGTTTGAGGTATAGTTTTAGATTTTTTTATTCACTATTCTAGAGAGAGTCGGTGCAGTTGCTTATAGACTAGACTTGCCAACTGGATTGGAGGGAGTGCACAACGTATTTCACGTGTTGCAGTTAAGACGGTATATGGCAGATTCTAGTCACGTGTTGGATCACTCGAAGATAGAGGTAGGCCCTACTCTTAGCTATCTAGACCAGCCAGTTAAGATTCTGGATTGGAGAGAGAAGGTGCTGAGTAACCAGAGTATTCCCTTGGTACGCATCGTATGGAGGCATCACTCTCCGGGAGAGTCTACTTGGGAGAGAGAGGATGAAATACGAGAGCGTTACCCATATTTGTTTGTGCCTTGAGGTATGTTATGATATGTTCTTTCCTAGTTATATTTTGTTCTTTTCTGTTTATTTTATGGGGGTAGTTTTCATCTTTGAATTTCAAGTACAAAATTATTTTATGAGGGGTAGACTTGTCACTACCATATTTTTTAGAGAAGGGTATTTTGGTTATTTCATAATTAATGAAATATTGTGCATGTTGTATATTTATTATATTATTTAATTATTGTTAGATGTTAGTTTTGTAAACCCCCATATTTTTCAAGGATTTTTAAAACAATTTTTACACAATTTTCTGTAATTTTCTGAAATTAAAACTAAGGTATTTATAATTAAATAATTTTTATTTAATATTAAAATATATGAAAATAATATTTTCTGGTGTAAAATGAAAAACTAGACATAGGATAATTTTTCGGAAATTTATTGGACCCCAGAAGCATTTTTAAAGCCCTAAAAACTAATTTATATTTAAACCAAATTAAACCCTGAATTGAACCCGGTTTATTTAAAAATAAACCAAACTGAACCGCTGTAAACCGAACCAAACCAAACCCAGCTCTTAACGGGTCGGGTCGGATCCGAAGTGAACCCGACCCGGACCGGAAACCAGGCCGAAACCCTAAATCCTAATCCTACCGACTTTTCTGTTCCGGCGCCCTTTATAACCCCCTCGAAACCCCCGCCTCAATGCCGGAAACTTAATCTCCTCCGCCCAACCCACAGCGCCCCGCTCAGGTCACCCTCGGCCGCCCTAGTCTCCCCCTCCACATTGCTCCTCCAGATCCTTCTCCGCCTGAACTCTAATTTGCCTAGCCCCGCCGCTCGCCTCCGTCTCTCTCTCCTCGACCCCGCCACCGTCGTCCTCGTCGACCCCTCGACAGCCCTCGACGAGACCCGCAGCCCTCTCCCCTCGACGATCCTCCGCCCTGAGCCCCGCTCCGTTGTCGTCCCCATCTCCTCATCTCAGCCCGCCGTCTCCCCTGCCCTAGCACCGGCCGCCCTGACCCAACCTCCCAGCCACCGTAACCCGCTGCCACCCAGCCGTCTTCTCCGACGACAAGCCACCACCACCTGTCACCCCATGACCTCGCCGCCCTCCGCCTTCCTCACTGTGCTCCTCCGAAGATGCCTGAGCCGCCACGGCGAAGCCCCGACGAGTCTCCGTTGAACCCTTACACCGACACAGCAGCACGACAGGACCAGGACACGGTAGCATCCGGACACAGCAGAACCCGGATATGAGAAAACCTCGTTCTACGAAGCCCCGTTCAGGTAACTCGTTCTCTCTCCTCGTTGCTCCATTTTTTGTTCCGTCAGTTGTGACGCGTAGGCTGTGTAACCCTCTCGATGCCCGTGCAACCTACTCGGTGCGTCGCATCCTGTGGCGATCGCAAACCGCGATCCAAGAACAGGAAAAATAATACCCCATTTTCACCCGAAACTGAGTACGCCCCGCCAAACGGGATGACTTAGTTGCGAGCGGTCTTCACCAAAAGGTGCGCGCCGTTAATACGGACGTGCGGGATTTCACAGAAGTTGATTTGGATGTGCGTGTACACCAGAATCAACGCGTATCCGCTGACAACGCCCCGTATCTGCCTATTCTGGAACACGTCGTGACTTTGTGTACACACGTCGGATCGAAACAAAACTTGTGATATCGGACTCGTAGCAATACGCTGGTCCTGTGACCCAAGTTTGGTTCGAATCTAAAAACGTTGACCAAAATCGCGTATCGTGGGCCCTACGACTCCACTTGATGGGCGATTTGGTGATCGGCTCATCGGAATCCAATTCTGGAAGTTTCGTTGGGTTCGTATCATCGTTCTGGACTTGTTGACACTAAGTTGGATGAATTTGGAGACTATTGGTTCTGACACATTTTTTTGGTACGAAGCGGGCCACACATGGACCCCACTTTGACCCGAAATTACGGTTTTGCCCCTTTGTCCAAATTGGACAAAGGGAAGTGCTTTTTAGCTATTTTGCTTCTTCTGGAAATTTTGGTGATATTTATTTCATCATCCGGAGACATTTGTTCTGAGGCCGTAGCTTCTGATCCTGTGTGCTTGACTTCTAGACAGTACACCTTGCAGCTTTCTTACCAGGCAAGATACCTTGCCAAATTTCTTACAATATTTTGCATGCTTAGTATATTTCTGTATATTTATTGCATTTCTATATAGTTCTTGCATGTGTAGTTTTCCTAAAGTCATTACTATGTATTAGATATGTTGACACACACATGGCACCTAGTATCATGAGAGGACAATCATTAGGCCTATGGGCTTTTAACCACTCTGGTAAACCGTAGTATATAGTTCGCACTACGGGCGTCTGTCGCGCTGGTCGCTATCCCCGAGGTATGTCAATTTCTGTAGAGTCGCGCTGGTCGCTACCCCAGAGGTATGTCGATTTCTGATGTCCATTGGCGGGTGTGTGAGTTGTGAGACTTAGATCGAGTAGCCTACCCTTGCCCATACGTTGAAAAGTTGTCCTCATTTGCATTCATATAGATTGTCTTGTACAGTATACTTATTTATTTTCAAATTATATGCATGTTTACTGTATTCAAATTGGCTCGCTTTCTGTATCTTGTTACGTCCCTCTGAGGACCTGGTCCCCTGCTAGGTGTATTTGTTCTTGAGTATTTGCAGGAGCAGAGTTTTGGATGGTTATATGTTTCGTGGACGTCTTCTCTTCGAGGCCGTGATTGTTAACTGGTAATCTTATATTATGTTTATTGTGGTGTACTTTTCTATTCAAGTTGGTAGTAGATTTGTTTCCATCCAACTATTATCTCTAGATACTTTGTGTCTAGATCTAGTTCATAGATATTGGTTATTTATTTATATTTAATTTTTGTGGATGAGATTTAGATTATACCCTGTGACTTGTGACATATGTTATAGCACTATGGATTTGATATTCATATTACAGCGTACGTATGGGTTTGGTTTCCATATATTGGAGTTGCCATATCCATACGGCTGGCATGCTTACGTGTCCTAGTCCTACGTATTTTTGGGACTGGGATGTGACATATTTTTATGGTGGCCCATGCAGGTCGAGAGCATATTATTTCGGTTACGTTACTGTACCGAACAAGCCTGCACCTAGGACTAGACTATAGGATCTCATCCAAAATTGACTATGATTCACCTTCCTCCTATCTGTTCTATTTGAACAATTGCATCATGCTTGATTCATGTGCTTCCCTAGTAGTTCTTTGAGTATAACCTTCTGCTAAGAATATAGGAACCCCTGTTATTAGGATGATAATTAGAGTAGCACACCTATTAAGAATACAACGAGAATATAGACACGCCACTAAGTTTAGAATATCTAGAGAACCCTAGAATTCCTTATCTCTAGAATTGGTTTACCATTACCCCCTGATGTATTATGAAGACTTGAGAGTAGTATAGACAGTACTAGAGTTAGTTAGAAGTTTACCATAATGTTTGACCCTAGTATTGAGGAACAAATAGGAAACCAAAATTTAATATTAGGGCTGGACCTAACTCTTATGGTGAGATAATATTAGAACTATAAACTTAGATCATTGTCTTATTATAAGCAGACAGTGCCTTAGAAAGCCAAGAGCAATATATAGAACATTTTCCTAATCATATCTCAAATATAGCAACTAGCATACCACTTGCCCTTAGAAAACCATGATGCTATCTAGAGCCCCCTATTTTAATTTCATATGTTGTTCCTCTGCGACCTTAACGTTCGCTAATTGCGCGATGACTAAATTTTGTTCCTCTATTCTTCATCTTTCAACTCGTGCCATCTGACACTCCTGATTATAGACCAAGTCATTTTATTCTATATTAGGATATATATAGCTTGCTAGGATTTTGGTTGTTACTCTTGAATTTTTGAATTGTGTGCTTAGTAGTTAGAACTTAATGGTTTAAGCTATTCTTGTAGATTGAGACCTGGTGCTTATCCCTTAGTTTTAAATTGCGTAACCTGTACCACCACCTCGATACGAGTTATATCCCTTTTCCCCCTAGAAGGCCAGTAACTGTTCCGTTCTTACTATTAACACTTTCACTAAGACTAAGAATTAGTACGACCATGACCTATGTAATGTAAGAGGATATCCTAATAAGTACCAAGACCCCTTCCCGTAGACCTTAACAGGAGTTTCTACGGTATCCTTAAGGCAATTACAGTATTAGTTTATTTTTATAAGTTGGGTAGTATACCTCACAACCTAGTATCACATAGTCTTTTGTCCTATTATTGAAGTATGATTGAACAACATTAACTGTATGCTAGCTTAGGACGACAGTATTTTTTTTTAGACTGTAGGACTTAGAGGCTCATACCCCAATTTTGTCGACTATCGACTTAGACAAAGAATTAGTATGACCACTGTAGATATTGTAAGAGTCTTATCTTTTTGTGAATTGAATTGTTATGTACCTCCTTTCATCATAATCCAGCGTATTTATGTTTGTTGTACTACCTTGACTTATGCTGTTATTATAGCCTAGTTTTTGCAAGCTTATTCCTTTATCGAGCTTGCTCATGGCATACGTATTATTGGGTGCACATAATGATACAATTGCCTAATCAGAATCGGTATATTAAGGTCTAGCTAACCTTAGTGCGCTTGGTTCGCTCTTCACATGACTACTTTACGTGGATTGAGATATATGGTAGTAGACGGATATACTTGCCCCTAGACATGTCTGACACATCGTATCGGTTACATAACTGTACTGATACGAGCATGTAAATAAGAAATTACCAAAAATAGGATTTCAATCCACAACTGTCCTGACAACTCTCTTTTCGAATTCTTTAATCTCTTTGAACCTCGTACTTGTAACACCCTGTTCCGCTCAAGCGGACTGCCGTCTCAAACGGCAATCGTGCAGCTGTCCCGACCCGCTTTGCCTCAATCAAGAAGCAAAGGATATCCAGACTTGTCCCTACAGGAATCCGGCTTGGACTTTCAGAGGCTCGCTCAGATGTATCGCTCTACCGAGGTGAATCATCGCTAAGGTGGGTGGCTACGGTGAACTTGTCTTTGCTTAGCCAGCACATATAAAATCTGGAATATTTATGCTAGTCGCTAGGTGATTCACCCCCTGCATGCTAATAAATCCAATGCACCTAGCTAAGGGAATAATCCCAACTTATATTGCTTGCTAGAACATGGAAATAAAATACTGCTTATATTCAGACCCTCGCATGCTAAGTCCCTTAACGGTTTCATCTCTCGGACTACCTTCGGGCCCGAGCAAACGTGCTGATTATGTTCCTTAGAACGCATGCTTGTCTGCTTGATTGTTACCGTGTTTTCATCCAAACCCCGGGAGACTACTACGTAGTCGTTCCGTGCCTGAATGTTCCTACTAGTATCCGGGACCGTTAGGTCACCAGGCAGCCCCGAACCAGGGGAATGCATCAAGACAAGTTAATCACTGTACAGAATCATGATTCAAGCACCTCCTGTAATCGTGCACTACTGTACTACTGTTATACTGTTCTACTGTACCACTGTACCACTGTACTCCTGTTCTACAGTACTCGAGTATCTAGTGAAGGGGAAACTGACCCTGACCCTGACCTGCATGTCGCGGACAACTCGAAAATGAGGCATAGTTCCACGGACGATCTTCGGGGCACTGGGGCCGCTCCGATCCGGATGGAACTCCACTGTTTCAGCCAACTGTACTGGACGAAATAGTGTGCAGCACCTACCGTTCTTTCGCTGTATACCATCCGCTCCATGGCTGAACTTACTGTATAGTCTACTGTACTAAACGAGATGGCTTGTAGCACCCACTGTACTTTCGTTGCAAACTACTCTCATTTAAGACTAGTGTCCATAATGGCTTTGCCAGCGACCGTGTTCATATAGATAAGTCATCCTCGCTTAGCGGCTATCCGCGTGCGAGTCACTGCATCGCATCAAGAACAACTAAACACCTGAACGATCATGTTAAAACGACCCTCCTGTTTGCATATGCTTGCCTCCTGAATGTTTATACATGCCTCCGCTCGAATTTATACTGTTTGCCTCAATGTTTGCCTTGGACAGGGAAGGAGATGGTAAGTTGGTAAGTCTCGCCGTGTTTCCTCTAACATCGCACGGCGCACTGCCCGACACGATAGGCTATTCAATATCTGTATGAATCTGATCCTAAGGCAACTAGAAAGACAACTTAATAGTTGTGCACGGAACCTGTATTACGTGTTTGGATTTGTCGAGCGGGCGAGTAGCTTCCCCACCAGTGCATTCAATGTACTGATAATCCACCAGTTTGATATGCAGGGTGCGGGAGAACCTCGTGCGGTGCAGACGCCTCCTTCGTGCGTGCTAAGGCCAGGAGTTCCCTCTGAAGCCTTGCAACGGTGCATCCGGGACTGAAGCACATATACAAGACATAAGTTGTGAACATCGCCTGACCATCGCCTGTACATTCATTCCACAGTTGTAGCCACTTGGCACGCTTTTATTGTTTCAGAGAGAGAGGCTTGAGCGACTTGTAATCTCGGCTATACGCCGCCTGTAACACTTGTTCATATCAATAAAGAGATTACTTTACTTGTTTCAATGCTTCCGCTATATTTGTCGATTCAGTGAACCTGTTACCGATCGCCTATGCGTTCATGACTCCGCTGCACTCGGACAATCTGTGCGACTCTGTGGCTTAGAGCTCTTGCCGCCAGCCAATGAACCATGGCCTTGTACGGGCGTGGATCACGCTCGTGCGGCATCACGCCCGGATGGGTTAAGCGATCGTTCCGCGGGAGCGCTGGCGAGGGTGATTCCCGCCTAGCGGGAACGGCCGATTGCCTGCGGGAGATCGGGGCATGACATGTTGGTATCAGAGCCTGGCTTCTACGCCTTTGGACTTCGATTCGATATCTCTGTTTCGAAAGCTCGTTCGTGGGTTATGTGCACGCTCTCTCTCAATGCCTCGATGGGATATTCCAACAATAAGTCTAAATACTTTCAAAATACGTTTTGAATGTTATGCTTGCTTGTCTGGTTGTATGCTGTGAGTGGCCTTTGTGCCAACCTGTGCGGACCCTTCGAGAGTATCGCTAGTAGCTTGTCCGATTTTTACTAACCGTAAGTTTGGTTGAATGTATCTATTCGAGGGACGCCTTGAACTAGTGCACTATCCAAGACTTGAGAAAAGGTGAAACTCGAGTGCTAAGACTTCGCTATCACTGAGCTGGTTGACGTGTTCACGCTAGAAGTGCACTTCGAAAGTGCGCACGATCCAGTCTAAGCGATATACTGATTTTGAAGCTTGTGCAAGTGAATATCCAAATGAACAAGTACAAACGACTTGTCTAGGATTGTCTCAACCCTAGATTACTGCTTGTCCTTAGTAAGTCTCGAGGACGAGACTTTTTCTAAGTTGGGTAGGATGTAACACCCTGTTCCGCTCAAGCGGACTGCCGTCTCAAACGGCAATCGTGCAGCTGTCCCGACCCGCTTTGCCTCAATCAAGAAGCAAAGGATATCCAGACTTGTCCCTACAGGAATCCGGCTTGGACTTTCAGAGGCTCGCTCAGACGTATCGCTCTACCAAGGTGAATCATCGCTAAGGTGGGTGGCTACGGTGAACTTGTCTTTGCTTAGCCAGCACATATAAAATCTGGAATATTTATGCTAGTCGCTAGGTGATTCACCCCCAGCATGCTAATAAATCTAACGCACCTAGCTAAGAAAATAATCCCAACTTATATTGCTTGCTAGAACATAGAAATAAAATACTGCTTATATTCAGACCCTCGCATGCTAAGTCCCTTAACGGTTTCATCTCTCGGACTACCTTCGGGCCCGAGCAAACGTGCTGATTATGTTCCTTAGAACGCATGCTTGTCTGCTTGATTGTTACCGTATTTTCATCCAAACCCCAGGAGACTACTACGTAGTCGTTCCGTGCCTGAATGTTCCTACGAGTATCCGGGACCGTTAGGTCACCAGGCAGCCCCGAACCAGGGGAATGCATCAAGACAAGTTAATCACTGTACAGAATCATGATTCAAGCACCTCCTGTAATCGTGCACTACTGTACTACTGTTATACTGTTCTACTGTACCACTGTACCACTGTACTCCTGTTCTACAGTACTCGAGTATCTAGTGAAGGGGAAACTGACCCTGACCCTGACCTGCATGTCGCGGACAACTCAGAAACGAGGCATAGTTCCACGGACGGTCTTCGGGGCACTGGGGCTGCTCCGATCCGGATGGAACTCCACTATTTCAGCCAACTGTACTGGACGAGATAGTGTGCAGCACCTACCGTTCTTTCGCTGCATACCATCCGCTCCATGGCTGAACTTACTGTATAGTCTACTGTACTAAACGAGATGGCTTGTAGCACCCACTGTACTTTCGTTGCAAACTACTCTCGTTTAAGACTAGTGTCCATAATGGCTTTGCCAGTGACCGTGTTAATATAGATAAGTCATCCTCGCTTAGCGGCTATCCGCGTGCGAGTCACTGCATCGCATCAAGAACAACTAAACACCTGAACGATCATGTTAAAATGACCCTCCTGTTTGCATATGCTTGCCTCCTGAATGTTTATATATGCCTCCGCTCGAATTTTTACTGTTTGCCTCAATGTTTGCCTTGGACAGGGAAGGAGATGGTAAGTTGGTAAGTCTCACCGTGTTTCCTCTAACATCGCACGGCGCACTGCCCGACACGATAGGATATTCAATATCTGCATGAAACTGATCCTAAGGCAACTAGAAAGACAACTTAATAGTTGTGCACGGAACTTGTATTACGTGTTTGGATTTGTCGAGCGGGCGAGTAGCTTCCCCACCAGTGCATTCAATGTACTGATAATCCACCAGTTTGATATGCAGGGTGCGGGAGAAGGTGCGGACGCCTCCTTCGTGCGTGCTAAGGCCAGGAGTTCCCTCTGAAGCCTTGCAACGGTGCGTCCGGGACTGAAGCACATATACAAGACATAAGTTATGAATATCGCCTGACCATCGCCTGTACATTCATTCCACAGTTGTAGCCACTTGGCACGCTTTTACTGTTTCAGAGAGAGAGGCTTGAGCGACTTGTAATCTCGGCTATACGCCGCCTGTAACACTTGTTCATATCAATAAAGAGATTACTTTACTTGTTTCAATGCTTCCGCTATATTTGTCGATTCAGTGAACCTGTTACCGATCGCCTATGCGTTCATGACTCCGCTGCACTCGGACAATCTGTGCGACTCTGTGGCTTAGAACTCTTGCCGCCAGCCAATGAACCATGGCCTTGCACGGGCGTGGATCACGCTCGTGCGGCATCATGCCCGGATGGGTTAAGCGATCGTTCCGCGGGAGCGCTGGCGAGGATGATTCCCGCCTAGCGGGAACGGCCGATTGCCTGCGGGAGATCGGGGCGTGACAGTACTTGTATTCTGTCACCTTCACCTTGAATTCTTTATTAATTCTCTCCGTCTTCCCTATTTCGGAAAGACGAAACCTCGTGCTGGTATAAGTTGACACTGATAGTACTAGATATACCCTATAAGGCTAATCACATGACTTAGTGACACTCTTTTATAATTGATTAAGGGCATATCATAGGTGATATGTTTGGTGTTGAATCCTGAGGATTGAATAACATGATTAAATAATCCGAGAAATAGTTTTCCTAGATGTATAGCCTTAGGTGATAGATGGATAAATTTTAAGTTCGGTAGATTGTGAACCCCTCACCCAAAACTAGACCTACTTGGCTGAGATAGTGAGATTAAGGTTAGATTGGGTCCAGTTAGAGATAGAACACGATATTTTTATTTAATTTTGCAATAATTATATCACTTAGCGCACCTTACCATTGCTTCGATAATTGGAGCACCTCACTAGTCACTGCCTTCCTAAAAATTCCATACCCTTATCATAGACGTGCCCATCATCCAATTCTCATCTTTGTGCAATTTTCCAATTGTTGGGTACTTTTATGCAAAAGAGCATTTAGGTGTCCACACTATTGGACATAACACATGAAAAAACCTATTTTTCGCTCATGCGGATTTTTTCCATGATTTTTCGAGATGTGCAATGCGCAACATCGCCCACTCCTTTAAACCTGGCCTTGCATTTTAAACAATGCAAATCTTATACCATCCTTGACTTTCTACCGTGACTTATTTTTAATTTCGAGGACACAAATTTTATAAGTTGGGTAGATTGTAAACCCCTTGATTTTTCAAGGATTTTTAAAAACAATTTTTACACAATTTTCTGTAATTTTCTGGAATTAAAACTAAGGTATTTATAATTAAATAATTTTTTAATTAATATTAAAATATTATAAAAATAATATTTTCTTGTGTAAAATAAAAAACTAGACATAGGATAATTTTCCGGGAATTTATTGGACCCCAGAAGCATTTTTAAAGCCCTAAAAACTAATTTATATTTAAACCAAATTAAACCTGAATTGAACCCGGTTTATTTGAAAATAAACCAAACTGAACCGCTGTAAACCGAACCAAACCAAACCCATCTCTTAACGGGTCGGGTCGGATCCGAAGTGAATCCGACCCGTACCCGAAACCAGGCCGAAACCCTAAATCCTAATCCTACCGACTTTACTGTTCCGGCGCCCTTTATAACCCCCTCGAAACCCCCGCCTCGACGCCGGAAAACTAATCTCCTCCGCCCAACCTACAGCGCCCCGCTCCGGTCACCCTCGGCCGCCCTAGTCTCCCCCTCCGCCTTCCTCCTCCAGATCCTTCTCCGCCTAAACTCTAATTCGCCTTGCCCCGCCTCTCGCCCCCGTCTCTCTCTCCTCGACCCCGCCACCATCGTCCTCGTCGACCCCTCGACAACCCTCGACGAGACCCGCAACCCTCTCCCCTCGATGATCCTTCGCCCTGAGCCCCGCTCCGTTGTCATCCCCATCTCCTCGTCTCAGCCCCGCCGTCTCCCCTGCCCTAGCACAGGCCGCCCTGACCCGACCTCCCAGCCACCATAACCCGCTGCCACCCAGCCGTCTTCTCCGACGACAAGCCACCACCACCTGTCACCCCACGACCTCGCCGCCCTCCGCCTTCCTCGCTGTTCTCCTCCGGCGATACCGTGAGCCGCCACGGCGAAGCCCCGGTGAGTCTCCGTGAACCCTGACACCGACACAACAGCACGACAGGACCCGGATACGGCAGCATCCGGACACAGCAGAACCCAGACACGAGAAAACCTCGTTCTATGAAGCCCCGTTCAGGTAACCCATTCTCTCTCCTCGTTGCTCCATTTTCTGTTCCGTCAGTTGTGACGCGTAGGCTGTGTAACCCTCTCGATGCTCGTGCAACCCACTCGGTGCATAGCGTCCTGTGGCGATCGCAAACCGCGATCCAAAAATAGAAAATATGATACCCTATTTTCACCCGAAACTGTGTACGCCCCGCCAAACGGGATAACTTGGTCGCGCGCGGTATTCACCAAAAGGTGCACGCCGTTGATACGGACGTGCGGGATTTCGCAGAAGTTGATTTGGATGTACGTGCACACCGGAATCAACGCGTATCCGCCGACAACGCCCCGTATCTGCCTGTTCTGGAATACGTCGTAACTTTGTATACACACGTCGGATCGAAATGAAACTTGCGCCATTGGACTCGTAGCAATATGCTGGTCTTGTGACCCAAGTTTGGTTCAATTCTGAGAACGTTGACCAAAATTGTGTATCGTGGGCCCCACGGCTCTACTTGACGGGCAATTTGGTGATCGGCTCATCGGAATCCAATTCTGGAAGTTCCGTTGGGTTCGTATCATCGTTCTGGACTTGTTGACACTAGGTTAGACGAATTTGGAGACCATTGGTTCTGACACATTTTTCGGTACGAAGCGGGTCACACATGGACCCCACTTTGACCCAAAATAACGGTTTTGCCCCTTTGTCCAAATTGGACGAAAGGGAAGTGCTTTTTAGCTATTTTGCTTATTCTGGAAACGTTGGTGATATTTATTTCAGCATCCGGAGATATTTGTTCTGAGACTATAGCTTCTGATCCTGTGTGCTTGACTTCAAGACAGTACATCTTGCAGCTTTCTTACCAGGCAAAATACCTTGCCAAATTGCTTACAGTATTTTGCATGCTTAGTATATTTCTGTATATTTATTGCATTTATGTATAGTTCTTACATGTGTAGTTTTCCTTCAGTCATTACTATGTATTAGATATGTTGACACACATATGGCACCTAGTATCATGAGAGGACAATCATTAGGCGTATGGGCTTTTAACCACTCTGGTAAACCGTAGTATATAGTTTACACTACGGGCGTGTGTCACGCTGGTCGCTACCCCCGAGGTATGTCGATTTTTGTAGAGTCGCGCTGGTCGCTACCCTAGAGGTATGTCGATTTCTGATGTCCATTGGCGGGTGTGTGAGTTGTGAGGCTTAGATCGAGTAGCCAACCCTTACCCATACATTGAAAAGTTTTCCTCATTTGCATTTATATAGATTGTCTTGTACAGTGTACTTATTTATTTTCAAATTATATGCATTTTTACTGTATTCAAATTGGCTCACTTTCTGTATCTTGTTACGTCCCTCTGAGGACCTGGTCCCCTGCCAGGTGTATTTGTTCTTGAGTATTTGCAGGAGCGCAGATTTGGATGGTTATATGTTTCGTGGACATCTTCTCTTCGAGGCCGTGATTGTTAACTGGTAATCTTATATTATGTTTGTTGTGGTGTACTTTTCCATTCAAGTTGGTAGTGGATTTGTTTCCATCCAACTATTATCTCCAGATACTTTGTGTCTAGATCTAGTTCATAGATATTGGTTATTTATTTATATTTGATTTTCGTGGATGAGATTTAGATTATACCCTGTGACTTGTGACATATGTTATACCACTATGGATTTGATATTCATATTACAGCGTACGTATGGTTTTGGTTTTCATATATTGGAGTTGTCATATCTATGCGGCTGACATGCTTACGTGTAACGCCCCGCTCCGCGCCGGCGTTATGTATCAAGGTTAGTGGGCAGAACTTCGTTCTCTGATTCTTGTACGCCTTAATAATAACCTGTGTTTTTGCTTGCAATGTTTTCTTAAGAGAATGATAGAACCTGCCTTGCATGTTAATGAACGAACTCACCTAGCTTATCTTTGAAACAATGCCTGCTTAACGAGAATCCTGAATCGCCTGCTTAGAGTGCATGAATATGTTCACTATCGTCTATGCTTCGAGAGAACCATACTGTGCCTGAACGTGTTCAAGTGATAAGTCGGATTGCCCCGCAACAATGAGTGTATTCTGATGGTTCGTCTCGTCTGCATACTAGAGTTTATTTGATAGTGTTCCATGCATTCGTACGCGGTCGGACAATGGCTATTGGTGGAGAGCTGAACTGCATGTGTCCCGGCTGCTACCATGATAGTGCAAAGAAACCATGAGTCACAGCTGCCTCTAGCATCAGATAAAGAGTCATTGGTATGCTGTTCCACCAGCTGCCGATCCTGAGATACTCGGGGACCGCCCTGCATATAGCTAAGTCATTGTGTTGTCTTGGATAGTGACTGCCCTAAGAATGTGCATCGTGTGTCTAGCTTTGCATCAGACCCTGGAGTCGCACGAGACACGCTGCGCACACCCTGAAACATGAACGGTTTGCTTTCTTGCATATTCAATATGAAACTCTATTTTCAAACATGTTTCTAAACAAGTAAATCGACTCTGCTAGAACTGCATGAAACGAACCTAGGTAAAACTAGAAAGATCACTAGTAATGTAATATTTTATAACATGATTACTTAGTGCCTGTTTGAGTGAATGCTTATTTCTGTTCAGTTGATTTATCTCACCAGTACTTGTATAAAGTGCTGACCCACCAACAGCTTACTCGTTCGCAGGTACTGGATCGTCCGAGGGAGCGATAGGCGTGCCACAGTCCCGAAGACCCGGAATCCTGGTTTCGATTGTTGCCCCGAGAATGCTATCGTATAAGGGGGCATAATGTATGGAACGAACGTGTGCCTTTGCTAAAGGAAACCCAAGTTGCCTCGATTGTCCCGAATACTCAGTTGGCTAATGCATTACATTGCAACAAGTCCCTTTCCGCTGCTTACTCGATTGATGCGATAATAGCCAACTATCAACTTAAACGATTGGCCTTGCACGGGCGCAACCCCAGGCCCGGGCGGCATTACGTCCCCCGAAAGCTCGAACGGGCCATTCGTTTGGCTCCCTTCCTCCCTCGCACCCGCGGGACGGGCGCGGTGATTCGCGTCCGGCGCACCGAGGCACGGTGATACGTGTCCGGTTCGTTAAATTCCCGGCCGCACGGGGCGGGGCAGGGCGGAGCGGCGGCCCGGGCGGGACCGGGGCGTGACAGAATGGTATCAGAGCGGAATCGATTCTCTGGCCCAAACCGTTGCTATGACCCTGAGATATTATCGATATGGTTTTGCAAAGAGCGTTCCATACAATAAGTCCATAGATATTCTCAAAGTGCAAAATGTTTCCTGAACTTGAATTGCTTGATTGTTTCGATTGAGTACGGCGAGGGACGGCACTATCGCTACTCGGGATATCGAGAAGTTTATCCTTGAAGTTTCGAGGATGAAACTTTTTGTTGGTTGGTAAGTATGTAACGCCCCGCTCCGCGCCGGCGTTATGTATCAAGGTGAGTGGGCAGAACTTCGTTCTCTGATTCTTGCATGCCTTAATAATAACCTGTGTTTTTGCTTGCAATGTTTTCTTAAGAGAATGATAGAACCTGCCTTGCATGTTAATGAACGAACTCACCTAGCTTGTCTTTGAAACAATGCCTGCTTAACGAGAATCCTGAATCGCCTGCTTAGAGTGCATGAATATGTTCACTATCGTCTATGCTTCGAGAGAACCATACTGTGCCTGAACGTGTTCAAGTGATAAGTCGGATTGCCCCGCAACAATGAGTGTATTCTGATGGTTCGTCTCGTCTGCATACTAGAGTTTATTTGATAGTGTTCCATGCATTCGCACGCGGTCGGACAATGGCTATTGGTGGAGAGCTGAACTGCATGTGTCCCGGCTGCTACCATGATAGTGTAAAGCAACCATGAGTCACAGCTGCCTCTAGCATCAGATAAAGAGTCATTGGTATGCTGTTCCACCAGCTGCCGATCCTGAAATACTCGGGGACCGCCCTGCATATAGCTAAGTCATTGTGTTGGCTTGGATAGTGACTGCCCTAAGAATGTGCATCGTGTGTCTAGCTTTGCATCAGACCCTGGAGTTGCACGAGATATGCTGCGCACACCCTGAAACATGAACGGTTTGCTTGCTTGCATATTCAATATGAAACTCTATTTCCAAACATGTTTCTAAATAAGTAAATCGACTCTGCTAGAACTGCATGAAATGAACCTAGGTAAAACTAGAAAGATCACTAGTAATGTAATATTTTATAACATGATTACTTAGTGCCTGTTTGAGTGAATGCTTGTTTCTGTTCAGTTGATTTATCTCCCCAGTACTTGTATAAAGTGCTGACCCACCAACAGTTTACTTGTTCGCAGGTACTGGATCGTCCGAGGGAGCGATAGGCGTGCCACAGTCCCGAAGACCCGGAATCCTGGTTTCGATTGTTGCCCCGAGAATGCTATCCTATAAGGGGGCATAATGTATGGAACGAACGTGTGCCTTTGCTAAAGGAAACCCAAGTTGCCTCGATTGTCCCGAATACTCAGTTGGCTAATGCATTACATTGCAACAAGTCCCTTTCCGCTGCTTACTCGATTGATACGATGATAGCCAACTATCAACTTAAACGATTGGTCTTGCACGGGCGCAACCCCAGGCCCGTGCGGCATCACGTCCCCCGAAAGCTCGAACGGGCCATTCGTTTGGCTCCCGTCCTCCCTCGCACCCGCGGGACGGGCGCGGTGATTCGCGTCCGGCGTGCCGAGGCACGGTGATACGTGTCCGATTCGTTAAATTCCCGGCCGCACGGGGCGGGGCAGGGCGGAGCGGCGGCCCGGGCGGGACCGGGGCGTGACATTACGTGTCCTAGTCCTACGTATTTTGGGGACTGGGGCGTGACAAGTTTATTGATTTGTGGTTGTGTTAGTGGACCTAACTAGTTTAGATTAGATCCATGGACCAATATTTTCCATTAGTTAGAATTGCGGCCAATTAGAATCCCATTCATTAGGAGGATGATTAATTTAATTAAACCCATTAGACTAGAACCTTCCCTCCTTAATTATTTCTTCATGAGAGGCCCCAAGGAGTATTTTAGACTTTGTATAGAAAATTGGGGAAGGGGTTAGTGTGGCCGGCCTATTAAAAGAGGGGGGGATTTCTCTCTCCTCTTTTTTATTTTAAATCTAGATCTAGAATTTTCATCAACCAAATTCCTTTATTCCAACAATAATTCCCTACCAAATTTCTTCCCAATTCCTTCTCTAATCACTATTAGAGGCTAGTAGAGCAAGAATCTAGAAGGAGGAAACAAGGATCTACGAAGAGAAGCAAGGATCTAAAGTTGGAGGCTCATTTCATCAAATTTGGAGGTTACATTGGGAATCCATCTCCCAATAGGTACAATTTAGTTTTTCCCTTTTAATTAGGTTCTAAATCTGTGTTTTAATTATTAGGAACCATCCCATATGATGAGGCTACCCATAGGAAATGGAATTAGGTTCATAGGAGGCTTATGGAGAAAATTATAGTGTATTTTGTGTCAATTTTGGGTGAATTCCGAGATTGACACATGATGTGTTGGTCAATTGGTCAATTAGACCAAATTGACATGTGTTTGATTGTGTGTGGCTAGTTTCGTATCGACAATTGGATACGTGTAGGCTGTATCCCTATAATTTGGTGATACGTGTTGATTTGGGGGTTTTTCCTCCGACACGGGGCTTTGTGCATGTCACATTTTGACACGGACATGTAGATATGTAATTGACTCTTTGTATTGTTCATATATACTATTTTAGACTTGCTCGTGTCCTTCGGGGTACATTTGGTTGTGTGGGGGACTCGTATCGCAAGCGTATCATAGATCTAGTGTGATACGGGTGCGATGCACTCCACATATTGTTGTATTACATTTTTCCATTATCGTAGCTATTGGTAATATATATATATATATATATATATATATATATATATATATATATAGATATCTATATTTATGTATGGATACATGAATGTAGATGTATATGTACTAGTGTATAAAGGTATCTATATGCATATGTGTTTATATATATATATATATATATATATATATATATATATATATATATATATATATGAATGGTTATGTTATATGTATATGTATGTATATATGTATGTGATGCTATCTCTATGTGTATATGTGTGTTGGTATATATATATATATTTATATATGTTTAGAGAGGAAGGTGTATATATATATATATATATATATATATATATATATATAGGTGAGTATACATATATATGTATATAAATAGTGTAGTGATATATCCATACGTGTTGTGCTTGTGTGTGTGTGTTGAGAGAGGGGGGCTCGAGCAGTGAGCAGCAACAGCTACTTCAGTAGTAGTGAGCTGAACTTCAGCAGCAACAATGGGCTACATCAGCAGCAGTCTTCAGTACTGTTGTACCTTGTAGTACCCGAGCAGCAACATGGAGCAAGTACACTGCAGCAGGAAGCTTCAACGGTAGGTGCAGCATCAATGCAGTGTGGCATTCAGTCTGAAGATCAGCAGGGAGTTTCACAGCAGAGGGGTATCAACCAATCAGCAAGAACATTGCAGCAGAGATGGACTGCACAGTGTAGGAGTTTCAACATCAGTGTGCAACTCGTGCACAGATCTGTAGTGAGTTACACAAGATCCAGGTATCAGCACAGTAGCAGCAACAACATAGTTTCAATCAGCTTGTTAGGTGTTCCAGTCAGTTAGTTCAGGTGGGTTAGTAGTTATGGCTAGTAGTTATCTAGATAGATAGTTATATATGCATTATTAGTTAATAGTTAGTTAGATATGTGTAGTAGTTAGCCTAGTAGCTATATGTAGTATATGTACTTATGTTTCGATATATATTATATGATAAGTTAGTAGGTATGTATTAATATGTAATATATGTTAGTAGTTAACATTTTTAATAGTTAGATTGATTAGCATATAGTTTAGTTATTGGGGGTTATCTACATATTAGCTATAAATGAGGATTTGAATTACCTTGGGATACCAAGGTAATGTCAAGGTAATTAGTCGATACTCAAGGTATTTGAGTTGGGTATCGAGATGGGTGTGTAGTGGTACGATACCGCATTGGTTCAAAGCCAATGTATCCACTATGCATTTATAATTAGGATTAGTATATATATTATTGCTTGTGTATGCATATTATGATATGTTCATGTCACGCCCCAGTCCTAAAATATGTAGGACTAGGAATACGTAAGCATGCCAGCCGTATGTATATGGAGACTCCAATATATGAAAACTATAACATATACGTACGCTGTATTATTAATAATAATTCACTAGTGGTATATATTTATCACAAGTCATAGGGCATAACTAAATCTCATCCACAGAATCAAATATAAATGAATAACCAATCAACTATATAACTGAATCAAGTATAAGATGCTTGATAAGAACAAGTAGTTGGGTAGAGACAAATCCACTACCATACTAAAATATAAGAGAAACAAAATAAGAACATCATATAATGATCAAAGAGGCTCGAAGGGAAGACCTCCTTGAAAGAGATAAGTAGCAAGTCCTGATCCGTGCTCCTACAAATAGTCATGATCGTCTACACCTGGAAAGGGACCAGGTCCTCAGAGGGACTTAACAAGATACATAGAAGCATGCCAATAAAGTACTAAAAAATAAACATCCAAGAGGGCCGTCTAACCACCTATGTGAATGCACTTTGAGAATAACTTTCCAACACGTGGGCTATCTGGCTAAAATAGGATTGCCATGATTCTCTCGGAGAATCAGGGGCCTACAAAATATGACGTCTTTTGAACGTCAGGGCCCCTGTAGATAATATATAGGGGTCATCTGACCGCGCATCTCCGACTGAGCGTACTAGTTACACAAGAAAAGTGCAAAGGAGCCCAAACGCCTTACTCGTTGTCCTCCCTACCCCATGCTCTAAGCATGTCATATCCATGACATGATGAGACCTCTAATAACTGCCAAGGCTTCTAATTATGCAACTTCTATCAGCAGTTATCCCTATCCGTCACACGTCCCATACGTACCGGTGATCTGCCAAATACGCAAATTCGTGTCCTACATGAGACTCACACTCGTGTAACAACTGTATCATGACCAATGAAATATAAGAATGCTTCATGATCATGTGGTGGTCTCGTAAAACTAGGTCAACATGCATAATATATAATAAAGACAAAATACGACGTCACCGTCGTTGCACCCAAGTTATTCTTGGACGCGCAGTTTATATAGCAGTTAAAATATATAAATAAAATGACAAAAATAAAATACATGCACCATATGGAATGTAAATCACAGTACAATGGCAAGGTATACTTGCCTAGCAAGAAAGCTGCGTAGTGTAAACGTCCAGATGTCAAGCACAAGGGATCAGAAACTATGGCCTCCGAATGAACGTCTCCGAATGCTAAAATAAACATCACCAATGTTCCCAGAATAAGCGAGATAGTCAGAAAAGCCTACCCTTTTGTCCAATTTCGATACAAGGGAAAAACGATAATTTTTTGTCAAAGCGGGTCTATATGTGGGGCCACCTTGCACCGAAAAGTGTGCCAAAGGTAAAGGCCTCTAAATAGGACAAATTATAGGTCAAATAAATTCTAAACGTCGATACGAACTCAACGGTATGTCCAATTTTGGATTCCGATGAGCCGATCACAAATTTGCCCCTAAAGTCAAACCGTGGGGCCCGCTAATAGGCGGCTCGGTCAACTGTCTTAGAATCGCGTGAAACTTGGGTCACAGGACCAACGTGATACCATGAATCCAATGATGTAAGTTTTGTCGCATTCCGACGAGCGTACATAAATGGGGTGGTATTTTATAAAAGTCGTGATACAAGGACATTTTACGGATACGGGTTGATTTCGACGCACACACACGTCCGAATCAGCTTTCGCGAAAGTCCACGCGTCAGAATATACCATACGCACCTTTCGGTATAATTGGTACGCGAAGATGCGGTCCCGTTTGATGGGGCGCACTCCGTATCACAAATTTTTGGTTTTAAAATAACAAGTTTTTGGTCGTTTTGGTGGTTGAATAATTTAATACATAGAACGAATTAATAAAAACTAAAAGAACAGAAAAATTCTCTATTATATTGGAAAGAAAATCCTTCAATTAGTTTTTGAAAATATTAAACAGGTTGATGGCAAATTGGGTGTGAACATAGGAGTTCGGGTTGAAATTTCTGGACTGTTTTGGTCAGTTTTTCGGCCATTTTTTGGTCGAATTTTTGACCAATATAGGGCACGAAAACTCGTTCCGCTTGAATAAAAATCCTAGATGGTTAGGTTGTGAACGTACACGGATAAACCGCTCACAAAAAAAAATCGAAGATGAAGAAGATAGATTACCTTGAAGATGGGGCAAAACTGTGTTGTTGCACGCGTGCGCGTACGCGGACGGCGCAGACGGACGGCGACGGCTGCGACGGCGCGGGGCGGCGACGGTCGGGGCGTTGTCGCCTGCGTTGGGGGTCGTCTGTCTAGGGTTAGGGTTTGAGTAATAATTTAGGTTAGGGTTTGGGATTATTGTAATATATATATATATATATATATATATACACACACACACACACACACACACACACACACACACACACACACACATAGAGAGGGGGAGAAAGAGGCCGTGAGCGGGGTTGGGGTCTGTGGTTTGCACGGGGGGAAAGGGTTTGGCTGTGGGTAGTAGATAGGAATTAGGTTTAAGAATTTAGTTAGGAATTATGGTTAATTAGTTAGGGATTAGTTTAGGTTTTTATTTAGGTTTTGTTTATGTTATCTTTTTCTTTTCTTTTCTTTTCTTTTTCTTTTCTTTGACATTATTATTATTATTACTTTTAATATTATTATTATTACTATTTTTATTATTATTAACTATATATATATATATATATATACTTATATAGATGAGGTTAAAACTCTCAAAAATAATATTTGCACACAAAATAAATTCTAAAAAATTACTTTGTAAAGTTTTAGTTAAATAATATACTCAAAATATTTTATAAAATATTTTATAATTAATAATTAGATATTTATCTAGTTTTATAAATCAAATAATTGTATTATCTAATTAACTAAGTAATTAATTAGATGGTTATCCACAAAATAGGTTAATAGTAAATAATATGCAATCTTATAAAAAGGGAATTTGCCTAATCTGGCACGAAGAATTATGGGATGCTAATTATAGGAAGCTGGAATTGGAAAATAACCACAAATAAATTATATATAAATTATCTAGATATTTAACACATAATCTATGGTCGTTACATTAATGTCATACTAACACTAAGGGATCAAATTTCTATGCCAAGAAAAGATCCTACAGGTATTGTCTCCTGTGTGGGCTACTTCCTATGAAGGGCGATACAAATTTTGGGACCATCTTATATTATTAATGTCCAAACCACGGTGAAGTCTCCTAATAAATTTATTGGATTTTAATTGCTTTGAAAAATAATCTAAAACAAATACAAGAAATACAAAATATACCAAAATACCTATTTTTAGGTCAGGGGGTTTACAATCTACCCAACTTAAAAGAATTTTGTCCTTGAAATTAAAAATAAGGCATGATTTGCTAAATCCTTCACATTTGTAAGGCAAGTCAATCACAATCTCTTCCAAAAATTTAAATAACAAAATCTATTCAAAACCATCGTAATCACTTTAAAATTTAAAATAACCACTGTTCAAATCAAAATTCAACCTATCGGAATCTCTTCTCGATTTTTAAAACATCAACATCCAATTTTAAGTCAAATCTATAAGACATCTTCAAGATTTAAATAACCCACATCAAAATTTACATCACGATCTCCAACTATCATAATCTCCTCTAGACTTTGAATAATAAACAATTCTAATCAAATCTTATTCCTATTTTTAACTTAAGAATTTCGTACTCTTCAAATTTTAAATTCAATTTCCATACTCAACATTTTAAATAGTGATCACCCAATCAAATTTCAACTTTTAATTCAAATCATCAAATTATAAAATTTTGAACTCAATCCACCAATGCTCATGTTTAGAGTTCTATTTATTTTTCTCAACGTTTAAATCGTTGATTCAATCTTCAATATTTAAAATTTAAATCATGTGCTCAAACTATAAATATTTGGTCCGCAATATCAAGATTTTAAAATTTATTAAATCCTCATCGTCTTAATAATTTTTCTAAAAATTCTCAAAATTAAAATGACTTAAATCTCTCAATCTAATCTTACTTGATCACAATCTAAAAAATATTCACCTCAAGTTGACAATGCGAATTTTACTCAACTTGGAATTTACCCATCTATCACATAAGGCAATACATTTAAAAATCTCCTCAAATTATTTAATCGTGTTATTCAATCCTCAAAAGTTTTTTTTTTAACACACAAAATATATCACATGTGACATGCCCTTAATTACAAAAGATAGTCACCATGTAATATAATTGGCCTACGGGGTATATCTAGTACTATTCATGTATCAAACTTATACCAAGCACGAGCGTTCGTCTTTTCGAAATAGGGGAAGACAGAAAACAACAATAAAGAATTCAAGGTGGAGGTGATAGAATATAAGTACGAGGTTCAAGGCGATTAAAGAATTCAAAAGGGAGTTGTCAAGACAGTTGTGGATTGAAATTCTATTTTGGTAAATTTCTATTTGTATGCTCATATCTGAACAGTTATGTACCTGATATGATATGCTCTGACCTATCTAGAGGGCAAGTATATTCGTCTAACAAGCTGAGTCAACTATATCTCAATCCGCGTAAAGTAGTCATGCGAAGAGCGAACCAAGCGTACTAAGGTTAACTAGACCATAATACACTGATTCTGATTTAGACAATGTATTAGTGTGGGCCCCCAATAATACATATGTCATGAACAAGCCCGATAAAAGAGTAAGCTTGCAAAACTAGGCTATAATAGCAGCATAAGTCAAGGTAGTCCAAAAAATATAAGTATGCTGAATTATGATGAGAGAAGGTACAAAAATAATTCAAGTTCATAAAGAAGATAAGACTCGTCTGGTGTTGTGTCTCTAAAGTTGCCATACTAAATTCTTGTCTAAGTCTCTAGTCGACCAAATGGGGGTATGGGCCTCTGAGTTCTACAGTCTGGATAAACACTATCTTTTTATGGAAGCCTATAGTTAATGTTATTCAATTATACTTCATTAATGGATCAAAAGGACTATATGATACTAGATTGTGAGGCATACTACCCAACTTACAAGAATTAACTAATACTATAACTGCCTTAAGGGGAATCTAGAAAATAACCTTGTCCTTGTAAATAAAGTAGGAACTCTTGTTAGGGTGTACGAGGAAAAGATCTTGGGGTATCCTATTACATTATAAAACTCCCTAGGTAATGGTCATCTTAAGTCTTAATCATAGTGCTTATAGAACAAAGTTGTAATATTAAGAATGGAGAAGTTACTGGCTCTGAAGTAAGAGAGGATATAACCGATATGGAGATATGTGGAACATATTATTTATTTGAAACTAAAGGATAATCATAAAATCATAATCTAAATAAAAACTCAAACTATCAAGTTCAATCTACTAAGCACATAATTTCAAAATTTAAGATTAACAACTATAATCCTAACAAACTATATATCCTATCATAAAAGAAAATTACTTGGCCTACAATTAGAACGGTTGGGTGGCACAAATTGAAAGATGAAGAAAAATTTTAGTCGTCACACAAATAGTGAGCGTTAAAGTTTTGAAGGAACAAGATATAAAATTAAATAGAGAGACTCATGATAATATCATGGTTTCCAAAGGGGAAGGTGGTATACTAATCTTTGTGTTCGAGGTATGATCCAAAAAATATTCTATTCATTCCTCTTGGCTTCCTAAGGTTCTGTTTTGCTAATATCAAGACAAGAATCTAAATTTATAGTTCTCTAATACTATCTCACTATGAAAGTTAGGTTTAGTCCTAATATTCAACCTTAGATTTCTATTGGTTCCTCAATGCTAGGGTCAAACAATATGGTCAAATTTCTAACTAACCCTAGTAGTGTCTATACTACTCTCAAGTCATTCCTAATGTCACTACCATATTCTAAAAACAGGGGTATTTTTGACTTTTTTATATATTATTAATATCGTGGTATTTATATTAAATGATTTCTCGATAGGTGTATTTTTTAAATTAAATAATTGTATGAGATGTGTATTTAAATATTTACAGTGTTCATTAATAATTGAGCTGGTAGACTTGACCTAGAAGCCCACTGGACGAACACCTGTCCGAATTATAGGATTTTGTATTTAATTTGTATTAATTAGAATTTAATTATTGGATGTCTTAATTAATTATTGTGATTTATTTAATCGATGCACCTTGCCGTTGCTTCGACAATTGGAGCGCTATCCTAGCTTTTGCCTTCCAACAAATTTCACAACCTTGTCTTAGACATGCCCGCCTTCCATTCTGACCTTTTTTAAATCATAATCATGCTCTCTTATGCTTTATTTTAGCCGCACAATATTCGTCACGGACGTTTATTTAATTTTTAAATAAATTCTAATTTTGTATCGTTGTGCGTTCCAATAGAAATTGGAGGCAATCTTGACCCATTTTTCGTACAACCCAAATTAGGGTAATATTCTGTTCTGAGTCTTCTTCACTAATGATATTTGTGACCCGATCTAATTTTGGCCCCATGTACTCCTAATTAATAATTGAACGCCTAGTGTATCTAATTTTAATTATGTATCTAATTTTAATTAATTAAATCAAGAAACCCACTTCTGTGCAATTTCCCCAATTGATGGGGACTTAATTGCAAAATTGCAATGATGTGTCACCATCATATTGGGTTAATCCAAATGAAGAAAACCAACCCTCCCTAGCTTTGACTAGTCAACCCAACCTCTCTCTCTCCTCCTTTTGTTGCATTTTTCTCCATGTTAAATCGTAGCCATCCATTTAAAATGGAGCCATCCCCACCAAAAAACCCCTTACATATACCTCAACCCTCTTCCCAAGGAAAACCCTAAATCCCCAAAACCTAGGCTAGCCCCCACACCCACCCGTAGCCCCCTATTTCTTTATTTTTTCTTCTCTTCTTCTTCTTCTCTTTCCTTTTACATTTGAAAAGGGGGGGGGGGGAACCCAACCCATTGTACTGTTCACCCGGCCTCTTCTCCGAGCCCGGCCCTCTTCTCCGGCTACCCGCCGGAGGGTCCGTTCTCCACCACCAGGCCCCTCCCTTAGCCGAGCGTCCAGCCACCCTCCTTCAGCCGGCCATCCGAGCGGACAACAACTCCCCCTGCATTCTCTCCTCCCAACTCCCCTCGAGCGGACAACTCCGGCACCCAATCCGGTCGACGTCTCCATCTTCCCCTCAGTCGAGTTTTTCCTCTGACACTGCTACTCCGGCCACATCGACGATCTTCGGCGGCCCGTAGTGCAGCCACGACCCCCTGCTGTCCCCGCGTCGAGCCGCACCCCGCACCTCGGTCCACCACTGCATTCCTACCGCTGCTCCTTCTCTGGTCGACCCGTCGCAGTCCACCCCACTTCATCTTCTCCGGCATCTCCCTGCTGCTCCTCCACTCGAGCCCGTCAGCGGCCACTGCTCAAGCTCCGCCGGCCTCTACCATTATACAGCCACCCCGGCCTCCTCCAGTACTCAGCCGAGCTCTCTCTTCTCCGGCGAGCACTCATCACCTCCCCCGGAGCCCCTGCTGTACCCCGCTCACACCGGCACCACCACGAACACAACCACCACTCTCCTCCCTGCATCCTACCCCGGCGGCCTCCCTGCACTCCGGCCAGTGGCCTCCGACCACCACCCCGGTGAGCACTCCTCTCCCTCTCCCTCCTTCTTTGTATATTTTGTATATACGTATGCGTATACGTATATGTGTGTGTAGGTGTATGTGTATACATATATATATATGTGTGTATATGTGTACGAGTATATGTGTATATACGTATATGTGTGCGTATATGTGTATGTGCGTATACGTGTGTGCGTATAAATAAATATGTGTATGTGTAAAAATAGTGTATTTAATTAATGTATATGTATATTTAATATTATTGGTATATATATAAATACGTACTTTAGTATATGTATTATTAGTATATGTATTATTTGATATATATATATATATATATATATATATATATATATATATATTCAATATATATATATATTTTTCCTGGTATGCGTATAATATTTGGTATATATATATATATATATATATATATATATATGTTTTGTATATACTTAATATACTTTCAATATATATAATTTGTATATATGTATAAATATATATATTTTGTATATGCTTTTAGTATATCCTTAATATATATAGTATAAACTTAAATTGGTGTATTAGTATTAGTATATTTTAATAATAATGTTGACAATATATATATTTTTAATTGTATTTTTGGCATATATATATATGAGTATACATATATATTGTTCAACTAGTATATATTAGATATGTGATTAAATGGTACATATATATATATATTATAAATGTATTTAATTCGGTGTATGTATATATTGTAAGTATTAATGTTAGTTAAAAATAGGTGTAATGTGTTTTAGATGTCTATCTACTAGATGACCCTAGTTGACCAGTATCATACCTGGCATAGCCCATGAGTTCAATATAATTGTGTTGTGTTAGTGTAGCATCTGATGCAAATGTTGTATTTTTATTATATGTCTATAGGACTGTTGGATCCTCCAGACAATACTCTGGGACTGGACATTGGTATTACCAGCTAAGGACCTAAGGCGAGTACATTCTCTGATTAGCTTCTTATTTATGATATCCCCTATGTTCATTGTATCTAGTGTAAATATCTATATTCTCGACACGCTGGTTACACGGATTGGTGTATACGGATCTCGTCATGAGATGTTATTCCTTGTTCATGGTGTAGCTTGTACAAGTCTTGTTTCATTGTTATCTTGTACATGTACAGACACTGATTTCCGGGAAGATTTGCTACCTCCCTAGGGAATCCCGTGTCATAGCGTACCATGGTTGGATCTACTATACCAGTTGGGGGTGGGAAGTATTCTAGTGTAGATATGTGATCATACCCAACTCTACATGCATCATAGCTCACCCCATATCTCACGTCGGGTGCGGCCTGACCATTTACATACTTCATAGCTGTTACATGTAATTAGCCTTACCTCTACATGCATCATAGCTAACCAAATGGTTAGCCTGACCTTACATGAATCATAACTAATCATATGTAACCAGCCTGATCAAGTTCCCAAGTTGATCACATGTTAAAGCTAGTACTCATACACTTAGTCATAGTATTCTTGCTCATTGACATATTGTTTCCTTTCCTGCATTTACTTACAGTATTTCTAGTATATCCTTTATTGTATATTTCTCGTACATATACATACATCTTATATATTTCTATCTATATACTGCTACATAGTTTATATCATTGATATAGAACTGCTATTTAGAAATGTACTTTGCTCCTTCCTGACTGGAAAATATTTTCCAGACTATGCCTAGAGGACTGGTATCTGACACTGGTGGACCACAGGGTGAGTAGCTGCAGTCTTTGTCTTAGTAGTGCAGTCGTGATTTCGGGAGGTCTAGCTGGAATCACTAGTTCTAGTTAGTTTCTCAGTTGTCTATTTTTGGTACCGAATTTTTCTTCGGCAATCTTATTTGAGACTTGGATTATGTTGAGTTAGATTATTTACTGTTTAGACTTGTGTCGTATTCTTATTTATTTTTTCGATTCTTATCATGCTGTAGTTATGTGATTTAGTATATTGTTTATTTATATTGTGTTATCCGTGTCTCCTTATGGAGTTGGATACTAGTGCGAGATTATTTAGATAGTGCTTGACCTAGACAACGTTCTACCGTCGATGCTGCGGCGTAGGCTGGACGTACCCACGCTCTCGTACCCCTATACCGGGTGCGGGTCGTGACACCTAAATATCAAGGGATAATGGTCAATCAATCTACAAGTAAGGGATGCTAGGGTTCATTAGGTATTCTAAACTTAGTGATGTGTTAATATTCTAGTTGTATTCTTAGTAGGAAAGTTACCCTAATTATCATCCTAACAACAAGGATTCCTATATTCTAGCAGAAGGCTATACTCAAGAAACTATTAGGGAAGTACATGAATCAAGCATGATGCAATTATTTAAATAGAACGGATTAGAAGGAAGGTGAGTCATAGTCAAATGTGGATGATATCATATACTCTAATCCTATTTGCAGGCTTGCTCGGTACAGTAACGTAACCAAGATAATATACTCTCGACCTGCATGGGCCACCACTAAAAACATGTCATGCCCCAGTCCCAAAATACGTAGGAATAGGAATACGTAAGCATTCCAGCCGTATGTATATGGAGACTCCAATATATAGAAACCATAACATATACGTACGCTGTATTATGAATAACAATTCACAAGTGGTATATATTTGTCACAAGTCACAGGGCATAACTAAATCTCATCCACGGAATCAAATATAAATGAATAACCAATTAACTATATAACTGAATTAAGTATAAGATGCTTGATAAGAACAAGTAGTTGGGTGGAGACAAATCCACTACCATGCTAAAATATAAGAGAAACAAAATAAGAACATCATCTAATGATCAGAGAGGCTCGAAGGGAAGACCTCATCGAAAGAGATAAGTAGCAAGTCCTGATCCATGCTCCTGCGAATAGTCATAATTGTCTATACCTGGAAAGGGACAAGGTACTCAGGGGGACGTAACAAGATACATAGAAGCGTGCCAATAAAGTACTAAAAAATAAACATCCAAGAGGGTCGTCTAACCACCTATGTGAGTGCACTTTGAGAACAACTTTCCAACACATGGGCTATCTGGCTAAAATAGGATTGGCATGATTCTCTCGAAGAATCAGGGTCCTACAAAGCATGACGTATTTTGAACGTCAGAGGCCGCCTGTAGATAATATATATGGGTTTTTTGACCGCGCATCTCCGGCGTAGCGTACGGGTTACACAAGGAAAGTACAAAGGAGTCCAAATGCCGTACTCGTTGTCCTCCCTACCCCATGCTCTAAGCATGTCATATCTATGATACGATGAGACCTCTAATAACTACCAAGGTTTCTAATTATGCAACTTCTATCAGCAAAAATCCCTATTCGTCACACGTCCCATACGTACCGGTGATCAGTCGAACACGTAAGTTCGTGTCCTACATGAGACTCACACTCGTGTAACAACTGTGTCACGGCCAATTAAACATAAAAATACCTTATGATCATGTAGTGGTCTCGTAAAACTAGGTCAACATGCATAATATATAATAAAGATAAAATACGACGTCACCGTCGTTGCACCCAAGTTATTCTTGGACGCGCAGTTTATATAGTAGTTAAAATATATGAACTAAATGATAGAAATAAAATACATGCACCATACGGAATATAAATCATAGTACAATGGCAAGGTATACTTGCCTGGCAATAAAGCTACGTAGTGTAAACATCCAGATGTCAAGCACAAGGGATCAGAAACTATGCCCTCCGAATGAACGTCTCCGGATGCTGAAATAAGCATCACCAACGTTCCCAAAATAAGCGAGATAGTCAGAAAAGCCTACCCTTTCGTCCAATTTGGACACATGAGCAAAACGGTAATTTTGGGTCAAAGCGGATCCATATGTGGGCCACCTTGCACCGAAAAACGTGCTAGAGGTAAATGTCTCTAAATAGAAAAAATTATAGGTCAAACAAATTCTAAACATCGATACGAACTCAATGTTATGTATAATTTTGGATTCCGGTGAGCCGACACAAATTTTCCTTTAAAGTCAAACCGTAGGGCCTGCGAATAGGCGGCTTGGTCACCTTTCTCAGAATCGCGTAAAACTTGGGTCACAGGACCAGCATAGTACCACGAATCTAATGGCACAACTTGTGTCGTATTCCGACGAGTGTACACAAAATTGGATGGTATTTTATAAAAGTCACGATAAGGAGTCTTTTTCCGGATAGGGGTTGATACCGATGCGCACAGACGTCCGAATAAGCTTATGGGAAAGCCCACACGTCAGGATATACCATACGCGCCTTTTGGTGTAATTGGTATGCTATGAGGCGGTCCCGTTTGGCGGGGCACAATCCGTATCATAAAATTTTGGTTTTAAAATAACAAATTTTTGGTCGTTTTGGAGGTTGAATAATTTAACACATAGAACAAATTAATAAAAACTAAAAGAACAAAAAAATTCTCGGTTATATTAGAATGAAAAATCTTTCAATTAGTTTTTGAAAATATTAAACAGGTTGATGGCAAATTGGGTGTGAACATGGGAGTTCGGGTTAAAATTTTTGGACTATTTTGGTCAGTTTTTTGGCCATTTTTCGGTCGAATTTTTGACCAATATAGGGCACAAAAACTCGTCTCGCTTGAATAAAAATCCTAGATGGTTAGGTTGTGAATGTACACGGACAAACCGCTCGTAAAAAGAATCAAAGAAGAAGAAGATACATTACCTTGAAGATGGGGCGAAACTGTGTTGTTGCACGCTTGCGCGTACGCGGACGGCGAGGACGGACGGCGGCGACTGCGACGGTGCGGAGCGGCGGCGGTCGGGGCATGGTCGCCTGCGTCGGGGGTCGGCGATCTAGGGTTAGGGTTTGAGTAATGGTTTAGGTTAGGGTTTAGGATTGTTGTAATAGTATATATATATATATATATATACATACACAGAGAGGGGGAGAGAGAGGCCGCGAGCGGGGTTGGGGTCTGTGGTTTGCACGGGGAGAAGGGGTTTGGCTGTGGGTAGTTGATAAAAATTAGGTTTAATAGTTTAGTTAGGGATTAGGGTTAATTAGTTAGGGATTAGTTTAGGTTTTTGTTTAGGTTTTGTTTATATTATCTTTTTCTTTTCTTTTCTTGTCTTTTCTTTTTCTTTTCTTTAACATTATTATTATTATTACTACTACTACTACTAATAATAATAATAATAATAATAATAATAATAATAATAATAATAATAATAATAATAATATTTTTATTATTATTATTATTATTATTATTACTTTATTATTATTAACTATATATTTATTAACATATATATATTTACTTATATAGATGAGGTTAAAAATCCCCAAAATAATATTTGCACACAAAATAAATTCTAGAAAATTACTTTGTAAAGTTTTAATAAAATACTACACTCAAAATATTTTATAAAATATTTTGTAATTAATAATTAGATGTTTATCTAGTTATATAAATCAAATAATTGTATTATCTAATTAAATAAGTAATTAACTAAATGGTTATCCACAAAATAGGTTAATAGTAATTAATATGTAATCTTACAAAAGAGAATTTACCTAATCTGGCACGGAGAATTATGAGATGCTAATTGTAGGAAGTTGGAATTGGAAAATAACCATAAATAAATTATCTAGATATTTAACACATAATCTATGGTCGTTACAATAATGTCATACTAATACCAAGGGATCGAATTTCTATGCCACGAAAAGATCCTACAGGTAATGTCTCCTGTGTGGGCTACTTCCTATGAAGGGCGATACATATTTTGGGGCCATCCTATATTATTAATGTACAAACCACGGTGAAGTATCCTAATAAATTCATTGGGTTTTAATTATTTTGAAAAATAATCTAAAACAAATACAAGAAATACAAAATACACCAAAATACCTATTTTTAGGTCAGGGGGTTTACAGTTCATACCTAAATTCTTGCGTATCCTATGATACGGTATTTGTGTGTATCTTAGTATCTTAGATTAACAGGTGTGACCTAGTTTTATAGTATATGGACCCAATATCCTACAGTTAGACTCATACAACCTAGAAATAGGTTGTTTGACCAAGTTTGACCAATTTTACCTAGAGTTGACTAGTTTGACTATTTTGACTTAGAAATGACTCTTTGACCTAGATGTTGATCAGTTTAACTTATTTTTATTTTAAAACTTTGTATTGATGTTATATTCCATATTTAGGTCTGGAGGCACCGTATCGGACATTTGTGATACTGTGCACTAGGTTTCAGGCGAGTACATTCTCTGATAGTTTCTCATTTATGATATCCTCTATGTTCCTTGTATCTAGTGTAGATATCCTTGATATTTTGACACGATGGGTAGACGGATTGGTATATCCGGATCTAGTCATGAGATGTTATTCCTTGGTATATATGGTGTATCTTGTGCAAGCCTTGTTCCTTGTTCTTCTTGTACATGTATAAACACTGATTCTCGGGAGACTTGCTACCTTCCTAGAGAATCCCGTGCCATAATATACCATGGCTGAATCCATTATACCAGTCGGGGGCAAAGAGTATGTAGTGTAGATATGTGATCATACCCTCCTTGTATCAAGTCTTGTTCACTGAATAGTGTTAATCATATACCACACGTATGATTAGCCAGGCCATTAATCTTGTATCAAGTTCCCAAGCCGATCATATGTTAAAGCTGGTACTCACTCACTTAGTCGTTAGTGTTCTTGTTCGTCGCCATATTGTTCATTCATGTATTTATTTGCAGTATTTCCTTTATTGTTTATCTCTTGTATCTATGTTGCATCTTGTATATTCATATATATTTACTGTTATATAGTTTATATCATTTATTAGAACTGTCGTTAGAGATGTACTCTGCACCTTTCCAGACTGGATATATTTTTCCCAGATGACAATTAGGAGTGGTACCCCATTAATTACGGGCCTCAAGATGTTGTGGGCTTAGAGCCAGAGACCCTGGCTTAGGAGGGACTCATCTCAACTGAGACAGACGACCCAGGACTCATAGCTTAGATGTTTAGTTTCTTTTGTACTGGATTTGTCTCCACCATTATTGTTTAGTATTTCTTTGACTCATTGGTGTTATTATTGACTCATGAGTTGTATTGTAACTCTTCTATTCTTTTATCATATTCGTGCGTATTTTTATCTTAGATCTTTGATTGAGTATATTGATATTATTGGTGGCATATTATATTGATTAGATAGATTACCCAAACATCGTTCTACCGTCGATGCTGCGGCGTAGGCTGGGTGATATTCCCGACTTGCAACCTTACACCGGGTGTGGGTCGTGACACAATGTTCCGCAAGCACCGTCTCCAAATATTATCTCATGCTCCGAACGATCATCACAATTGATACTATTCCAATAAGGTGACTTACCCAAATATCAAACTATGCTATTAGATCAGCTCAGCCAACACCTCTTCCTCAATATCAATACTTCACTGGGTGAACATCTATATTGAGGTTCATGTGATCCACGAATATTTTGCCGCCACGCCATAGGGATAGTGTCGCCACAATTTCAACGTGGACACACTCGCCATAATTCCTAGGTCGCGCATGGAATAGTTCTTCGTGCTGCTTCCACTGCCTCGAAGCACAAGATATCACCTTCGCCTTCTGTACGAGCACGCATCCCAAACTAAGTTTTGATGCATCTTGTAGATCTGAGGCACATATGTCCCTTCCAGTATTGCAATGATTTGATCTGAACGAGCCCTGCTTTAACTTCACAAGCTAGTTTCACAGTCGTCAATTCATATCAATGCTATTCCTTACTGGGGCACGACGAGTCAGAGGCGATGCCATCTCAAAAAATCTGCGACTCAGAATCTCATCATTTGACTTAGGCCATTTCCACTATCACTTCGATCTTCCGGCTGCATCTTCAGCTAAGGCTATCCCAAGGATCTCTCAAATCCAATACTCAGTCACTAAGGCCAAACTCCAATATACACCACTCACATCCACACTCGACGCATTCTCAAATGCGCTGCCACAAGGGTCATTCTATGGGTCTACAATAATCATCTCTGATTTGGCGGTCAAGTCGCTAGGGTCAGCTGTCCCGAAACTCTGCTCGATAATTGTAAGTCACCATAATGCACAGTTACTACAAACCACTATATATCTCCAATCATAAATCTGAGCCATAATCCAACCATTCCAATCTGAACGAACTTCTGAATCCGAGTACTTCATGCACTACCTCTGACGAATCTATCAATCAAATGTCGCTTAACAACCTAGAGTCTTACTATCTATCCAAGCCATAATTGGAGAACTGTGCTCGTTGAAACTGTCTTCCATCAATTAGCCTTTCTGTCCTGAATTCATCAAATTTCTAAACAGCCATGTTCAACTTCTTGCACTACCACTTGCAACGATTCCTGAAACCATAGACTTGCTCCCATTCTTATCCGTATGCCATATTTTACAGTACACGTTCAACTTGCTCGAGCAGTACAATATTTTGCTCCAACGTCGCAATCTCGTTTAGCTATCTTCAAAAGTCCATCTGCCACAATTCTTGTTCTTGTTCCATTCCTTAGCCCATTATAATTTCTCTATGTTTCGATTAGTCTACACACTCTTAATGACTCGTGCACAAGTTTAAACACAAATCTTAAATCATATTGTCTTTAATTGTTGCCTCAATCTGTCTCAGTACTGCAAGTTTTAACTTCTAATCTGACTTAACATCAACTAGACTTGCCTCATACCCGTTCAAGTCTTCCAGAGAATTCGTCCACCATCGTTGCACTATTTTGCCAAATTTTACTTCCGTAAACCAATAGTCCAACTTCTCGAGCGCCAATATCCAAAATCCTTCAAGTTTGTACGAATCCATCGCATTGCCCCTCCAAACCAGATCGTCTTTCATCTGCAAGTTAATTGCTCTTATGTGTTGCCAAAATTTGTAGTCCGAGCTTGCTATCCTTCGATTCACCATCGCTCGCTCAAGCTTATCCTAACTGTTTGTTCCTCATGCTCAACTCTCTCTTTGCATTCATGAATGCTCCACCGAACTTTCAAATCGTGCAAGCAATCTCTGATATTCAGCTTTCCATCTGATCGATCTTAACTTGTTTCCAATACTTGGTCCGCATCAATCCTTCAAATTCCAAACACTCTTTCCCATTGCTTGTTTCGTTCTTGTCCATCACTTAAGTCCAACGATACTTCTATTGCACAAGTCCGTTCTTGATTTCTCAATTCTAATGTATCGAAGAATACCTGAGTCAAATTATATTGCACCATATACCACTTAGAAATAAAGTCACTCTCGCGCTTACTCTGCGTCAACGAACGTTTATTCCAAACTGACTATTCTGAGGTAAACCTGTCGATCGCAACCCAATGTTCGCTTGCTCCATGTTCCATTTTCTAACTCAACTGATGTGCAGCAACCAACTTATATTCCTGTTATCCGTGTCCGTTACGGCAATTCCGTTAAGATCTTGTCCAAAATATTCTAATGCCACTTAACTATGTTATATACCATATAGCACTCATAATTAAGTCACACCTCATGTCACCCATCTTTGCACTGATCCAAGATCAATTTGAACCATCCCTTATGCGTGATCCTGCCATCCCCAATTTAAGTCTGACACGAAACTCAGCCAACGCATGAACCATCTAACTCTATTATAAATTATGCTATGCAACGTGTGCCATGTTCTATTCTTAATACTTCCAACTATTTCTCAAATTGTCAGATATTTTTGCTATACGAGTAACTCGTGCAACAATCTCTTTCAAGTAATCCAACCCAATACCCAACGGTTCCTTACATTTGCTATACGAGAAACTCATGCAAAGCTATCCTGATATTTCCAAGCCAACTCAAACCTGCTCAACCAATGCTCTCTGTGATATACCCAGCCAAAATTTAAACTTCATCCAACACATTCGCTACACGAGCAACTCGTGCAACGATCCATTCTCATCTGATGCTTCTAGTCACAACATGCCATATAACCAATCTAGTCTGCCAACCAACTTCTTCATTGATACAACTAGAATCTTCCCGAATGATAATCCAAACCAATGCAACGATACCTCACAACTTGCTGCACAAATGCAACGATGCCACATAACTTGCTGCACGAATGCAACAACGCCCAACGATGCTAAGCGATCTAACAAAAAACAACAAAAGCCAACGCAACAAAGAATAACATGCACCCACAACCAACAAATATATAGACTTATTGCATAAAATATCTAATACGACACCGAGTAGAGCTAAGAGCCAAACGACACGCCGAAGCTATTTAGATTTTGTGATGAACCAAAGGACAATGTCCGAGAAAATAAATCAGGTGCTCTGATACCAATTTGTCATACTCCAATCTTCCGTAAGCATATTCGTCCCTACTGAACGTGAATCACCACATTGTAGCACTCCCACAGGATAATCGTTTTCATCGGGATGTGATGCCGTACGAGCCTGGAGTTGCGCTCGCACAAGGCAATGTTGTCAAATATCAAAGTTATCATTAAAACGATCAAGTTGCAGCAAAAGTCAAGTATTGTGTACCAAACACACATCAGAGTATACGCAACGAAGCTCTCGATAGGGCCCAATGAAAATGCCATAAAGGATTATGCCACAAAGGCAATACAATACTCTTGCTCTTTCTCTTGCCTACAAAGGTACCTACTGTTCCATACATCATGTCCTGTATATCCAAGCAGTGTTACTACACCTGCGTACCTAAAATAATGCCCACACACGTGGGTCAATACACAGCTGTACTGGTGAGCGGGGTAACCCACTCGTCTAAACTGACACTAAGAAGAATAGTGAATGCAAATAGTTATATTGTGATCTTTCTACTTGAATCCTAGATTTATTTTATGGTAGAGGGATGACATATTAAGGAAAACTATAAAGCAGGTTAAACATGCAAGCATTTAACTTAAGCTAATATACAAGCAGATATATATCCAACTCAAAGGAAACTATCATGCAAACCGTCCTACTCAAACCCAAGCAACGTGTGAACCTATCGAACCACAATCCAAGCCTCAATATCCATCCTCAAATCAAGCCTTATTAATCCAATCATCGATATGCATACTTTTGCCAGAGGCAAGGTGGCCGTCGATTGCACAAAAAGCACAAACCAAAACCAAAGAAAAGCAAACCAACTCTTATATATATGAAGTCACTGGCCAAGCCATAAAGGATTGATCAACAGTAGTTCTACCCGATCCAGTGCTGAGTAGCTAGCTCGCCTAGTTGTATCAAACTGCCAGCATTGTGCCCAAGGCACGTTACCATTTATCTCCTCTATGGCCGAACGGTCCCGGTGCTCCAGAGCATATCCTGTTCGAGGAAACCAAACCCTGTATACAACAGGTTGTCCGTAACCAATGCAGACACCAAGTAGGTATAACAAGAGAATCTAGCCTTCTCGCCCCACCAAACGATCCTAGCCTCAATCCAACAAACTATCCATAATCATTCTCCAACTTATATCCTAAGGCACCATCTCAAGTTATCCCCATAGGCACTATGCCGCTTCGACACAATGTTCCAAGTGGTGAAACACTCCTCGCTCCGAAAGCTCTGTGGCATAATGCCCCAAAAGTGGCACAATGCCCTCACTAATACAGTTGTCCAATTTTGAACCACAACTGCACGCTTTGCTTGACAAAGCGCCCAACTTGATACTCGTGCACGGATGCACGCTCGTTCGTCCGCCCGAAGTGCCTCGATGTTCCAACCAAGATGATCTACTCAAGCTCTAAGTGCTTATTCAAGCTCCAACTGCCCAACACACAACTAACTCAAGCAACAAATCATATCCAACCAAACAATGCACACTCTATGCACGCCACAGTGTAGTGATTCCAATATTGCAGTCTAAGTGTTCAAGCTATTACGTTTGTTCCATATTATTAGGCATTAAGAAGTAGAGAAGAAGGGACAGATAGTGTCTAATTCTGTTAAGCACCCTGCCTAGCTAATACGATCGATCCCTTGAACCCGTGGTCTGATGTAAAGCACGGTATACTCAATTGGTATGACCATACGAGCATGCCATGCTCTCCAAATCATCCGACCGATCGGACTAAGGAAGACGATATTATCGCTCCAAATCATGTTAACCCGGTACAGCTCCGAATGAACATCTGATTCTATCGAACTTCGCTTGCGATCTGCACATGAAACCAACTCAAATCAATACTTGTTCCTAAATCCAAAAAATCAAAATATAACTAGCTATTGCCTCATTCAATCTGACTCAACGTAATGCACCGTATGGTTGCGGGGCATTACCATCAGGGGGGTTACTGTAGCTGAAGGGGTGCGGGTTTCGGTCTGGGTTAATTTTAGGTTTGGGTTGATTTCGGGTTTTGGGTGTAGGTTTGGGTTTGGGTGCGGGTATGGGTTTAGGGTTTAGGGTTTGGTTTAATATAAAAATAATTATTATTATCCCATATATATCTATATATATATATATATATATCCATTATAAATATGTGCGAACCCCAAATAATTTTTAAAAAAATCTATAATATTTTAATAATAGTTTTACCCCAAAATATTTTTTTTGCAATATTTGTAATTAATTAAATATACATAATTATCTATCCATGAATTTTATATTATTCTAATTAGCTAAAATTAATAAAAATTCTCCCATAAATATATAATACCAATAATAAAATAAAATTTAAATATAAAAATTAGGGGATTTACAATACCGTTCCCGACTGTCGCATGAACAGGGTCAGCCCAGGTGGACGCATGGTGTGCGTCTTCGACAACAAGGAGAAAAGCGGGAAGCACATGCTCCGTAGTTGGGTGAGGCACAGCAGCCTTTGCTACCCATGTCCTGCGGGTCTTCTTAGGCTTTACTTGCATTGGAGAAGGACTCATGCTGTCCCGGGAGTGCATGTTCTCAAATGCTTATTGGTCGAAGCATACCACCAATATCCTTTGGATTGAACCCAACTTGCCCGTATCAAACTGCGTCACCACCTTCTCATTAGAGGAGAATGATGTCCCCAGCAGAGTCGCCACCTTATTAGCCACTAAAATTAGGATTGCTTTATTAACAAACTAAAAAAATTACAATTAGTTCCACAATAGATAATATAAGTACAATTTTTGATTCTAGGGGGTGACGATGGAGATTGAGTACTGTAGTGACTCTTTTACTCCGTTGACGGTCCGATATGGGAGCGAGGAAGCTCTTCTCTGTTCTCTCTCTTGTGTCTGTTGCTCGCCTGGGGGTGGGCTAGTCTTTCTGAAGCAAAAAAAGCCATCCCTTATAATGTTCAAGTTGCTCAAATTTATAGCCATCGTGCTGATGGGCCATAGGTGCTGCATATGCCACTGTTTGGTGGCTGCATAAGGCTCCTTCAACAGAATATGGTTGCAACTGTCGTCGCATGCCATGGATAGATTGCCACGTGGTCTTGGTTGAGATGTTATTGAAGAGATCTCGGGGTTGTTTTTAACCCGTTGTGTGCGTGACTTGGTCAGTTGGACTCGTAGTCAGCATTTATCATACGAGAAATCTTCTTCAGTTATAACAGAAAAGGTCCTATCAACCGAGAGCCATATAACATTATGGCTGCATAGCATCGTGGCCGCATATGGGCTCTTAGTTTGGCCTTGGTAGGATGGACACTCTAGCCATACGATATTTAGGCCACATACGTGCTCTCGTCTGGCCTTGGTAGGATGGATACTCTAGCCGCATAATAGCGAGGCCGTATGGGTCTTTTAGCCGCATATGTGCTCTCGTCTGGCTTGGTCAGATGGACACTCTGGCCGCATCTTGACAAGGCCGTATAGGTCTTGTAGCCGCATATGGGCTCTCGTTTGACCTTGATCGGATGGACACTCTGGCCTCATGTTGACGAGGCCGCATGGGTCTTGTAGTCGCATAGTTGCTCTTGTTTGGCCTTGGTCGGATGGATACTCTGGCCGCATGTTTGACATGGCTGCATGGGTGAGGACACGTGGCATGGAGCGATTGTCGAGCCTATTAATGCATAATGTAACTTTTTTGTCTTTTTGCATGTCGCCCCTTTTGCGAATCTCGAGGAACTCAGAACTTTATGTCAGTCATCAGAGACTATGTCAAGGGCTTTGTATGCGACCTCTTACTCTGAGGCTGTCCAGGCCGCATGAAGGTTGTTTATGCTCTTATGCGGCTCCAAGGGGCATAAACTTTATACGACTCCAAGGGACATGAGCTCTATGTAGCTCCAAAGAGCATGAGCTGTAAGCGGCTTACAGAATTTTCATGCTTCTATAAAGTCACAGACCCAAACCTTCTTGGAATAATTATCAATAAAAGTCACAAAATAAGAAGCACCACCAATGTACTTTACTTTTATAGGACCGTAGATATCTGAGTGAATCAACTCGAGCAACGCCGGCTTCCTCGAATTTGGGTGACTTAAAAAGATACCCTATTTTGCTTTCCTGTCAAATAGTGCATGCATCTCTCCAAATTTGTAGACTTTACCCCTGAATTATCGTCATGTTTACCAAGTAGCTCATCCCCTTCTCGCTGATTTGGCTGAGCCGCCTGTGCCACAACACGGTAGACGCATCTGTAGCAACGTTCACCTCATGTGTCCCGTGTGTGCTCCCTTCCATATAATAAATTTTGAACTTCTTGCTTCCTCTGGAAATCACCATCGAACCTCTGAAAATCTTCTACTGATCATTTCCGAAGAGATTGAAGAAACCCTCGTTATCCAATCTTTCAACCGACACCAGGTTGAAACGGATATCAGGAACATGACGGACATCTTTGAGAACAAGAACTACACCCGTCTTCATCCACAAATGCACATCTCTAATAGCAACATCTTTTGACACATCTCCGTTGTCCATCTTCAACACTCCACATTCGCCTGTTGTGTAAGTAGCAAATAGTGCCCTATTGTGAGATACGTGCGCTGAAACACCTTAGTCCACTAACCAAGAGTTTTTATCGCAGATGAGGTTCATAACTATCTCATCACCTACAATGATCGGGTCGCCTCCATGTGACGAGGTCGTCGAGGTAGTGTTCTCACTTTGTTTTTCCTTATCGCCCTTCTTCTCTCTCTTCCAAGCAAAATAGTTTCACTTGATGTGACCCTTCTTACCACAATGGTAATACTTCGAGTCCTTGTAGTGACCCTAAGACTTGCCCCTGCTCTTATCTCTGCCACCACCTGGACCCCTTCTCTTTCTCCTTCCGCGGTTCTTTGAAACTAGCACCTCCGAGTGGGATATGGATGATGTGCCCGGAGAACGTCTTCGCATCTCTTCATTCAGTACCCCGCTCTTGGTGAACTCCATACTGACCATGCCTTTTAGAGATGAAGCGATCATAGACACTCGTATGATTTCCCACAAGTATGGCAATGTGCACAACAGCTATAGTCCCTGTACTTTATCGTCGAACTTGACTCCTATCATGGATAACTGGTCCACCATGCCCTGGAACTCACTCAAGTGATCTATAATAGACGTCCCATATTTGTACCGTAGACCTATTATCATACGGATCTGAAATAATTTATTTACCCTGGTCTTCTTCGTATACAAAAATTTTAGCTTATCCTATAGCGTCTTCACATGCTCAATATTGGCAACGTAATTGTACACGTTCTCGTCAACGAACTGCCTGATATATGCACACACTTGTATATGCTCGAACATTCAATCCTTTTCGGATTTGTCACTGGACTTCTGGGACGCAAATACTAGAAGATGCAACTTCTTGACGAACAACAAATCCTTCATCTTGCTCTGCCAATAATGGTAGTTGGAACCATTCAGGTTTACCTTGTGCACCGGCTTCGCATCCATTTCTTCTTTCTGGTTTGACTGTCAACTCCTGCCACCTCTCTGAAATCAAAGCTCTAATACCACCTGTTGGGAATGCAAACGCAAAAATCATACCCCCAAACCAAGAAGCCCTGCGAAAGAACTGAGCAAAAGCATACAAACCAAAAACGCTAAACACAAATAGCAGACACAGAGATTTTTGATGAGGAAAACCCTTGCGAAAAAAATTTACTGGACGATTAGAGTCCAACCCTAAAATACCTACAGTAAAGGAATAAGAAATATATCAACTCCTTACAAACTTCTCACCGATCCAAACGGATCACCATAACTCTTTGGAATAGAAAATAGATTACAACCACAAAAAAATACCCCCAAATTGATCTTCTCCAAAATGACCTCCAATCCTTCTTTCTCCTATCTAATATTGTAAAAGCACTCTTTGCTCCTTTTACAATATTTGAGATATCTTTTAGGGCTAGGAGACACATAATATATATAGCCTCCAATCCACAACTAGTATTCCTATTATATATAGGAATACCCAATCCAAATCCAAATCCAAATCTAAATCCATTAACATATTCCTATTATATGTAGGAATATCCAATCCAAATCCAAATCTATTGAGGTATTCCTATTATATGTAGGAATACTCAATCCACCTCCGAAATATTTTTCACATAGGTTGGGAACCCCACCCACTCCAACATTTCTCCTCCAATCCGCGGATGACACATTGGTGATCCATGTAGCACTGCCAATCGAACTATACAAATACCAAATAACATCATTGAGTCAACAAACCTTGTCCTTCTATAAGTGATTCAAGTCGAATTTACAAGCAAGCTTTAATTCTTGTAAACAAAAGCAGTGACAAAGAAGGCCTGGCCTGCCAGCATGCAACAATCGAAACTTGCGTCAAACCATATTACAGCCGCTAGCGTAAATTGATGACAAGGCCAGTTTAGGATGTATAAATATATATATACATATCCGTACTAACATACCAACTAAAGATGACATATGTATCAATCAGCTTAATTAAGGAAGAGAAAATTGTGTTTAGATCTCCAGATTATGCATTGCCAATGCCATAGATCAAGTCCATGCATGAGCCTTGAAAATATCACTAATGAATCAATAACACGATATGGTCTCGAAGAGAATTGCTTGTGTGCACTCAAATCATACTCTTTATAACTGCATTATCAATCAAAGCATAATCTTTTTCCATAAGAAATAACAAAAATCCTAGAGGTACTCATGAGTTCTTAGTTTTTGAAACTCAGTCATTAACAACCATTGGATTATTTTTTTAAAGTGATCCTAGAGAACATTTGTCCGATAATATTGTACAAATTGGAGGCTTGCAGATCATTGTAACTTGAATTTGTGCTGACTGACATAAGAATAGTTCTCTGAATTGTTGGCTATGTGTGTATATGTGTTCACACACATATGAGCAAAAGCTCAACTTCCTCCTTTGCTTTACTCCCACAATGGTTGGACCACTCCAACTTTGTATATATATAATAGGTCTTACTCTTTGCTTCCTTGTGTTCTTGTGTGGGGAGTTCTATGGGCCACACGCGCGCACCGCCGCCACCGTCCGGCTCAGCTCGACGCGCTTAACGAGTGCAGATTCGTGCCCACACCTGCGGGCGCCGAATGTCGATTCAATTTTCTCTTATGGTTCGGGTTAAGACCCTAAATATCTTTTTGCTCCTTCTTGTTTTGAACCAATTTTAAACTCATTAGAGATTTGAACGTTGGGCATTTATTGCTCCATATGTCCAGGTTTATTTGGCACATGTGACAGCTTCTGTAACAGCTCATATGACAGCATTTTTTCACGTTTTTCCTTTTGTTATTGCTCTTTAATGGCCTGTTTATGAGCCATTTAATATTATGTCCGTTGGTTGTGTCTTGGGACTGCCTTTATATTGCGGTCCCCTCCTCCTTTATTTTTTAAGAATATTTCTCCTCTACGTGAAACCGCTTTCTCCGGTTCTTCTCTCCAACAACATTCTCTCCTCTAAATCCTTGCTCTGGACAGAGCCAAGTTCGGTCTCTCTCTCCGAGTTGTGTGCGACGAAGAAAAGTCGGTAGTCAGGAAGTTTTACCACTATGAGCTTCCAAGAAACGTCTGCCCATAGACCTCAGATTAACTCTTACGGCAGTGCTTCGTGTAGGACTTTCCCGGAGGACGGTGACATTAACTATTTTATTTTTATTTTTATTTTTTACAGATTTTTAAATGAGAAAAGGTGTTATTTTATATCTATCAATCTAAGAGTTAATTTGATTTCATGTTAGGTAAAATAATGGTAAATCGTAGAATAATAGAATTGTAAGCTACATTGCGTTACAGGAACAATAATAATTTTGTTTGCGATCAACTTCATTATTGTAGAATTTGCTTAATCTTATGAAAACTAATAAAATCATTTGCTAAATTTCTACTGTAGCAATATAAATCTGCTTGTTTGCTACTAAGTTGTTCATAATTGTTTAAAGTCACTATAGCAATTTTGTTTCTAGAAAATAATTAAATAAGTTTAGTAGCTTTTAATTTCAATAAGGTTCTGTAACAACTTGTATCATATTTAAATTTTAATTGTAAATAAATAATTTCTTACATATCAAATTGTTTATATACCTTGCCTTGTGAAAATAGTGTTTTGGCACATTTTTACTTTAACTTAGAACAATAGAAATTATTTTCTAGAAGTAAAGAAATAGTTAAAGTTAAACTGCAAATTCCTTTGAGTCTGAATTCTAAAAGTAGAGATAAATTTGGAATAATCCGAAAGGGTTTTTCTGTCAATCGAGTGTAAATAGTCCTAAGCGATACGGTACTTAAGTGTCTTTGGACCACCGCTAGTTGGAAATTGCCCCTACAGCTAACCCAATTTAATCAACACTTGATAGACTAAAGATTTCATAAGGTTGATTAGAAAAATTACTCAAACTATTCTTCTAGAATACTAGACTTTGTTATTGAGTAAAACACATATTTTACGGTTTTAGACTATTTACATTAGCAACCATGACTGGCACGGATGAGACTTTTACTGCTAAATCTGCTAAGTTTAACGGGACCTACTTTAAGAGATGGCAGAGTCAAATAAGTTTTGGCTCACAACTTTTTGGCTGATCTCAGCCATTGATAGTTCCACACCCATTATAAATGATTCTGATGACACCGAGTCTGACGTAGGAGTGTCCAAATCTATCAGCTCCTAAAAACCCAAAACTCCTAAGGAAATCAACTACCACTGCTTCCATATAATTCTAAGCGCTTTATCTGAATCATTATATAACATATTCTTTGAATATAAGAGTGCTAAAGAACTTTGGAACGCTTTGGAAGATGAATATAGTTGTGATAATGCTGGAATTGAAAGATTCAATTCCTCCTCATTCAACAGATACTTTATGGTAGATAATAAACCCATGAATGACCAAATACATGAATTTCAAGAATATCTTAGACATATTCAAGCCAAAGGTACTTTCTTTTCTGCTGAGTATAAAATGGCTTGTTTGGTAGACAAGCTCCCTCCTTCTTGGTCTGATGTTAAGAAAGATCTTATTCATACACAAGGTGACCTTACCTTTGCTCAAGTCCTAAAGAAAATTATAACAAAAGAACAAATTAGGCTAAGGTCTAACCCTAAGTCTGAGTCTAAGGCTAAGGTAAACCTAGTAGAATCCCAAGGAAAGCCCAACCCAATCATCATCACAAAACCAAAAGGAACCTCTTCAAGAAGTAGCAGAACCTTCAGCCTCATCACCATAAACCTAGAAACTTCGGTCAAACTCAGGATCAGAAGAGATTTTGTTTTGTGTATGGTAAAATAAACTATATGGCTACCAACTGTTTCCATAGGAAGAAGAAAGTTGTCCAGACTTCTTACAAAGGGAAACGTCCAGCCAAACCAGAAGCAAACATGCTTCTCAACGGCTCTTCGACTTCCTTCAGGTCTGTAAGCTATCAACCCGTAGTCAACATTTCCTACCATTCTGACGATTGGTGGTTGGATTCTGGAGCTAATGTTCATGTTTCTTTTGATCGCTCATATTTTTTAAACTATCAGGAATCAGGTGGAGGAGGTGTAACTCTAGGAGATGGCTCAGCGGCCCAGATTATAGGAAGAGTAAGAATATATCTAAAGATGACATCAGAAAAAACTCTAACTCTTCATGATGTGTTGCATGTGTCGTCTATCAGAAAAAAATTAGTTAGTTGGTCTCTTTTTGTAGCTTCAGGGTACAAGATTGTTATGGAGGCAAATAAAATAGTATTTTCTAAGAATGACTCTTTTATTGGAAAGGGATTTGTAAGAGATGGTCTTTTTATTTTGAGTACCGTGAATAAAATTTTAGATCCTTCTTTTGTTGTTTCCAATATAAAATTTTCAAATATGTGGCATAGTAGATTAGGTCAGGTAAATCTAGGTTCCATAAGAAGGATGATGAACTTAGATCTTATTCCTAAGACTCCAATAGATGATAAACACAAGAGTGAGATCAGTATTCAATCCAAACACACTAGGCTACCTTTCAAATCTGTAGAAAGAAATTTTGACCTTCTAGAGCTATTTTATAGTGATGTGTGTGACTCAAATAGGGTTTTGACCCAAGGCAGTATGAAATATATTGTTACCTTTATAGATGATCATTCAAAGTATTATTATACCTATCTTCTTAAAACCAAAGATGAAGTTCAAGAAAGATTTAGGGTCTATAAATCTGAAGCTGAGAACCAGTTAGAGAGAAAGATTAAGATTCTTAGATCAGATCGGGGTGGAGAGTATACATCAAATAATATGACCAATTTTTGTGAAGAACATGAAATAATCTATGAGGTAATTGCTCCATATTCACCACAGTCCAACGGAGTTCTTGAAAGAAAGAATCGCACTCTGTTAGACATGGTTAATGCCATGCTCCTCAGCTCAGGTGCTCCCGATAATTTGTTGGAAGAAGCACTATTATCTGCATATTACATCCTTAATATGATTTCTAGTAAGTCTAATGATAAGACTCCTTATGAATTATGGAAAGGTAGAACTCCTAGGATCCATTATCTCAAAGTTTAGGGATATCTGGCTAAAGTAGGAATTCCTGAACCTAAAAAGAGGAAGATTTGACCTAAGACTGTAGATGTTGTATTCATAGGATATGCCCTAGACAACAATGCCAATAGGTTTCTTCACCTTTTTGATAGAGGGTGATCCCTCAACTTATGAAGAAGCAATATCTTCTCCTAATGCCCTTTTCTGGAAAGAAGCTATTAACAGTGGGTATAACTCCATCATGGAGAACAATACTTGGTTTCTAGCAGACCTAACTTTAGGTAGTAAACCCATAGGTTGTAAGTGGATATTCAAAAAGAAACTTAGAGCCGATGGTACTATAGAGAAATACAAGGCTAGATTAGTAGCCAAAGATTTTATCCAGAAAAAGGGATTATATTATTTTGATACATACTCACCTATAGCTAGGATCACCTCTATCAAAATCCTTCTAACCTTAGCATCCATTTATAATATGCTAATCCATCAAATGGATGTAAAGATAATATTTCTAAATGGGGACTTAGAGGAAGAAATATACATGGAGCAACCTGAAGGTTTTATTGCTAAAGGCCAAGAAAAGAAAGTTTTCAGATTAGTTAAATCTCTTTATGGCCTAAAGCAAGCTCCCAAGCAATGGTACAACAAATTTGACATAGTCATCTCAGAATATAGTTTCATGCCAAATGAGTATGACAAATGTATATACTCTAAAATTATAGATAAAAGTTATGTCATCTTATGTTTGTATGTAGATGACATCATTATTCTTGGATCATCATTTGAATTAATAATTAATACCACGGACTATTTATCCAGCCAGTTCGATATGAAAGATCTAGGTGAAGCCAACTTGACTCTAGACATGCAATTGTCCAAATACAAGGAGGGATATACTCTATCCTTAGCACACTCTATCGAGAAAATAATAAGAAAATTTGAGTATTTTGATAAGAAACCTGCCCTTACTCCTTATGACAGTAGTATTGTCCTCAAGAAGAATGAGGGTTCTCCTATGGAACAACACAGATATTCACAGATGATAGGTTCTCTCATGTATATATCAAACAAGACCAGACGTGATATTGCATTTTCTATTGGGAGACTAAGTAGATATACTAGTAACCCAAATTAGTTACATTGGACAGCATTGGAAAGAGTATTTAGATATATTAGGGATACTTTAGATTATATGCTGCACTATACTAGACACCCTGATATCATAGAAGGTTATTTAGATGCAAACTAGGTAACTGACTCACTTGATATAAAATCCACTACCGGATATGTTTTTACTCTAGTTGGAGTTGCCATTACCTGGGGCTCATGTAAACAAACTATCATATCTAGGAGTACAATGGACTCTGAAATGATAGCATTAGACACAACTTGTACAGAAGCCGAATGGCTAAGAAATCTTATTATACATATACCTGTTTCCCTTAGTCATGTTCTAGCAATTTCTATAAACTATGATAATAAATCTGTTATAGAATTACTAAATCATGATTCTGTGAATGCTAAGATGAATAGGCATCTGCAGCTGCGCTTTAAGTCAATAAAAGGCCTACTAGGCAAATATGTGGTTCTTGACTATATAAAGTCAGAAAAAACCTTACAGACCACTTGACGAAGGATCTGTCTAGGACTTTGATCCTAGAATCATCGAAGGGGATGGGGTTAAGCCCATAAACAAGTCACCAGCAGTGGGAACCCAACCAAGGCTGACTGAAGATCTCAAGAAGCCGGTTCAATGGGTAAAAATAAGATGGACTTTGGTACCTTTTATGGAACACTGACCAAAGATTAAAATCTTATTAAAATAATGCCCAAGTGGCTGTATATGTGTACAATAATTTCTTATCCCTATGGTGATAGTGTTCCTGAGTGATATAGTTAGGATGAGTTTTAATACTCTTAATAGGTCTAAGCTGATATGTGGGGTTAACACATATCACCAACCCCTAAGGACTTACCTATATGAGAGGCCGTGAAGGCCGGGACTATGGGACATGGCGATCCCAGACAGCTCTCATGAATATGTAATAAGTGCGCATGGCCAAAAAAAGTGCCACCAGTTAAACCCAAGAACCTCTAGCGTACTATGTATTCTATTTTTCTAAATCTGGTACAAGAAGTCTGATCCAAGGCACAGTCCATCAAGAACTTATTCAGACAAAGACAATAGTCACTAAGTGAGATTTAAGGTTGTAGTCTATCTCATCTATGTATAGTATGTACCTGCTAAGAAATTCTTCACTTTTAGTTTCTTTGTCACATCAATTTCGGGACTTGACCTTTTGGGGGGATTGTTGATTGTGTGTATATATGTGTTCACATACATGTGAGCAAAAGCTCAACTTCCTCCTTTGTTTTAGTCCCACATCGGTTGGACCACTCCATCTTTGTATGTATATAATAGTTCTTACTATTTGCTTTCTTGTGGTCTTGTATGGGGAGCTCTATGGGCCACACGCGTGCGCCACCGCCGCGCCCGACCCGACTCGACGCGCTTAACGGGTGCGGGTCCGTGCCCACACCCGCGGGCGCCGAATGCCGATTCGATTTCCTCTTCGAGTTCGGGTTAAGACCCTAAATATCTTTTTGCTCCTCCTTATTTTGAACCGGTTTTAAACTCATTAAAGATTTGAACGTTGGGCATTTATTGCTCCATATGTCCAGGACCATTTGGCATATGTGACAGCTTCTGTAATAGCTCATATGACAGTATTTTCTCCATATTTTTCCTTTTGTTATTGCTCTTTAATGATCTGTTTATGAGCCATTTAATATCATGTTCGTTGGTTGTGTCTTGGGACTTCCTTTCTATTGCGGTCTCCTCCTCCTTCATTTTTTGCAGAGTATTCTCCTCTACGTGAAACCTCTTTCTCTGGGTTTTCTCTCCAACAACATTCTCTTATCTAAATCCTTGCACTGGGCAGAGCTAAGTTTGGTGTCTCTCTCCGAGTTGTGTGCGACGAAGAGAAGCCGGTAGTCAAGGGGTTTTACTACTAGGAGCTTCCGAGAAACGTCTACACAAAGACCTCGTATTAACTCTTAAGGTAGTACTTCTTGCACGACTTCTCCGAAGGTCGGTAACATTAACTATTTTATTTTTATTTTTATTGTTTACAGATTTCTAAATGAGAAAATGTGTTGTTTTTTATCTATCATGAATCACCAAACTTAACTGGCTTTTATGGTCAGTGATAAGAGGTATAACCTTCCAGGCTATATGGACGATCTCGAAATTAAATTGCGGGGGAGGTGTGGGACAATGAGCCCAAATGACCAATAACCCAGCGTGCACAAAGTCTCGTGCGTATCATCCGATATCTAAAAAAAAGATCTCTGAATCTGCCAAAAAATTCGGTATTTTATCCTCTTAAGAAAAAATATTTTGGGGATTAATTAATTGACTCTTATACGTCCTAACTCAAGTATGCAGTTCATTGTAGGTTGAATTTTACACAGAATAACACAGGGATAGATCCCTCAATCTGTTCCGAACTTTGGTGCTTTTTATTTTTTAGAAAAAGTATTGCAAGTGTATGTTACATAATGGTAGACTAGTAATGATACATTGATAGAAGGACTAGGTTGTGTTGCAGTCTGTAGACTTATTTACTGGTCACCCAATTTTCCTCAAAAGGACAGGAATAACTCTTCTTGCATTCTGAATTTTGTGAATTTTAGCATATGTCCGATCTTGTGTTGTATATGACCGAGAAATAGACGAGATTTTTGGGGTTTGATTATGTGATAGTAGAGAATATCAATTAGGTTGAGAGAAATCAAGACTTTTTTTTTTCTTGTTGCTCTAAATTTTAAGCTTTTATCCTTGTTGTTTCTCATGTCATATCTCCGAAGATAAATAATAAGGGGCTTAATGATAATAGTAAAAAATATTTGTTTATCTTGGTGCAAGACTATTATGTCTTCTTGGAGATCGTTAAATAATATAACTCCCCTTGATGCTTCAAATGCCATCGAATCATATGCCACCTATTGATGCATCAAACCCGAAAATTAAAGAAAGTTATTTATCGATTCTAAATCATAGAATCATGTTAATTGGATATAAATTACAAAGTTATCAATTGTCAAAAGTTTCGGTTATTAATCATCGTACTATTTTTAAACTCAAATAAGTTCTTTTTCAACAATGATGTAGGGGATGAAGAAATACAAAACAATATTTTTCTTCTTTTCACGGGGTTTTGCAAGGTCTACACATTTAGAGTTATTTCAAGGTGTGTAATAGGCTGGGTCGGGCCAGTCTGGGGCCCGCGCTAATCGGGTTTGATCGATTTTGGTTCGGCCTTGCCCGGGATAAAGAAATGAAAACCTAATCCTGACCCATAATTCGGTCGGGAACCGGGCTGGGTCTGGACGGATTCAGGGTCAGAACGGGTTGGCCCGATTTGTTTTTTTTTAAAAAAAACCTTTAGAAATAAATAGAAGAAAGAAAAATAAGAAAATTTTATAAATTTAATTAAAATTAAAATTTTGATATAACATTTTTTCTAAACTTAAAGGATTTGAATATTAAACGAATTAATACAATATATTAATTTTTTAAACGGATTTAATTGTCATATAATTTGAATAACTATCACTTATGCTATAAATGTCTATCAATTAATTGTTATATACTAAAACTGTCTATTTTTGAATAACTACCATATATGCTAATAATTTGAATGTCTATCAATTAATTTTTATAAATGGATTTATTTGTCATATACTAAAAATGACCAATGATATGATTTGAATAACTACCAAATATGCTAATAATTTGAATAGCTATCAATTAATTTTTGTAAATGGATTTAATTGTCATATACTAAAATGTGCAATGCTAGGCCTACAACCAAATGCTTACAACCTTCTTACAACCACCACGTGGTGCCACGCGATGCCCACGTGGCGGCCCTCCATTGGAGGAGGGGGGAGAGGTGGGACACGATGGCTGCCCGGATGCCCGTTACATGGCAAGAACGCCAAGTGACAGCCGTTCGTTGGGGGAGAGGTGGAGTCGGGTGTGGCCCACATAGCAGGGGGTAGAGAGGGTTGTAAGAAGATTGTAAGTATATGGTAGTAAACTTAGCATTATTGTACTAAAATTGACCAATGACATGATTAGAATATTAAACAACATTAATTGTACAAAGTTTAATTGTCATATTAAACAGATTTGAATATTAGACAGATTTATACAATATATTAATTTTTATAAAAGAATTTAATTGTCATATACTATAAATGGATTTAATTGTCATATAATTTGAATAACTACCATATATGCTTTGAATATTTTGAATGACTATCAATTAATTATCGTATACTAAAAATGACCGTTTGTAATAATGCTATATATGCTAATAATTTGAATGGATATCAATTCATCTTTTAAACAGATTTAAATGTCATATACTAAAAATGATCATTGACATAATTTGAATATTAAATGGATTTAATTGTTCAAAATTAAATTGTCGTATTAAACAGATATGAAAATTAAATCATTTCCTCAAATCCTAGGCCTCGTTTGGTTCGCGGAAAGGAAAGGAAAAAAAAAATCAATTCCTTGCTCTCTTTTTTCTTTTTTTTAAAAATTACGATTCTCATCGATTTATTTTTTAGGTATTTGAAAATATGAAAAATTGGAAGAAAAAATGAATACTTAATAAAGGTGGAAAAGTGATACTTTGATTAGACGGAGGCAACCATTTATTTTTTTTCCTAATTTTCTTTCCATTGGAAATATCATTTTACTTTCCTTTTCAATTTCTTTAACATCCAAAATTTTCTTTTCCAACTCCATGATCCAGCGAACCAAACTAGGCTCTAGAGTAATATCAAGTTTTGAATAAAAAAAGGCCTCGATATTATTCCATATGACCGACCCATGCCTTCCCAAAAAAACCAAAAAAAAAAAACAGAAACAAAAATCTACTACTATATATGCAAACCTATCCCCTCCCTTCCTATGGTATATATATATATTATTCCATATACATATGTATACAAATGAAGCTACTCAACCAGGATGCCCCCTCCCCAATATACTCTATATCCAACCTCTCTTCTCTCACTTTTATCTACTACCCAAGAATTCCCCCCTGGCGGTCGAACTCTCAAAGTCCCTCTGCCAACTTCTCCTCCTTGATCGATACCCTCTTCCAACCGTGTCGTCACCCGTACTTGACGGCCAACCAGGACCCCACCGGACTCCCATAGATCATGTGGAGCCGACGCTCTCGATTGGAAACTGACTCCTCCGCGTGCCTCCTTTACACCCACTCTCGCTCGGACATTGTTCCCGCCGACGCACGCAACGGCCTTCTCTCTGCCTGCGTGGCGATCGGCGCAGGCTGCTCGGATGGTCATCAAACCGTGGGTCACTCGGTCGCCGTCCTCGTGAGTTCTCATCCGGTGCAACAACTCTTCTAAAGGAACAACTTATACTTAGTAGGTATGTTTTTGTTTAACCCCTCCCTTATTATTATTATTATTATTGTTATTATTGTTATTGTTATTATTATTTTCGTTTTTATTTCGTATATTTTTTTGAAAAAAAGAAGAAAAAATTAAAAACGTCCTTAATAAAAATGTTTGGGTTCTCTTTTGAAATTTTTTAGAAACTATTTTTTTCTGTAAGCAATATACTCAAACTATAAGACACTACAGATTTTATTTTTTTTGGTATAGAGTCAGGCACTTTAATGAATTAAATCAAAATTTACTAAATATTCCTCAATTTTATTTAATACAACTTCAAATCAGAAAGTTTAAATTAATAACATTTAGTGGACTCTTTTGATTGCCTAAGACTTATACCAAGACTTACTACCTTTCTACTACCTTTAGTTTAGAACATGATTCCGTTGATATTTAATAGTTAAATTTCAACAGAATTAAATAAACTACTAGGCAAAATAGACATGTATCTTATGTATATAACCTAGTATAATACATATATAATTCAATAAGTAACATAACTCCTAGTATAAAGTTTGTAGCTTAAACTAAATATAAATGAATAAAAGATTAAAACTTATATTGAATAGAAAACCAAAGTAAATAATAATCATAGTATAACTTATATAAATTTATAAACCAATATTTCTAAATATCTGTAAACTAATCTATATTAGTTATTAATAGTCTTTTTGGATTGTATAGGCTTGGACTTTGACCACCGTATTTTCTACTTTACACAGCGTTGGATAATAGGCAAGTATACCTTGTCTATTACAGTATTTACATGCTTAAATTCTTTTTTTCTTTGGTACATGTCATTATCTAGTTTTATTTTGTGGATTAGTTGATATGCCTTTCCTCTCATATTATGCATACTAGTTTAGTTGTCGCGTTGATAGATCATCCTTGTTCATGTTTTGGCTTTATAGTTCATACTTGATTTGTTCGAACTTGTACCTTGACCGAGTCGTACTATATTATGGGGAGTGGGGAGGACGAATGTGTTACAATTGAATTGTCAATTTCGTTTCTATAATTTTTTTCTCAGCCTGCGAGTCCTCACTAGGGGCGAGGGTTGAGTATTTGGTTTCTCAACCTGCGAGTCCATACTAGGGGCGAGGTTTGGCTATTTGTGCAAGCCTGTGAGTCCACACTAGGGACGAGAGTTTTAACTATCAGTTTTGATTTTTTTTTTTTTTGCAATATGTTCACGTAGGAACTTGGTATTTGTTATTCCGTTTTTCTTCAGCAGTTCACTTATACGTAGTTGTTCTTGTATGCATGTTCTGTCTGTTCTTACTTATATTTGTTCATTTTCTTACTATTTCCTTATGAATGTTTTATACAGTATACTGACATTTATATTATGTATCTTGTTACGTCTCTGCTGAGAACCTTGTTTCTTTCAGATTAATGCTGAGCTCTATTGAGACTAGTAGGATGGTGCGATGACTTATTCTTGCAGGGTTCAGATATCGCTAGTGGTACCATTTATCTTCTTCCATATTTTATACCATGGCACTATATGTTGTATTTCCTAGTTTTGATAGACTTATTTTATTCTTTCGAGTCTATTCGAACATATATGCTAATGAGCTGTAGACCATGAACCATATTATTCATTCTTGATATTCATTTTATGTGGATTGAGATATAGATTATTGGACAAGTTATTGGATTTCGGTAGCTCTAGATAGCGTATCCGTATTCTAGTTGGGATAGAGTCTGCTTGATAAGTAGCTAGCCATTGTTACGTACTCTGGTCCTATATATTTTGGGACTGGAGAGTGACATAATGTTGCAACAATATCTGTTAATTTGAATTCAATTTCCATGCTTAATGGGACAAACTTTAAAGGATTGGAAAGAGAACATTATATATTGTTCTCGGTGGATCTAGACCTTTCACTTAGGATTGAGTATCCCACTGCTCCTAAGGAAGACAGTTTCTCTACTGAAAGAGAGAATTGTGAGAAGTGGGAATACTCAAACCACATGAATCTTATAATCATAAAGCGCGACATTCCAGAAGCCTTCAAGGGTGCATTATCTGATAAAGTTACCAGTGCCAAACAATTCATTGTTGAAATTGAGAAATAATTTACAAAAAATGATTAGACAAAAACATGCAAACTTTTGTTGTGCTTGATTACCATGAAGTATAAGGACAAAGGTAACATAAGAGAGTACATCATGGAGATGTCTTATATTGATTCAAAACATAAGGCACTTAAGCTCGACATGTTTGATGACTTACTTGTGTATCTGGTATTATTTCCACATCTTCAGTAGTACAACTAGATTAAGGTCATTTACATCTGCCAAAAGGAGAAATTGAATCTAAATGAGCTCATTTTATACTGTCTATAAGAAGAGGAGAGATTAAAACAAGATACGACTGAAAGTGCTAATTTGGTTTCTACCTACAAAGACAAGTATAAGGGAACTAAGAGAGAGAATACAGAATATGGTAAGGATCCAGCACAAAAGAAACAACAAAGTGATGCTAAGGGTTGTTTCTTTTATGACAAACCAGAATATGTAAAGAAAGAATGTACAAAGTACCACGCATGACGTGTAAAGAAAGGTATATTTTTAAATTTGGTCTGTTCTAAGATTAATTTAGCTTCATTACCTAGAAACACATGATGGATAGATTCTCCTACAATGCGTACATCAATTTTTTTATGCAAGGTTGTCTGAGCTACCAAAAGCCAAGTGATGGTGAAAGACACATCTATGTAGGTGATGGCAAGTCGGTAGAAGTGTAAACAATAGGGCATTTTAGGTTATTATTGGGAACTAATTATTATTTGGATTTGATAGACACTTTTATTGTACCATCTTTTAGATTTTTTTTTAATTTCTTTAGTGGAAAAATCTTGTTATCATTGTACATTTGGAAACAATAAAGTTTTATCTGTAGTAAAATTCAAATATTATTGGTCTTTACTGTTTATGATAACCTATATTCACTTTAAACTATTTTATCTTACAAAGAAACCTTGCATGTAAAATCATGTGGTAATAAACGCAAAATTAAAAAAATTGGCCTTATTCTTGCACATGTGAATAGGTCACATCTGTAGAAATATAGTTGAACGACTTGTGTCTGATGGGATTTTGGATTTCCTTGACTTCACAGACTTTAATGTCTATATTGAATGTGTAAAAGAAAAATATACCAAAATTGTAAGCAGCTACTTTATTAGCTATGTTGAGAGATCAAGGGGATATAAATTTTAGGATCCTACACAAAGGAATTTTGTTGACAGAAATTGCAAATTTTTTTTAGGATGTTGAGTTTGGGGGGAGAAATAAAATCTGGTACATTAATTTTTTTATAGGAGGAATCAATTTTGATTTCTACTATCACTTTTGATATTGTGCAGGTTTCTATACTTGTCATTATTGATCAAGAAGTTAATCCATAACCTCAATAAGACAATATCGAATTACCTCTATAAGTCGATGTTGAGCTAACTCAACAAGACAACATAAATGCACCCCCATTCAAGATGATGTAATTGTTCCTGGGAACAAACTCAACAACCTCAAGAACCAATGCTATTAAGATGGTCCACCAGAGAAAGTAGAAATACAATTTTCGATAATTTTGTCATACATCTCTAGGAATATGAGGAAGACTGTGGAATACTAGAAAATGATTCAATTAACTAAAAGTGGATTAATGTAATAAATGAGGAGTATAATTCTATGCAAGACAATAAAGTTTAAGAACTTGTCTCATTACCAAAAGGTGCAAAGTCCATTGGTTACAAATAGATGTTTAAAACCAAGAAGGATTCAAAGGGTAATGTGGATAGGTATAAAACACATCTTGTAGCTGATGGCATTACTCAAAAGGAAGGGATTAATTTTAAACAAACTTCCTTTTTGGTTTCTTCGAAAGACTTTTTTTTGAACAATTATGAGACTTTACACTTGTCGCATATTTTGATCTTGAGTTACATCACATGGATATCAAAATAGCGTTTCCCAATGGTAACATTGACGAAATAATTTATATAGTGCACCCAAAAAAAATTGTGTCGGGAGACCCAAAGAATATGGTTTCAAACTGACAAAATCAATTTATGGACTCAAGAAATCTTCTCATCAATGGTACTAGAAATTTTACCAAATGGTTACCTCGTTTGGTTTTGAGATAAACACTGTTGAAAATTGTGTGTATCATAAATTCAGTAGGAGTAAACATATTTTTCTTGTTTTGTATGTCGATGACATAATGCTTGCTACAAATAATATGGACATGTTGCACGACACTAAGAAATTTATAACAAATAACTTTCAAATAAAATATCTTGGTGTCACATCTTTTTGTATTAAGAAGCCAGATACACCGAGATCGTTCTTGAGGTATTCTTGGATTATCACAATGGAGCTATATCAATAAAGTGCTTAAAAGATTTGGCATACAAGAATACAACCATGTGACAACCCTGTCGCTAAAGGAGATAAGTTCAATATCAGTTAGTACCCTAAGAATAGCCTTACCCTAAGAATAGCCTTGAACTAAAGAAATGAAATCAATTCTCTGTTTATCAGTTGTAGGGAATATAATGTATACTCAAGTATGTAGCATCTGAATATTGCATACATAGATGGAATTCTAGGCAAATATTTAAGCAATCTTCGAATGGATTATTGGAAAGCAGACGAACGGGTTACTAAAGTAATTTATAGAGAATAAAGGATTACATGCTCAGTTATAGGGGATCAAATCATTTGGAGATCATAAGGTATTTCGACTCCAATTTTTGCTGGATGCCAAGACAGTAGTAGATCCACATCAGGTTATGTTTACATGTTGGCTGATGAAGATATATCTTGTAGGAGTGTCAAACAGACACTCATAGCTTCTTCCACCATGACAACAGAGCTTATAGCATGTTGTGAGGCATCCAATCATGGAATATGGTTGCAAAATTTTGTCACAAGGCTGCACATACTTGAGGGTATTAGAAGACCACTCAAATTATATTATGATAATAAATTATCAATATTGTATTCCAATAACAACATGATGTAGTTAAGTCAAAGCATATTGACATAAAGTTTCTAGTTTTGAAAGAAAGAATTCAGAATGGTCAAGTGTCCATATAGCACATTGGGACAAACTCTATGTTGGCGGATCCGCTCACAAAAGGGTTACAACTCAAAGTCTTTCATGAGAACACTGCTCATATATGTGTTATCTTATTTAAGAATATGGCAATATAGTGGGAGTTTGTGCTTCATGTATTTTGGTGCTATTTATTTGGATTACAACACATTTACGTATTTAATTATTTTGGATATTTTTTGATCAGATATATGAAATATTCTGTTCATTATGTTTTATTCTATTAAAGTATTGATCTATTAAAGTAAAGGAACACCAGTTGAAAATAAACATGAGTTGACCACATTCCATGTAAATTTTATGCTAGGCATCCATGATTGATTTATGTCATTTAGCTATAATGGTATATATGACCATTGATGGTTTAGTTACGCTAAATATGATAAAGACAGCTTTGATCATATATTGATATGGTTAATGGATGAGATTGTCCCGATATACCCATCAGGTTCAGATAGCAATTTTTGAGCACATAAGGTTAACACATTTGTAAGATTACATATGTGGCAAAGTGAAAGATTGTTGGATTTATCCAATAATTAGGGGGCCACAGTACATGTAAAATTAATTGTGTGTTTGCTATCTAAATAATTAAGTCAAATTAAAGTGGTCTAATTAGAAAATAGGCTTAATGGTGTAATTACCATGGAGATAATGTGTAGATACCTTATAGATAAATCTAATTTGACGAGGGATTAAATTATATATATATATATATATATATATATGGGGTTATGATCTCTAATTTGTACGGCCACAAAAATAGAGGGTTTTCTCTTTTCTGTTCTACTCTGCATCCTCATCAACAGAGAGACAAAATTGCATCTTTTTTTATTAAGGGTCGCATCAAGTTGGAAATCAAACCATAAAAAGATACATTCGCTATAAAATCAATCTAGCCAAGCGATGGATTCATGTACACTTCTGCAATTATTGATCATCTTCATCTTAAGAATCAACGAAAAAAATCCAACATACACAACCTTCAGAATTAAATTATGAGTTTGTTAGTTGCAGAAATTAGAAAATATTTTTAAGGCAAATTATGGGTTCACATTCAAATTTAGTTCCATTTAGGAAGTGAAGATATATTTGTCAGGATATTGTATTTCTCTACAAAGGAGATATATTTGTGGAGAATTTTGTATTTCTCTTGGTAATTGTATAAGAATAAGTGTGGAAATGACGGTTGAAAGTCAAAAAATAATTGGTGAAGGGAAAATTGTGGAAGTTGTGAAATATAAAGTTTGGATAAGTATTTGAGAGAGAATACTCGATGTTTATTCATCTCGTAGTGAAGAATATATAAAATTACAATATATGATTGTATTCTTATATGGTAATTTCTAAATACAATATATTTCTATCATACACAAGTACAACCATATATAATGGTATTCCTATATGGTAAGTACTAAACACAATATACTCCAACCATATAAAAGTACTATCATATATGTTGATATTCTTATATGGTAAGTATTAAACACAAAAATATTACCATGACTCATACTAACGCGCTCTCTCAAGTTGGAGCATAAACATCAATCATGTCCAACTTGCACAGTGGGTCATAAAAGTTTTCTTAGAAACACATTTTGTAAGAATATTTGTCAGCTGTTCTTCAATAGAAACAAAAGAAAAGCTAATAAATTTCACATATGGCTTTTACTTTATGAAATGATGATCAACCTCCACATGCATAGTATCAACATTTGACTAGTCGAGAATAGCAATTTGACTAGTCAATTTTTTTTCTGACTATAACTTGTTTCAACGGGCCAACCTTTATATTCTACAGGTCAAATGTCTCACTTCGACAGGTTAAAATGATGGTTGGATCGATTATAACATCTGTGTCTCGGTTCAACGGGTAGAGAAATTTCATAAGAAATTTGTATTATTGAGTTTGGTATCTCCAAACGATCTAGATATTGAATCGGAGGTATTGACAGTAACGTCAACCTTCTTGACCTCATTGATCTTATAAGTGCTTTCTTTTGTATCATCCATTAAAAAATTATAGCAGAATCAACTAGATTAATATATTTTTTTAGGTCAAAAGAAATACTCGATGGGTCAAATCAGTTCTTTCTGATATAAGAAAGAAGTGGTTGACCAAAAATTGATCTAATAAACAATCAAATTAAAAAAGTTCTCGATCAGAAAGTGTTCTAAACACTGAAATTGAAAAGAAAGTTCTTGAACTAATTTAGGAAACAATCAAATTGAAAAGAAATAGACAAAGTCATCATAGATCTTTGCTCAGATATAGATCTTGGAGAAGTAACTTGAGATAAAAAATTCTTAGATGTTTATTCATCTCACAATAGAGGCTATGTAAAGGGGTTTGTATTGTCATATATGATTGTATTCTTATATGTTAATTACTAAATATACTATATTTCTACCATATACAAGTACTACCATATACGATGATATTCCTATATGTTAAGTACTAAACATAATATGTTACCGTATACAAGCAATACTATATATTATGGTATTCTTATATGGTAAGTACCAAACACAAAATATTAAAATGACTCACGCTAACAGAACTAATACTAATGGATGGAGAAAGAAAGGCCTAATATATTCTTCCTTCGTTGTTGTAGGTCTTGGAAAAGAAAGAAAAATGGTTTCTCTTAAATTGGTTACCTAATTCTCTTAAATTGTTTATGCATGAGAATCATTTTTTAATTTCTTCATATTTTTTACTTATGCCTAAAAAAGTACATAAAAAACATTTTTCTTTCTTTTCCAAGACCAACAACAACGAAAGAAGAATATATTGGGTCTTTCTTTCTCCGTCCATTAGTGTCAGTTTTGTTAGCATGAGTTATATTGATATTTTCTGTTTTGTACTTACCATATAGGAATACCATCATGTATGGTAGTACTTGTATATGGTAATATATTATGTTTAGTATTTACCATATAAGAATACCATCGTATATGGTAGTACTTGTATATGGTAGAAATATGTTGTATTTATTAATTGCCATATAAGAATACAATCATATATGATAATACAAACCCCTTTATATAGCCTCCATTGTGAGATGAATAAAAATCTAAGATTTTTTAATCTCAAATACTTCTCCAAGATCTATATTTGACTTGATATTAGAGCAAAGATCCATGAGGACTTTGTCTATATCTTTTCAATTTGATTGTTTCTTAGATTAGTTTAAGAACTTTCTTTTCAATTTAATTGTTTCTTAGATCAGTTTTCTACGACCCATTGAAATATGTCTGTCTAGTTGAATCTGCTACAATTTTTATTGGGTGATACAAAAGTAGGTTCTTCTAAAATCAATGAAGTCCAGAAGGTTGAGGTCACCATTAAAATCTATGATTCAAATATGTCTGTTTAGTTGAATCTGCTACAATTTTTAATGGGTGATACAAAAGAAGGCTCTTATAAGATTAATGAAGTCCAGAAGGTTGAGGGCACTTTCAAAACCTCAGATTCAATATCTAGATCATTTGGAGGTACCAAGCTCAATGATACTAATGTCTAGAAGTATTATACTTTGAGCTATTTTTCATCTACTGGCACTACTCTTAAAGGGAAGAATTCATATTTTGAAGAGGTTGTATCATGGTAAATAAGAAAAAGTGCATGAAGGAGGGACATATGAAGAAGGTATTTCGATGGGTCTTATAAAAGTTCTCTACCTGTCAGACTGAGACACAGATGTTACAACCGATCCAACCATCATTTTAATCCGTCAAACTGAGACATTTGACCCGTTAAATCCAGTCAAATTGCTAGTCTCGACTAGTCGAATGTTCCTGAAGATACTAAGCATGTGGAGGTTGATCATTATTTCATAAAGTAATTGCCAAATGCAAAATTTATTAGCTCTCCTTTTGTTTCTATCGAAGAATAACAAACATATATTCTTACAAAATGGGTTTCTAAGAAAACTTTTATGACTCATTGTGCAAGTTGGAGATCAATGTTTATGCTCCAACTTGAGGGAGTGTGTTAGCATGAATCATGGTAATATTTTTGTGTTTAATACTTACCATATAGAAATACCATCATATATGGTAGTACTTATATATGGTAGGAATATATTGTGTTGAGTACTTACCACATAGGAATACCATAGATATGGTAGTACATGTATATGGTAGAAATATATTGTATTTAGTAATTATCACATAAAAAATACAATCATATATAGTAAATTTATATATTCTCCATTGTGAGATGAATAAACATCATGAAATTCTCTCTCAAATATTTCTCTAAGCTTTATATTTGACTAGTTCCACAGCTTCCCCTTCACCCTTATTCTTCGACATTCGGCTGTGTTATTCCACACTTATTCTTATGTAGTTGCCAAGAGAAATACACAATTCTCAACAAATATATCTCACATGTAGAGAAATACAATATCCTCACAAATATATTATCATTTTCTAAACTGAACTGAAATTCATGTGAACCCATAACCTTAAAAATGTTTTCTAAGTTTTGCTAATAACAAACTCAAAATTTAATTCTGAATGTTGTGTATGTTAGATTTTTTCATTGATTCATGAGATGGAGATGGTAAATAATTGTGGAAGTGTACATGAATCCATCACTTAGCTAGATTGATCTTGTAGCGAATGTCTCTTTTTATGGTTCGATCTTCCAACCTGATGCGACCCTTATTGACAAAGGTAAAAAAATTTCTTTATCAGTTGATGGGGATGCAGAGTAGAACAGAAAATAGAAAATCCTCTCATTTTGTGGCCTTACAAATTGGGGTCCATAACCCCTAATGAATATATACATATATACATATATATATATATATATATATATATATATATATATATATATATATATATATATATATATATATATATATATATATATATATATATATATATATATATGTATATTTTCTAGGTTTTAGATATTTCTAATTTGGCCCCTCATAAAATTATATTTATCTTAAGGTATCTTTACATTATCTCCATGACAATTATATCCTTAAGCTTATTTTTTAGTTAGACCACTTTAATTTAGCTTAATTATTTGGATAACACAAAATAATTAATTTTACATGTGTGGCCCCTAATTATTTGATAACTCCAATAGTATAGACCCTACAAATCTCCAGGAAAGGAAGAAAAAGAATGTTGTGTATTTCTTCATCCCCGACATCATTGCTGAAAAGAACTTATTTGAGTTAAAAAATAGTACAATAATCAATAACGAAAACTTTTGACAATTGACCACTTTGTTATTTATATCCAATTAACATGATTATATGATTTAGAATAGAGAAATAACTTTTTTAATTTCCGGGTTTGAAGCATCAATAGGAGGTATATGATTCAATGGCGTTTGAAGCATCAATGGGAGCAATATTGTTTAATGGTATCCAAGAAGACATAATTAGTCTTGCACCTTGTAGATGATTTAAAAAATTAGATAAACAATTTTTTTTTTACTATTATCATTAAGCCGCTTGTTATTTTTCGTTGGAGGTATGGCATGAGAAACAACAAGCACAAATGCTTGAAATTCAGAACAACAAGAAAAAGAAGTGTTGATTTCTATGAACCTAACTGATATTCTTTTCAATCACATAATCAAACCCCAAAAGTCTCGTCTAGCACTCAGTCATATGCAATACAAGATCAGGCAGAGAGCCAAAATTCATAGAAATGAGTATGCAAGAAGAGTTATTCCTGTCCATTTGAGGAAAATCAGTGACCAGTAAATAAGTATACATAGTGCAACACAACCTAGTCCTTCTATCAATGTATCATTACTAGTCTACCATTATGTAACATACATTTATGTAATGCTTTTTCTAAAAAACGAAAAGCACCAAAGTTCATGACAGATTCATGGATCTATCCCTATGTCATTCCGTGTAAAATTTAACCTACAATGAAATGCATACTTGAGTTAGGACATATAAGAGTCAATTAATTAAGCACCAAAATCTTTTTCTTAAGAGGATAAAATACCGAATTTCCTGGCAGATTCAGAGATCTTTTTTCAGGTACCCAACGATACACACGGGACTTTTTGCACGCTGCGCTGCATGTCATTTGGGCCCATTGTCCCATACGTACCCCGCGGTTTGATTCCGAGACCGTCTGCCTTGCCAGGGAGGTTATACCTCTTCTCACTGAGCACAAGAGCCAGTTGAGTTCGGGATTCAGAGATTTATTCTCATGTCGGTCAACACATATTCAAGTTATAATGTTCTGCAAGCCTATAATTTGTGCAATGTTATCGGTCAAATGCTCTAGGATTACTTAAAAAAAAATCTAACGATTGTTAATGGCTGAGTTTCAAAAATTAAGAACTCATGAGTTCCTCTAGGATTTTTGTTGTTTCTTGTGGAAAAAGATTATGCATTGAATGATAATGCAGTTATAAAGAGTATAATTTTAGTGCACACAAGCAATTCTCTTCGAGACCATATCGTGTTAATAATTCATTAGTGATATTGTCAAGGCTCATGCATGCATTTGATCTATAGCATTGGCAATGCATAATCTGGAGATCTAAACACAATTTTTTCTTCCATAATTAAGCTGATTGATACATCTTTCATCTTTAGATCGTATGTTAGTACGGGTATGTATATATATTTATACATCCTTAACTGGCCTTGTCGGCAATTCACGCTAGCAGCTGCAATGCGGTTTGACGCAAGTTTCGATTGTCGCATGCTGGCAGGCCATGCCTTCTTTGTCTCTGCTTTTGTTTACAAGAATTAAAGCTTGCTTGTAACTTCGACTTGACTCACTTATAGAAGGACAAAGTCTGTTGACTCAATGATGTTATTTGGTATTTGTATAGTTCGATAGGAATCAAAGCTGTGGCTGGAAATGAATATGAGTCATCCCATTATTGATGCTTCAAACCTGACATTTGAATAAGTGATTGTTCAATTGGCATAGTGCTAATCAGATCAGAGTCTTATGTTGCAGATCATAATGAAGTAAGATTTTTATACTAAGGATGGATTCTGCTCTTCTCTCGTATGTATTGCTTTCCCACGCTTCTTCTCTGACTGAGATTTAGAATCCTTTACGGTTGTAGCAAACAAAGCTCAAGAAAATTTTGCTCAGTCGGCAAGTATGTATGTATAATGTTTATAGAAACATTATTAGTCCCACATCGCAAAGGCTAAGTTGTGGGAGTTTGAGGAAAGCAGTATAAAATAAGATCCAAGGGCCATTGGGAAATTCATCTTTGCGCTTGGGGCAATGACGCAGCTAGTGAGGTTATAGCCGAGGCGCATTAATTGCTAGTTGAAAATTATTTCCATACCCCCTCTATGCTCATTCAGTTGGGCTTAGAGAATTTTTGGAATCACTCCCTCTAACCAAGGGTAAAGCCATACAAATCATTTATTGCTAAATTTTTAGACAGTAGTTATTCTATCATCAAAATATACCAGGTCCTTCAAAACCCATGTTGGTTTGGGACAACATTATTTTTCAGGTCCATAAAAATCATTGATGGTTTGGGACTACATTATTTTTCATAAATGATGTCGTAAGAACAACTGCTAGATTCTAGTACCGCAACATCTGTTGTTTTTCACAAATGATGCCATAAGAACGATAGGATTCTAACAACGGAGCATTTGTTGGGCTAGTCCATTTTTTTACATGCACATTGTGACTAAAGGAAGGAATATACAAAACTATACTCCAACAATAGCTATATATCATTTTACTGACCATAAATTAATTAAACTAGTGTATTAAAACTGTACGGTATTAACCCGACCTGGAGTTCTAGATTTTAAAGTTTTTGGAGGCGAGACTGAATCAGATTCCACGTTAGGATCCAGATCAACCCCAGTGTCCCCTAGAAATTTGATCAGGATCAGATTATACCATGACGAAGAGTTTTGGATTAGCTATGCTTGCATAATCTAGAAAAGAAATATTTTGGTTAAGAAATTGATATTCTATTATTCTTATTTTTATTTGGATGTTATTTTGTATAGAAAGTTTATATTCCTTAGGCATCAATAGATTATGTGTTTATCTTTATTATTATTATTTGCTTGTTATTTTGAGGTTAGTATGCATAACAACGAATCAACATCAGAATTCTTCGAAACCCAAGTCAAATTCAGATTGACTATGTCATTCACGAGTGACGCATGCGGTCTTCCTCCTTAATTAGGAGTTGTGTACCATATCCTAAGGGGTTCAAGAACATGTTGAAGACCTATCCATCGTAGACGAAGTTTGCGTCTTTCTCGACGGCTTGCGGCAGAATTGTACTCTTCCAGGTAAACCAATAACTAAGTCTCCTTCCACTTTTTTCTATTGAAACAAAACAAAGAACTTGCTCACTAGTTAAAAATCCTATAAACCCTAATTGTAAAATTGGATTAGTGGAACTTAATTTCGCGTTCCTTGTCAGATTTGTACGAAAGCCTACGTTTAGGCTTTTGATTATGCATTTACGTAATAAGAGAATTTTACATTCAAACATGGAAGGTAGTGATTTGTTTGGTAATTTTTCTTCATCGATATTAGACTAAAAAAAAACTGAAATAAAATATAGGTTCAATGTAGATGCAGATAGATACTTTGAATGCTAGAGTCAATCAAATGAAAGCACTATATGTCGTTGAACAACCCCACCAAATAATCATACGGGATCCATCTCATTCAGGAATGGAAAAAATCGTTAGCGGACCAAATGCATATACAACACAACATGCTAGGGAGGGTTCTAAATTTTTTATACACCATACTGCGAAAGGCATAACCTTGCTAATCCTGCTCCATCTAGGAGAGAGAAACATAGATCTAGATTTCCTATTATATCTATGATGATTTCGATGAGAAATATCGTCCAAGAGACTGGAACTATAAATTTTGAGGTGATGACATCACTAAGAAAGTAAAGGTAGAGGTCCCATTCTTTGACGATCGCCTTCATCCTAAGGCATTTAGTGATTGGTTGGTCTAACAAAGACAATTATTTTGAGTGGTTCAAAATTTGTGACGAGAGACGCATCTGAATTTCCAAAATAAAACTGACTGGATCTGCTAGGATATATTGGTCTTCTATTGAAATGGACAAAGAACGTTTAGGTTGAGTCTATGTTGTCACAGGCGATGCCTAGGCGGCCTAGGCGAGCAGGTTGGGGGAAGCCCACCTCGACCTAGAGAAGGAAAACCCGTGTCATGCGACAGGCGCCGAGAGACGACTAGGGGAATACATAGGGGCGCCTAGGCAGTTGTTGAATATTGGTTATTATTACTTGATGTTGAATATTGGTTAATGCTTATTATATTACTTAATGCTTACTTTAGGCTTATTATATTACTTATTGGTTATTTGCTTAATGCTTATTATATTGCATATTGCTTTAGTTATCAACTGTTCTCTTTACTTATGTATATTAGTTATCAACTGTTGTTTTATACAGTTGTTGTTGCTTCTTAATATCTTATATATAACATTATATGTCAGTCCCCTTTCCCGGTGCACTTAGGCCCATGTTGTCTTTGGCACATGTTGTCTTTGGCGCATGTTGATTGCTTGTCTGGCCTTTGTTTAGACCGAACCCGTGTGTTGTGGAGAAGAGTGGGTTTGGTTGGATTGGTGGCATGTGCGGATATGATGGGTTTGAGTAATCCAACGGTCCATATCACAAACCTAAACCTATATACACCTATTTCTCTCTCTGTTCATTATTTCCTTTCTATTTTTCTCTCTTAGGTTTTTTCTCCCTTCGTAGACAAGTATATCTTGCACAAGAGAAGAACCATGGATTTATGTATGTTGTTAATAATACTACCAGAATAAGTCAAATTAGCGACGTCTACAAACGACGCTAAATGGCCAAAAAATATCGCTAAATAATTTTAGTGATGTATATAGCGACGTTTCGATGAAGTCGCTTTTAAGCTAGTCGCTTTGCAAAAAAACGTCGCTATACCGACGTTTTCTAGCGACGTAAATGTGTCACTATAGCGACGTTTAGCGACGCAACATTGCTAAATTAGCGACGTGTTGTGTGTCGCTATATGTTGCTAAGTTTTTTCTTTTTAGCAACGTTGTGCGACTCATTTAGCGACGTTATATTGTCTTGGCAATACTGCCATGTCAGCAATTTACGACGGGCCATGACGTATTTAGCGACGTGTATAGCGACGTTATGCGACTCATTTAGCGACGTAATATTGACCTGGCAATACTATCATGTCTGCAATTTACGACGAGCAGCGACGTGTTTAGCGACGTGTATAGCGATGGAGATAGCGATGTATATAGCGACGTATTCAGCAATGTAATTAGCGACGTGCGTAAACGTCACAAAACATCGTCAAAAACGTCGCTAAAGATACAGTAAAAAAATATAAAAAATAAAACTTGAATTATTTTCAAACCATTCTTCCTGCAGTTTATGAATTCATAATTTGTACAAATAGACCCGGAGCAACCCTTCGTTGAATTTGCTGGGTTCGTCGATCCCCTTCGGTTGAACACTCAACACCAATAAATTAACATACATTTAATATGAATAATATAGTAAAATTTAAAGAAAACAAAATATTGAGATTACAAATCGAGTAAGGATAAAATCTCATTATAAAAAATACAACAAATATCCACACAACTGAGTCTTAAAGCCTCATCCTAAATAATACAAGAAATAATGTCTGAATGCCTCAAAAATAAAGAATATTCATAAATGACCAAATATCATAGATCTGAAACACAAACAATAAATAAACGGTCCTAACTGGGACTAATGCGGATCTGTAGGAGGTTGACTACCGGCACATATCATAGATAAGAATAGATCATACTGCTTCCATAAAATTGACACCGATATCGATGGAGAAGGCAGTGACGTTGGTGGAGTCTATGTCGATGAAGGCGCACCAGGAGGACGTATCTGCTCCAAGTCTGATAGTCGATGGTTGTATGAATCCATGGTAGATAACAGCCTCGTACTGCTATGAACCATTGAATCTTGCATCATCGTCAATCTCTCGCCTATGGACAACTGTGATGCCTGCAGCTCTGTCACTCTGCGCTCTGTCGATGCTCTAAGATCAGCTGTCATATCCCAGAGCTCCATGATGCTATATTTGAGTATATCAAATCGTGCGATGAGCGTCGCATCATCTGCCTACGGTTGGGACAGGGGCTGCTCCTCCATCCTTCGCAGCAACTCGTCACGGAGAGACACAATCTGACGGTCAATGGTCTCCTGGACTCGAGCCGACAACTACGAGGGCTGTAGGGAATGCACACTTGCAGGGGAGGCCCTAGATGACTGCGTCGCAACCAGGGCAAAATAGGATCCCGTACCGCAGTACGTACCCCTCTGGAGACCACCAGCAGCGGTCACCCACAGCTCGTCCGTCGATAGAGCTGGAGAGGGCTGCGAAGAAGTGCCATCCTCTCTCGCTGTAGGTGCACTAGCAGTCGCCCGCTCACGCAGCCTAAGATACTCGGCCTAGAAAAGTTTAGATACCCTAAGTTATATTAAAATTAACACAAAGTAATGTAATACTAACATAGGTCTGCGAGGCCCTCTCATCAATGAGATTCTCGCCCATTCGGTGGGTGGCCAGGAAGACGGTCACCATGTTTGCATCCTCACCTCTCTGTACCTGTTAATAATATATTCTTTAGTGCTAAAATTAAATATTTTTTTCTACTACCATTTTATCGTACTTGTATTAAAATAATATATCTGAAATAAAAACATACCAAACGACGGAAATGTCCCGTCATCAGAATCGAGCCACCACACCACTTTGTTGCCTTCCGCCTAGCCGCCTTGGCCTTCTCAGATATTTCCTTGTACCTCGGATCATCCAATCTAGCCCTCATCGCAGTCCAGTGCTCTGGCATGATCATGAGCCTTCTTGTTATCCAGAGCATCACGGATCAGCTTAGCGGCAACCTTGGATCAATTTTCCAACACGATCATGAGCCTTCAGGTCATCCAGAGCATCACGGATCAGCTTGGCGGCAATGGCAGAAAACATCTACTCGATCAACTCAACCCGGTGCGGAGGATAGAAATACGTTTGCTGCAATAAGTAATTTAGTAAGTTATATAATATGCATAAATTAGATGATTGATATAATATAATTTTACCTTGAAGTGCGCAAACCAGAATGCCTTTCTCTCCTCTGGAGCTTCAGAGTAGTTGATCCAAGGGCCACCATAGTTGGTCCTCAGAAAGAGGCCCAGGCGTCTCTGTACCGACGAGGGACGATATCTATACAGAGATAATTATTTTTATCAAAAAAGTCAATATATGATGAATAAAAAAATACACGATATATATGATGCTAAATCATCTAATTGACTTACTTTATACCGTCGGCCCAAATCTCTGTCCTCGTCTCCTCCGAAGGTGCGCATGGAGGATCTAGCTGATGCTGGGACGACGTCGGCTCGACCTCCTCCATATGCTCATCTGTCTTCAAGGTTCCATCAGTAAGAGGAACACTGGATGAGGGAGTAGTATCAGGCCTAGAACTACTCATCCCAGGAGTGATGCCACGTAACGTTATCGCAGTCGGAGAAATGACTGGTCGATATACTGGAGTACTAGGCGACGAGGATCCAGAACCAACAGTAGGAAGTACCGGAGGAGCACTCCGTCTACCTGGGGAACTGCCGAACCCTCCGTGTTCTCCTGTCATACCTAATAACAATATATGATGAATAAAGAAATACACAAATATATAGTACATTCTACAGTCAAAATATTATGCATATCTCACAGCATTCATAGAATTGCACAGTAAATAACTAGTGGTGTCACAAGTCTAAATGGATAGTACATTCTATATTCAAAATATAATACATATCTTTGTCAAAATAGTACATTCTATAGGCAAAATATAGTATATTCTACAGGCAAAATATTTTAATTCTATTCTTAGCTCATCGTCATTCAAATATCTCTTCTTTATTTTTCCCAAAGGCTTTTCGGACGCATTGAATACTTTGAGTATTGCATCATTATATTCCTGATATCCGTCGTCGTTTCCCAGAGCTCTCATTCTTTTAGTAGCAACATAAGGTTTAAAATACGTCGAGCAAAAGTTTATAATCTCTTCGAGAACATAAGCTTCACAATTATAGCCCTCAACCCGTGCCTTATTTTTCACCTTTCTCTTTAGGTGATTCAGATGCCGCTCGAAGGGGTACATCCATCGATAATCGACAGGACCACCAACACGTGTCTCATAGGAAAGATGAATTGACAAATGCTCTATAAAGTCGAAGAATCCAGGAGGAAACACCTTCTCGAGCTTGCATAGTATTACCGTAATGTCCTCTTACTTTTCTAGATGATCGACGAGCAACTTAGTAGAACAAAGATCTCTGAAGAATATGCTGAGCTCTGTCAATGGACCCCAAATGACCTGCGGTAAGAATTCTCGAAATACAATTAGAATTATCCTCTCCATGAATACGTGACAATCGTGGCTCTTCATACCCACCAGTTTATTCTCCTTGAGGTCGACGCATCTTCTCAAGTTCGACACGTACCCGTCTGAAAATTTTAGACCCTAAATCCACCTATAAAGTCTCCCTTTATCATCCTTCTCTAGTGGGAAAACTGACTTAGGCTGCTTTAACTTTCTATTCCCCTCCTCTATCAAATGCAACGCAGGACGTCTATATATTTCTTCTAAGTCCAATCTGGCCATCGAATTGCCTTTCGTCTTCCCCTTTACCTCCATTACAGTATTAATTATGTTATCAAACACATTTTTCTTGATATGCATGATATCAAGGTTATGTCTGATCAGATTGGTGCTCCAATATGGCAAATCCCAGAATATACTGTCACGCCCCAGTCCCAAAATATGTAGGACTATACGTAAGCATGCCAGCAGTATGTATATGGCAACTCCAATATATGGATACCATAATACACACGTACGATGTATTATAAATATTAACTCATATATGGTATATATATATATTGTCATAAGTCACAGGGCATAACTAGATCTCACCCACAGAATCAAATAACCAATCAACTATATAACTGAATCAAGTATAAAATACTTGATAAGAACAAGTAGTTGGGCGGAGACAAATCCACTACCAACTAGAATATAAGAGAAACAAAATAAATACATCTAGTGAACAATGAGACTCGAAGAGAGACCTCCTCGAAAGAGAATGGAGTAGCAAGTCCTGATCCGTGCTCCTACAAATAGTCAAGATCGTCTACACCTGGAAAGGGACCAGGTCCTCAGAGGGACGTAACAAGATACATAGAAGCATGCCAATTGAATACAGTAAAACATGCATAATAGACAGAAAATATATAAGTATGTTGTACTAGACAATCTATATGAAAATGCATAGTGAGGACAACTTTTTGACGTATGGGCATGGATAGGCTACTCTATCTAATCTTATAACTCACACACACGTCAGGGACATCATCAACCATCATACCGTGAAGGTAGCGACCATCGTGACACCATCAGCCGACATACCCCGAGGGTAGCGACCTTCGGACACGACTACCATAGTGCGTTCTAGTTACTATGTTTTACCAGAGTGGTTATAGCCCATACGCCTACTGATTGTCCTCTCCTCCCATGATACTATGTGTCAAGTGTGTGTCAACATATATATAGTATATAATTATGACTGAAAGAAAACACACATGTAATAAAGATATAAAAATTTAATAATCATGCAAAGTATTATAAGCAATTTGGCAAGGTATCTTGCCTGGTCTGAAAAGGGATGAAGTCGCAACTCAAGGCGTCGCCCGATCTACCCGTCATATAAATTGAACAAGTTAGGTTACAAAAGTGGGTGAATAGGTTCCTCCATTTTAATCTATTTTAAATATAAATAAAATAACCTAAAATATTATTTTAATCTTATTATAATCTAATTTTATTACTAAACCCTAATTTTGGTCCAAAAAAAATTAACTTTACGAATTTGTGATTCGTAGCACACAAATCGAGGCAATCCGTTGACCAAAAAGTCAACCAATTCAAATCCTTGATTTGTGTGTAGAATTCTATAGATTATAGTGCTATATGAATATCGGAATCGACGGTTTCATAAAATCACAAGTCGGTAAAGAGTTATGTCCACAAGGTCGCACATATGACAATTTTTGGTGGTTTCCTATTTATCTCTATGTTGCACAAATTTTACAGTAAATTAAACTTATATATTAAATTCTGGAAATATTGTTTTATGTAAATTCATCATGTCAAATTTTTGAAACTTCAAACGGTTCAAAATTCCGAATTCGGGATCTCCCGAAATCTCAAAAATACGGGAACACGTCCGTTTTCGGATAGCTGGCACTTTTAGAATTTTTTGGAAAAATTGGTTCATAAATTATTAAAATAATTTATATATTCAGAAAAATAACCTTGATATAGTTCTAACAAAAAAAACTAGAGCGCGTTTGGAGTCCGGAGCTAGGAGATATCGTCTTTTTAAGTCGTCATAACTATTAAAAAATGAGGCTGGATTTATGACGAATTTTGACTATTTTTGGACAAAAAAGAGGGGAATTTGGGGAAAAAAATGAAGGATGAATTATTTATTATGTTGGACACTACTTAATTAAATACGGCTAGGATTGGCAAATTTGGATATGATTAGGATGAGTTTAAAAAATGATAGGATATGCATGAAGTGCTTTCCTAGTAGGCTCAGGATTTGAATTAATTTAAAATAGAGTTTGAGTTTATCTCAATAATTTATAATCTTAAATAAATTAAAGATAATACAAATAATTTATATATAATCTTATTAATATCTATTAACACTAAATTAGCATCTATCTAATATTAAGACTATATATATCCAAATAAATCCTAAATAATTTCAAAAATCTAAATAAATTTCTTAAAATTATAAATAAATTATAGAAAAATATAATTAAATATTTTAACCTAAAATAAATATTTGGTAGGAACAATATGCAAGTACGGTCTCATAGTATATCATGAAAGTTCTAAAAATTTACGTTTTTTATGTTTTAATTACCCAAAAAATTCTAGAAAAAACTCCAAAAATCTAAAATAGCCTAAAAATAATTCTAAATAAATATTTACATAAGTAAATATACTAAAAAAATTATTTTCTAATTAACTAAGAGAATACTCTAAACTAATTCAATATTTAAAATAATCTATAATAAATATAATAATATAAAATACGCACAAAATACCTATTTTGGGTGAGGGGGTTTACATATACTCATCTTCGTCCAGTTATGGGTGCGACCATATTTGTCACACTTGTACCCCATAGCAGGCTATTCGATAGCACTTGGTAAATCTTTCACCTCTTCCCATATCGTGTATCCAGGCCACCTTGGCGTTGGATTGACCTTCTCCATAACGCCCGCACAAAAAGCATTCATATTCCTCCGGTACGGATGATCCTTAGGCAGAAATTGTCGATGACAATCGAAGAAGCATGGTTTGTCTCCGTATTTCAAACGGAAAGCCTTAGTACGGTCTATGCAATACGGACATGAGAGACGACCATGAGTGCTCCATCCCGATAATATTTCGTAGGCCGAAAAGTCGTTGATAGTCCACAAAAGTGTTACCCTCATCTGAAAATTTTGCTTTCTGAAAACATCGTACATATTGGCACCTACTTCCCACAGTTGATTCAACTCATCTATCAAAGTCTATAAATATATATCGATGTTTCTCTTCGGATTGTTCAGACCCAGGATAATAACGGTTAGGAACATATACGGAGTCTTCATGCACATCCAAGGCGGTAGATTGTACGGAGTGACGATCATAGGCCAACACGAATACTGGGAGCCTAAAAGTCCGAATGGGGTAAAACCGTCGGAGGAGAGCCCCAATATGACATTATACAGATCCGAAGTAAAATTTGGATACTCTCGATCAAAGTGCTTTCATGCTTCTCCATCGGATGGATGATCCAATACTCCTTCGATCTGTTTCCGCCTGTGCCAACTCATATTTTCTGCAGTCTCCTTCACCATAAACAACCTCTGCAACCACGGCGTCAAAGACAAGTAATGCATCAAATCGGTAGGATTCTTTGCACCGACAGACTTTCCTCTTCCAGTAGCCTTGTAGCGATCAGCACCACAGAATTTGCACGCATCTTCATCCTTGTCGTCTTTGTAGTACAACATGCACCCGTTGCGACATGCATCAATTTTCTTGTATTCCATCTAGAGCGATCTCACCATCCTCTTTGATCAGTAGAAGTCTTTAGGCAACTTTGCATCCTCTGTAAAGATCTCTATAATCAAATTCATCAGTCGGTTATAGCATTCTTGCGACATGTTAAAATCGGACTTGATGCTCAATAATCTTGTAACCACCTCCAACGGTGAATAATCTTCACAACCAGGATATAATGGAGTCCTTACATTCTCCAGCAACTCCATAAACTTTGCAGCATCGGTATTCGGTGGCTCCTCAGCTGCATCATGATTATCTGGATCGAAACTAGGCCCCGCCGCATCAAAAACCATGTTTACCCACCCATCGTCGTAAGTAGCATGGTCGTGGACATCCATATACGGCTCCACATAAGGCTCGGACTCTGATGCTAAAGACACAAGTTCTCTGTGCGTGGTCCACTGATAGTAATTCGGTGTGAAACCCTCCGAGTATAAATGATATATGATTTCCACTTCTGGATGATATTTCAAGTTGCGATATCTCACACACGGACACTTAATTTTGGTACCGTCAATATTATGAGGGAACGCCTTGGCGAACTACAGAAACTACTGTAAACCCTCAATGAATTCATCCCGCACACCGCACATGTCATCAGGATGACGATTGTATATTCACGAACGATGATGCAGATAGTAATTCATATTTATTTCTAAATACTTCTAAAAAATGAATAGACATCGTTCAAGTATATACTCATCGTTAATTACAGTACATGTATTGATACTCCTTGTCCTAGCATATATACTTATCGTTAAATACAGTATGATTCTCTGGAGGAAGGTAAGAACTGCTCTAACTTGATAGATAATTGTCACGCCCCAGTCCCAAAATGTCGAGGGACTGGACACGTAGCAATGGCCAGCAGTACACACCGATGGACAACCCAATTTAATGGATCCATCAGGGCATGCTTAAGCTGTAGTCTAACAGGAAATAGAATAATTGTTATAAGTCACAAACTATTCTAATCTCATCCACAACAGATAATCACAGATCAAAAGCCAGAATAAATGCAAACAAATATAATCTAACATGTCTCAATAAAAGTGTCTCGAGGAACAATCCGAGAACAAGTCTGATACACTGTCAAAATACAAGAATAAAGATAACTATAGCAAATACTGAGTATGGACAAAGTATATACTCAGAAGATACCCGCAGAGGACACTCGTCTACTGGATCTGGTACTACTCCAGTGTCTGCTCCTGCTCCTACTAATGCTCATATCCTATTTACCTCGGGGTAGATCTCACATCATCAACTCCAGACAGGCTCCATAATGGTCTATGCTGTAAAACTAGCAAGGGACTAGGTCCTCAGAGGGACGTAACTAGGTACAGAAATTGACATGCCAAAATGCAGTGTAATAGTAAATGAGATAAATAGGGTAAACATGTAACCATCTATGTGAAATGCAAGTTGAGAGCATCACTAGAACTCAGGCTGAAGCCACTACAAGCTCTGTGTCGGGGAGCCGGTAGCAGTAATAACACCTAAAGGGCCAAGCTCGGGTTTAGAGTCTTGTGCCTCACAATAATAAGGGTTTTATATATATATGATCAGCCTGTAGCCTATGTGTCTCTCCCTACCCAATGTAATCACACGTCTCATGTCCATGACACGCAAGATCAATACTAATGCAGCAAGTCATATAATGTCTAGGCATATAATGTCTATGTCATAAACATGTATCCTATACAGAATCACCACGAATATCTCAAGACGATTCTGTCTCATGAATAGTATCAAGTGTACTGGGTTATGATGTACTTGATTAGACAAGTTCGAGAAGTATAGGGTCTCGGTATCCATGTCTAGATGACGTTACACAACTCCGCGTACGGGGTTGGCACCCGACTTTTAATCGGACGCTATGTAAGTCACACGGTCCTAGGTCAAGCATGCCCAACAATATAAATGAATCAAGGAAAATATGTAACAAGACTGCAAAGTTGGCAAGGTACACTTGCCCACTGATGTATAAATAAGTCAAGGAAAATAAGTAGCAAGCTGCAGGGTTTGGCAAGGTACACTTGCCTGTGGTTCCGGCTCCAATTGTGGCTCTGACTTCAGCGGGGTTTGCAAGCAGTACTCCGGTTGCTGAAATAAACATCACCATTAGATCCAAAAAATATCAATCAGCTAGAAACGCCTGTCCTTGAGTCCAATTTGGAGACAAGGGCAAAAAATGGCAATTTCGGGTCAAAGCGGGGTCCACAAGTGGCCCGCTTCGCATCAAAAAATGTGTTAGTGTCAAAGGTCTCCAAATTCGTCAAACTTAGTGTCAACAGGTCAGGAACGATGATACGAACCCAACAGAACTTCCAGAATTGGATTCCGATGAGCCGATCACAAAATCGCCCGTCGAGTGGAGCTTGTGGGGCCCACGACACGCGATTTCGTCAACGTTCTCAGAATCGAACCAAACTTGGGTCACAGGACCAGCGTATTGCTACGAGTCTGATGGTGCAAGTTTCGTTTCGATCTGACGTGTGTACACAAAGTTAGGATGCGTTCCAGAACTGACAGATACGGGACGGTGTCCGCGGATACGCGTTGATTCCGGTGTGCACGCACATCCGAATCGACTTCTGTGAAATATCACACGTTCGTATCAATGACGCGCATGTATCGGTGAAGACCGCACGCGACCAAGTCGTCCCGTTTGGCTGGGCGTACCCAGTTCCGGGGTAAAATAGGGCGTTGTTTTCCTGTTTTTGGATCGCGGTTCACGATCGCCACAGGATGCGATGCCCCGAGCGGGTTGCACGGGCACCGAGAGGGTCATACAGGGTTCGCGATGCAACTGACAGAATCGAAAACAGAGCTACGAGGAGAAAGATACAGGTACCTGAACAGGGCTCCTGGAAACCGGAATTTTTGTGTCCGACACGTGTCTGAGCTAGGGCACAGGTTCCGTGTCGTGTCCTAGGTCAGGGTTAGGGCTAGGCTCTGTCGGCAGGAGGCGGCGGCTCGGGGCTGGCCGGAGGGAGGCCGGGGAAGCGGAGGCGGCCGAGGTCGTCGGCGGAGGCGCGCCCGAGCGGGCGCTGGACAGGCGGCCGGCTGCTGCGGCCGGAGCAGCTGCTGCTGCGACTTGCTGTCGGGGGAGGAGGAAGGAGAAGGAGGCCGGCGGAGCTGGGCAGGGCGGTGCGGTGAGGCGGGCGGAGCTGGGCAGGGGCCGCACGGAGCGGGCGGGGCGCGTGGCCGGCGTGGCACGACGGTTTCTGCGGTGGACGCGGGGGTGATCGACCGGGTCGTGGGGTGCTGGGGAAGAAACGGGTCGGGTGGCGGGTTCGGGTCTGGCAGACCCGACCCGACCCGATAGCCTACGGGTTGGGCTCGGTTGGGCTGGGCTTTTGTTTTATTTAAAAATAAAAAAAGATAAAATAATAAAAAACAGTTTTGAGGTGATTAAAAATAGGTCCGGGGCCCAATAAATTCCAGAAAAATTACCCTAAGTCCAGTTTTTCATTCAAAAATATTATTTTCATAATATTTTAATATATTTTAAAATCATTTAATTTTATTTAATGCCAAAAATATCTTGATTTTAATTAGCAAAAATTTCTGAAAAATCCCCGAAAATTCTGAAAAATTCAGTTTTGAAAATCTTGAAAATCAGGGGGTTTACAATCTACCCCCCTTAAGAGGATTGCGTCCTCACAATCAAAGAATAACCTGTCAACAGAGATGACACGGTTGCAAATATTATTCGAAATATATCACAAGATACTTAGGGAATATAGTATTTCCCTAAGGATGAAAGTTATGCACTTTCCAGAGTAAAAATATAGTTAAGGCAAGAGAACTACAACTTTTTAGAAAAACCAGATTATTATTTACAAGTTTCAATTTACTAGGTTGGGGCTGAGGTCACGAACCAATAGGCACCAGCTACTACAATACTAGAAACGGTATCTACGAATCACTTACGCGCATTAGCTACTCCAAGAGTCTGCGCGTCCTCCAAAGTCATCGCGTAAGCTTGTCCGCGTCCTTGAAGTGGTGCCCTCTGCTGTTGCTGGGCTTGCTGGAAGAGTGTTGATCTACTTGATTGCCTTGTTAAGTTGATGGACATCTATCTTCTGGTGTCATTTCATCTTCGTGGGTGACCACAGCACCTTGTGGTATTCCTGCAGGAGTCTCGTTGCTTGATTGTGATTCCATTACTCTGTATCCAAAAAAAACTATAAAAGGCGCACATGAATCAAGGCAGGATGCAAGTCAAGAAATTAGTTCGAATTCGATATAGATATCAAGAACGATTCAAGCAAGTGGATTAGATCCTAAAACTTATCCTATTCTTATTGCAGGCATGTTCGGTCCCTAAGTTAAAACTGAACAATTTAGTCGTTGACCTGCATGGGCCACCACAAAAACCATGTCACGCCCCAGTACCAAAATGCCGAGGGACTGGACACGTGGCAATGGCCAGCAGCACGCACCGATGGACAACCCAATTTAATGGATCCATCAGGGCATGCTTAAGCTGTAGTCTAACAGGAAATAGAATAATTGTTACAAGTCACAAACTATACTAATCTCATCCACAACAGATATTCACAGATCAAAAGCCAGAATAAATGCAAACAAATATAATCTAACATGTCTCAATAAAAGTGTCTCGGGAAACAATCCGAGAACAATTCTGATACACTGTCAAAATACAAGAATAAAGATAACTACAGCAAATACTGAGTATGGACAAAGTATATACTCAGAAGATACCCGCAGAGAAAACTCGTCTATTGGATCTGGTACAACTCCAGTGTCTGCTCCTGCTCCTGCTAATGCTCATGTCCTATTTACCTCGGGGTAGATCTCACATCATCAACTCCAGACAGGCTCCATAATGGTCTATGCTACAAAATTGGCAGGGGACCAGGTCCTCAGAGGGACGTAACAAGGTACAGAAATTGACATGCCAAAATGCAGTATAATAGTAAATAAGATAAATAGGGTAAATATGTAACCATCTATGTGAGAAACAAGTTGAGAGCATCACTAGAACTCAGGCTGAAGCCACTACAAGCTCTGTGTCGGGGAGCCGGTAGCAGTAATAACACGTAAAGGGCCAAGCTCGGGTTTAGAGTCTTGTGCCTTACAATAATAGGGGTTTCATATATATATGATCAGCCTGTAGCCTGTGTGTCTCTCCCTACCCAATGTAATCACACGTCTCATGTCCATGACACACAATCAATACTAATGCAGCAAGTCATATAATGTCTAGGCATATAATGTCTATGTCATAAACCTGTATCCTATACAGAATCACCACGAATATCTCAAGACGATTCTGTCTCATAAATAGTGTCAAGTGTCCTGGGTTATGATGTACTTGATTAGACAAGTACGAGAAGTATAGGGTCTCGGTATCCATGTCTAGATGACGTTACACAACTCCGCGTACGGGGTTGGCACCCGACTTTTAATCGGACGCTAAGTAAGTCACACGGTCCTAGGTCAAGCATGCCCAACAATATAAATGAATCAAGGAAAATATGTAACAAAACTGCAAAGTTGGCAAGGTACACTTGCCCACTGATGTATAAATAAGTCAAGGAAAATAAGTAGCAAGCTGCAGGGTTTGGCAAGGTACACTTGCTTGTGGTTCCGGCTCCAATTGTGGCTCTGACTTCAGCGGGGTTTACAGGCAGTACTCCGGTTGCTGAAATAAACATCACCATTAGATCCAGAAAATATCAATCAGCTAGAAACGCCTGTCCTTGAGTCCAATTTGGAGACAAGGGCAAAAAATGGTAATTTTGGGTCAAAGCGGGGTCCACATGTGGCCCGCTTCGCACCGAAAAATGTGGCAGGGTCAAAGGTCTCCAAATTTGTCAAACTTAGTGTCAACAGGTCAGGAACGATGATACGAACCCAACGGAACTTGCAGAATTGGATTTCGATGAGCCGATCACAAAATCGCCCGTCGAGTGGAGCCTGTGGGGCCCACGACACGCAATTTTGTCAACGTTCTCAGAATCGAACCAAACTTGGGTCACAGGACCAGCGTATTGCTATGAGTCTGATGGCGCAAGTTTTGTTTCGATCCGACGTGTGTATACAAAGTTAGGACACGTTCCAGAACTGACGGATACGGGAAGGTGTCCGCGGATACACGTTGATTCCGGTGTGCACGCACATCTGAATTGACTTCTGTGAAATCTCGTACGTCCGTATCAACGACGCGCACAGATCGGTGAAGACCGCACGCGACCAAGTCGTCCCGTTTGGCAGGACGCACCCAGTTCCGGGGTAAAAAAGGCCATTATTTTTTTTGTTTTTGGATCGCGGTTCACGATCGCCATAGGACGTGATGCCCCGAGCGGGTTATACGGGCACCGAGAGGGTCACGCAGGGTCTGCGATGCAACTGACGAAATCGAAAACAAAGCTACGAGGAGAAAGATACAAGTACCTTAACAGGGCTCCTGGAAACCAGAATTTTCGTGTCCGACACATGTCCGACACGTGTCTGAGCTAGGGCACAGGTTCCGTGTCGTGTCCTAGGTCAGTGTTAGGACTAGGCTCTGTCGGCCGGAGGCGACGGATCGGGGCTGGCCGGAGGGAGGCCGGGGGAGCGAAGGCGGCCGAGGTCGTCGGCGGAGGCGCGCCGGAGCGGGCGCTGGACAGGCGGCCGGCTGCTGCAGCCGAAGCAGCTGCTGCTGCGACTTGCTGTCGGGGGAGGAGGAAGGAGAGGGAGGCCGACAGAGCTGGGCAGGGTAGTGCGGCGAGGCGGGAGGAGCTGGGCAGGGGCCGCGCGGAGCGGGCGGGGCGCGTAGCCGGCGTTGCTCGGCGGTTTCGGCGGTGGACGAGGGGGTGATCGACCGGGTCGTGGGGTGCTGGGGAAGAAATAGGTCAGGTGGCGGGTTCGTGTCTGGCAGACCCGACCCGACCCTATAGCCTACGGGTTGGGCTTGGTTGGGCTGGGCTTTGGTTTTATTTAAAAATAAATAAAGATAAAATAATAAAAAACAGTTTTTAGGTGATTAAAAATATGTCTGGGGCCCAATAAATTCCAGAAAAATTACCCTAAGTCCAATTTTTCATTTTACACCCAAAAAAATTATATTTATAATATTTTAATATATTTTAAAATCATTTAATTTTATTTAATGCGAAAAATACCTTGATTTTAGTTAGCAAAAATTTCCGAAAAATCCCAAAAAATTTCGAAAAATTTAGTTTTGGAAATCTTGAAAATCAGGGGATTTACAATAATGCCCTCTATGACAGTCTGTGTCCTATAAATCAAATTACTACGAAGACTTAAGTCATTTTTTTTGTCAAATTTTATACCCTTGGTGACAGTCTGTGTCGTGTCTGTGTCAGTGTGTGTGTCATATTTATGTCAGTGTCATGTGCATCTGTGAGATAATACCTTCACGAGACACCTAAAAGTCATGACTAGACTAATACACCAAGGCCTCTTTTGACTTACTGCTACCTGGATTTGATTTTTCCCTCCTGCTGTACTTACTGATACTTGATCATATGCAGCTGCTGCTACTACCTAATGCATGAATATTGGCCTACAGGTACTCACTCCTTGCTATCATTGTGTTGTTGTTGCAGATCTCCTACCTGCACCCAATCTTGTAGTTCACCATTGTGTGCACTGCCTCACTTGAATGCCTGAGCTCCCTCACACTTCCCAACTGAAAGTATTTCCCCACTGAACATACTTTCCCTCCTTGATTATACTCAAGTGTTTTCTTGCCCCACACTTGTCTCTGATATAGAGTATCAGTTTTTCCAGGCAACTCTTATTACTACTGCACAACATAGGCACTGCACTCACTTGCCACTTGCCACATGGTACTGCTGTTTTTGAGTGTGTATCAACTGATACCACTCCTCATCATAATAGATCCCCTACCAAGTCTGATACTTTGTATCAGTTCTTTACTGATACATCTAGCTCACAACATAACTCCCTATCAGTTGGACAAGTATATGCACCTACTTTCTTACTTATATCACTGCATATATATAACATCATCAGTGCACACATTTTATACTGGCACTTAAACATCTGTTGCTATTGCATTTGTTGCAACTGGCACTAAGGACAAGGTACCCCCAACCTTGCAGCTACTACTGCTATCTAGTTTCCCCCACATACTCCAAACTGGCATGTTGTCACTCCATTTAACTCATGTGCACTACCAACTCCCCATCATCTATTCATACTCCTTACCATGACCACTAGAACACAGCACACTCGATTTTATAACACAGTCCAATCACCACTTCACCACAGTGCTCATGCACTTATCTTGCACTCCTACTTCCCACATTCACACACACATCAAATACACCTATGTATACACATTTACAACTGAGCAAATTCCCTTCTCTCACACACACAATACCAAAGTCAATCTATTAAACACCTTTAGTGCCACACTACACACACAGTGTGTGTGTGTGTATGTCATGTATGTGCCAGTCACGTGTGTGTGTATCGTATCTATGTCAGTCACGTATGTGTGTGTCGTGTCTGTGTCAGTGTCTGTCACATGTGTGTGTGTCGTGTCTGTGTTAGTGTCAAGCCTTGTCCTGTGAGAGAGAGGGAGTTAGGGTTTACCTAGAGGGGAGAGAGATTTTGGGTTAGGATTAGTGTCATGCCGTGTTTGTCACGTGTGTGTGTGTGTCGTATCAGTGTCATGTCGTGACCTATGTGTGTATGAGAGAAAGAAAGAGAGAGAGAGAGAGAAAGAGAGTTAGGGTTTACCTAGAGAAGGAGGAGGAGGGGATGTCGGAGGGGGACGATATGGAGGACGCCAGAGTGTGCAGTTCGCCGGAGAGGGGGGGAAGAGGGGGTTTTTAAAAATTGGGGGGAAGATTTTGATAGAAGAGGGGAATCGAAACCTATATTAAAATTTTAACGACGTTTAGCGATGCCAACTTATGACGTCACTAATAAAATTATTTTGCGACGTTATAGACGTCACTAAAAACGTCGCTAAATATCTAAAAGTGTAACGTCGATAAATACGTTGCTAAACGTCGCTATATCATCAAACTCAGCGACGTTTAGCGACCATAAACAAACTTAAAGCGACTATTCTTTTAAAAAACAGAATTACAGTCGCTAAACGTCGCTATATGTCGCCAAACGTCGACTTATAACAACGTTAGTCTTTGGAGTCACTGAAACCTTTAATATTAGCGACGTTTTACTTTGACGTTGCTAAAAACGTCGCTAATGCCATAATTTTTAGTAGTGTAATTTCTGTTTGTTTCTAGCTCATTTTGTCGGGACCGAGCAGCCCTTCATCTTTAATACTTGTCGTTCTTGATTTTCATGGTTGAAATTACATAAACCAGAGTTTGGGTCTATGGATTCATTTTTGTTTTCTTGGGGATTAATCTCCCAAAACTTTATGCTTTACAAAACTAATTAGCTCATAGTGTAGAGCACCATATTTTATGTAATTTTTCTTTTGGCCATGCTTGTTTTCGAGTCCAACTAAGTTCAGTGGTAAAACTTGATACAATACGTATACGAAATGGCTTACTGGAGAAGAAGAACAGTGCTCTATGAAGAGTATGCAAAAGAACACCTTTGATATAAAAATACGTATGTTTCACTTTGGGTGCATTGGTGTGTTGTCCCAACTCCTCGTGCATACTATCAAAGTTTGGTGTGTATTTAATCAAAGTTTTTCTTAGAAAACCAAGGAAAGTTGTGTCACAGTCAGTCTGCGCACTTTCTTCGAATTGACAATCTGGCGCACTTTTTCTATGTTTCATCAGCCGGCACACTTTTTATGTTTGGTAGCTCGCGCACTTTTTCTTCTTCATTTCCAGGGGGGCAAAGCTTTGGTTAGTTTCTTGATTTTTGTGTTTTTTATTTGTGTGCTCCTCGACTGACAAGTTTCTCGACTGTCGAGCTTTGACCTCAGATTGTATGTTTTGTCTTGTAGCTAGCTTGCTAGCATACTTTCCCTGAAAGTGCACTTTATTCTTTCCTGCGCACTTTTGTCAAGTGGGCCATCCTTTGATATATATATATATATATATACACACAAATATCAATTAAATACTCTAAATAATACAAAATAGATATAAAGGATAGTAATTTGGGTACATGAAGTTAATATAACAATTATACAAACACTTGGAGTGCATCGTATCGTATCCCACCAATCTATGATACGCTTGCGGTACACTACCAATACTTGATCCAAACGTATCACAAAAGATACGAGCAAATCTAAAATCATAATTAAGAGCAATATAAAGTGTTAGCTACATCATTACGTGCTTGTGTCAAAATATGGCATGCTCAAACCCCTGTGTCGAAGGGAAACCCCGCTCAAATCAACCCGTATCACCAAAATATCATGATACAGCCTCAATTGTGGATACGACACTAGTCTCACACAACCAAATACATGTCAATTTGGTCCAATTGACATATTGACAAACACATATTGTACCAATCTCAGAATTTTCCCAAAATTTATAAAATACAACATAACTTTCTCCATGGACCTCCTATGAACCTAATTCCTACTTCTATGGCCTACTTTCCTTCGCCGTCATGGCTATTATTGCCGTTGTTGTTGTTGTTGTTATTATTGAGGTTATAAGGACATTTTTTCCTGCATCAGTGACGAGGATTTGTATTTCCAAGAGCCGGGCATCCTTTACCTTCTTCTCAGCACCGACAGCATTTATGATGAACGTCGTCCAGTCTTTGAATTGACTGTCGCCCATCCCGAGGTTGACTGCTGGAAGTAGGTTTCTATGGCACATGTCCATCAGTGTGGACTCATGATTGTCAAAAATAAACTTCAATACTGCTTGCCTGTATCGTTCGTTGTTGGCGCACACAGGCTCCTTCTCTTTCTGTATAATGTCCATTATGGAGGACATTATCATGTCGCTTCCCCCGTCATAGAATCCGGCAAGAGAAAGGCCCTTTAGGTCTTCAAACGACAAAATATAGTTGTCTTGTAGACTGCTGAACCAGTCAAAGGCTACTCCGGATAATGTCCCAACAACGAGATTAGTGAGGAGGGCGTCACTACGAGGTAGGTGCCCCATTGCAGTTTCAAAGTAACTCATATATTGACGGAAAGATATCTTCCTGTCAAATGGGTTCAGATTAAAAGCTTATAGTTTGGAGGATACGGCACATCTCTCCACTCGGGGGGATATGGTTGTCATAACCCAATCTCACGAAGTGTAATCCGATTGCCTAGCGAGTCCAGACGAACTCTCAGTTCTCGTACTTCCCAAATTATTTCTCGGACTTTATCTGATGTAGAAGGAGCAGACGACTATGGTAGAGCATGATGGCCGCCAGCGGAAGGCGCGATCACATTCGAATCTCCATTGGTCCCAGGGTCCTGGTTTGCTTATTCTGAGGCCCTTGGTAGTTGAGAGGCTACACTTGCCTTGATGTCTAAAACTGCTTGGGTCAAGGATTGCATTGACTCGCTCATGGTTTGCATCATGGCCTCGAGGGTTTCGAGGCACTATCGATCAGTGGGGCCTTTATGGTCGTCCCTACCATGTATGATATTCTCACATGAGGTGAGATGGATGAGACGGTAGACGTAGCACTTTCTGCTTCGGACGCTTACAACGAATAGTCGTTAGGGAAAATTGGTGGTATTGTGTTCCGTTCGGACTTTGATGGAACACTACCCCCAGTGTAGGAAGCTGCATATTTTTTATGAGGGTGGCTACCCCCAGGGATCTCAGCACTCGTTCCTTGGGAATCATCATCTTCTCGAAATGTAGGATTATCGTAGAGTTTCATGGGATTGTGACCCCCAGCTTCTGAAGACATATGGGTTCTCGACAAAGAGCTACCTCCAGTGGCTGGCAGCTTCTTCTTTGAGCGGGTGCCCAGGAAAATACCCTCTGCTTGTCCTCCTTGAATCCTCCTCCTTGACACGCTGGTCGAGAGTGACAGACTGGAGGTGCTGGACTTCCTACCTCCCTTCGCGAAGGGGGCCTTCGAAGCCCAATAGCATGAGGCAAAGGTCGGCTCTTCCTTCTTTGGTGCTTGCACCTGCTCTCTGGGCTGCTGCCAGCTGGGTGCCCTTGGTTGCAGTCACTGGAATGTCGACTGCTTATTTGCAGGTAACGCTACCTGATTACAGCAGTAATTGATAATAATGCTGGCACAGTGATGCCCCGAAGGGGCCATTTCATATATCGTGGTTACTTCTCTCGCTTTGCGCTTGTGATTGATCACGTTGAGCAAGTCATATAGGGGTTGATTACTTTTACACCCTTGTTATGAGCACTTGGGTGTGTATGTATTATTTTTGCTCCTTGTCCTGGGTTTCATGGAAGAACATTTCCTAAGTCGTCAGCAAAAGACTTTTGAGGTCGATCCAGTCCACTTGCCGCTGCAGGCTGGACACGTAGGTCGGTCTTATATAGCTTTCTGTCCGGGGCACGCATAATAGTCTAGATGCTTGTTGACAATCAGCCAGATGATCAGTTGCTTGAGTTTGGCGAGCTTGCACTGCCCTAAACTTCTTCGTCCTTACACGTGCTGGTACATAATACGAAGAGTCTAAGTTTGGGTTTTCACCATTCTCAGCATGGCGCATAGGATCAGCGCTGTGTGAGATTCGATCAAGAAAAGAGGTTCTGCTACTATGCCTGCCGCATGTAGACTTTTACTTGCGGTCGACGATCTATGCCGCATGTGGACTTTTGCTGCGGTTGTAGACTTATGTGGCTTCTGCTGTTGCCACATGGAACATGTCTCAGCACCCAAATTTTTGGCATCATAGTATTTTCCTTTGCCAGAGTTTGGGCGCTGTGCACCTTTCCCGACTATCGCATGAACAAGGTCAGTCGGGGTGGACGTACATGCTTCGCAGTTGGGTGAGGCACAACGGCCTTCGCTACCCATGTCCTATGGGTCTTCTTAGGCTTTGCTTGCCTTGGATAAGAACGTGTGCCATCCCCGAAGAGCATGTTCTTGAATGCTTGCTGGTTGAAGCGAACCACCAGCATCATTTGGGTTGAACCAAGATTGACCGTATCAGAGGAGAAGGATGTCCCCAGCAGAGTCGCCACCTTATCATCAGAGGAGAAGGATATCCCCAGCAGAGGCGCCACCTTGTTTGCCATTAAAATTGGGATTGCTTTAATAACAAACAAAAGAAAGTACAGAGAGTTCCACGACAGACAATCTAAGTACAATTTTTTATTCTCTTTTACTCGTTGACGGTCCGATGCGGGAGCGAGAAAGCTCTTATCTATTATCTCTCTTATGTCTATTGCTCGCTTGGGGGTGGTCTAGTATCTCTGAAGTAGTAAAAGATAGCCCTCACAATATTTAAGTTGCTCAAATTTATAGCCATCGTGCTGGTGGGCCATTGGTGCAGCATAAGCCACTGTTTGGGGGCTACATAAGGCTCCTTCAACAAAATACTGTTTTAATTGTCGTCGCATTCCATGGGAAGATTGCCACGTGGTCTTGGTTGAGATATGTTATTGAATAGATCTTGGGGTTATTTTCAACCCTTTGTGTGCGTGACTTGGTCAGCTGGACACGTAGTCAGCACTTATCGTGCGAGAAATCTTCTTCAGTTGTAACAAAAAAGATCCTGTGAAACAAAACCCGCATAACGTCAGGTCCGCATAGCATCATGTCTGCATACAGGATCTTAGTTTGGCCTTAGTCGGATGAATACTCTAGCTGCACGACATTTTGGCTGCATACGTACTCTCATCTAGCCTTGGTCGGATGGACACTCTGGCCGCATAATGGCAAAGTCATATGGGTCTTGTAGCCGCATACGTGCTCTCATTTGGCCTTGGTCGGATGAAAACTCTGGCCGCATCTTGACGAGGCCGTATGGGTCTTGTAGCTACATACGTGCTCTCGTTTGGCCTTTGTTAGATAGATATTCTAGCCTCATATTGACGAGGCCGCATGGGTCTTATAGCCACATACGTGCTCTCATTTGGCCTTGATCGGATGGACACACTAGCCGCATGTTTGACGAGGCTGCATGGGTGAGGACACTTGGCCTGGTGCGTCTGTAGAGGCTATTAATGCATGATGTGACTTTTTGTATTTTTGTATACCGCCCCTTTCACGAATCTTGAGGCGCTAAGAACTTTATGTCAGTCATCGGAGACTGTGTCGAGGGCTTTGTATGCGGCCTCTTACTCTAAGGCTGACCAGGCCACATGAAGGTTGATTATGCTCTTATGCAGCTCCAAGGGGCATGAACTTTATACGGCTCCAAGGGGCATGAGCTCTATGCGGCTCCAAGGGGCATGAGCTGTATGCGGCCTGTAGAATTTTTATGCTTCTACAAAGACATAGACCCAAACCTTCTTGGAATAATCATCAATAAAAGCCATAAAATAAGAAGCACCACCAATGGACTTTACCTTCATAGAACCTTAGACATCCGAGTGAATCAACTCGAGCAACGCCGACTTCCTCGAATTTAGGTAACTTTAAAAAGACACCTATTTTTCTTTCTCGTCAAACAGTGTGTGCATCTCTCCAATTTTGTAGACTTTAGCCCCGAAATTACCTTCGTGCTCACCAAGTAGCTCATCCCCTTCTTTGTGATATAAATGAGCCGCATGTGCCATAACTCGGTAGACGCATCCGTAGCCGCGTTCACCTTATGTGCCCCATGTGCGCTCCCGTCAATATAATAAAGTCTGGACTTCTTGCTTCCTTTGGCAATCACAATCGAACCTCTAGAAAGCTTCTACTGATCATTTCCGAAGAGATTAAAGAAACCCTCGTCATCGAACCTTTCAACCGACACCAGGTTGAAATGGATATCAGGAACATGACAGACAACTTTGAGAATAAGAACTGCACCCTTCTTCGTCCTCAAATGCACATCTCTAATAGCAACAACTTTTGACACATCTTCGTTGTCCATCATCAAAACTCCACAGTCGCCTCTTGTGTAAGTAGCAAATAGTGCCCTATTGTGAGATATGTGCTCTGAAACATCTGAGTCCACCAACCAAGAGTTGTGATCGCAGGAGAGGTTCATAATTACCTCATCACCTAAAATGATCATGTCGCCTCCATGTGACGAGGTCGCCGATGTAGTTTTCTCACTTAGCTTTCCCTTGTCGTCCTTCTTCTATCTCTTCTAAGCAAAACAATTTCACTTGATGTGGCCCTTCTTGCCACAATAGTAACACTCCGAGTCCTCGTACCGACCCTTAGACTTTTTCCTGTTTTTGTCTCTGCCACCACCTAGACCCCTTCTTTTGCTCCTTCCGCGGTTCTCTGAAACTAGCACCTCTGAGTTTGTAAACCCCCAGATTTTTCAGAAATTTAAAAATAAATTTTTGGAATTTTTCTGTAATTTTCTGTGATTTTTTAGGAATTAAAATAAATATTCTTCTGAATTAAATATTTTTTAAGTAATAAAATAAATATTAAAATATTATAAAAATAATATTTTTGGGTGTAAAATAAAATATTAGACATAGGATAATTTTTTTGGAATTTATTGGACCCCAGAACTATTTTTAAAGACATAAAAATTAATGTTTTAATTAAACCCAAAATAAACCAACCTGAACCAACCAGTTTAATGAACCGAACCAACCCAAACTGGCCCAAATCCTAAACCGGACCCAAACCCCTAGCGGGTCGGATTGGGTCTGAACCCAACCCGGAACCCGCTAACCCGTACCCGACCTAAAACTTATTGGATCGGATCTGGATCTAAAATCCGCCAACCCGTCTACCCAAACCCGCCCGCTACAGTACCAATCCCTAATCCTGATCCCCCAACTTCCCCTCAGTCGTTCACCGCCGCCGATCCCGGCCACCCGCTTTCCCCCGACCGTTTTGACCCCTCGCCTTCCCGACCTCTCCTCTCCCGGCCAACGGCCACCACCATCTCTATAAAACCCGCGACCACCCCACACCACCACCACCATCACCGTCCTCACCAACGTCCTCCGGCCGCCTTCTCTTCCCCGGTGACTCCGCCGTGCCACAGCAACCCCATCGACGGTTCCCCCTGATCACAGCCCCGGTTATCCCCACCTCTCTGGTCATCGCCTTCGGCGAGGTCTCCTCCGCTGTGACCTGACGGGCAGCACGCCAACGACCCCGCAGTCGACCACGACGACCGAGAGCCGCAACAGCACCCCAGAGCTGCACCGTAGCCGCGTCGCGACTCCATGAGTATACGCGAAACATAGTAATTTTTGGACCCTGTTCAGGTAAAAATTTCTCTCTCCTTGCTGCCTCATTTTTTATTCTGTCGAATCATGCTCGTACCCTGCATGACCCTCTCAAACCCCGTTCCAAAAGCCAGGGGTATCGCGTCCTATGGCGATCGCAAATCGCGACGCAAAATCAGGAAAAAAAATCCCCTTTTTCTGAAAAATTCAGAAATTGTCCCGAACTCCCCAGTTCGCGACTGTTTTGCAACCAACCTGTTAAATGTTTTCAAAATTGGCCTGAACAATTATTTAGACTGTATGACCAAGTTTTTAAACCCTATTTTAGTTTAATTTATTGAGCTGTAATTTGCATGTTATTCGAGGGTAAAAATGACCAAAAACTTGGTCTTTATAAAATCCTGATTTTTCCAAAACTGGGTGCGCCGCGCTAAACGGGACGACTTGGTCATGTGCAAACTTTACAAAAAGGTGTGTGCCGTTAATACGGACGTGTGGGATTTCGTTGGTCCTATGACCCAAGTTTGGTTCGATTCTGAGAACGTTGACAAAATCTCATATCGTAGGCCCTACGGCTCCACTTAACGGACGATTTTATGATCGGCTCATCGGAATCCAGTTTTGGACATTTTGTTGGGTTCGTATCCTCGTTCTGGCCTTGTGGACACTAAGTTTGACGAATTTGGAGAACATTATCTCTGGCAAATTTTTTGGTGTAAAGCGGGCCACCTGTGGACCCCGCTTTGACCAGAAACTGTCACTTTTGCCCCTGTGTCCAAATTGGACTTGTAGACATGCAATTATAGCTATTTGATATCTTTTGAACCTGATGGTAACATTTATTTCAGCAACCGGAGGAGTACCTGCCGATCCCGCTGGTACCAGAGCAGCAGTTGGAATCCAAGCACCAGGCAAGTGTACCTTGCCAATCTTGCAGTTCTTGATACATAATATTCCTTTGATTTATTTATATGTTGTATCTGTTCAACCTAGGACCGTGTGACAATACTTAACGTCTGAATAAAATTCGGGTGTTAACACCGTACGCGGAGTTGTGTAACGTCACCTAGACAATGGATATCGAGACACTATATATTTTCGTGCTTGCATTATCAAGTACATCATACCATAGGACACTTGACATAGTTCATGAGATAGAATATTCCTGAGATATTCATGGTAATTCTGTATAGGATACAGGTTTCGTGACATATACTTTACACATGCATAGATATCATTATGACTTGCTGCATTAGATATGATCTTGCATAACATGGACATGAGATATCGTGGACATGAGACGTGTGATGACATTGGGTGGGGAGAGACACACAGGCTATAGGATAATTTTATATATAAATTTATTATGGTGTCGTAGGCCCAATATATAGTAAATTACATAGTATAATGACATAGTATATCTGCTACACACTTCCTGACACAGATTTTGTAGTAATCTCAGCCTAAGTCTAGTGATGCTCTCATTTTGCATATCACATAGCTGGTTACATAGTTTACGCTATTGATTCATTTATTATTGCACTGCATTTATTTTTGGCATGAGATATTCTTGTACCTTGCTATGTCCCCTTAGGACCTGGATCCGGATTATGTCCCCAGGTTTAGCAGAAGAGATCTACCCCGAGGTGTACGGGACAAGAGCATACATTTGAGCAGTACCAGTACCAGAGGACGAGGTGATCACCGAGGATTGCTCCTGAGTATCTGCTTTATCTATGCTCAGTATTTGTTGTGGTTATACTCTTTATTTATTATCTCTTGACTGTTGTATCAGACTCATTATCGGGTTGTTCCCCGAGTTATGTTTTATTGAGACTTGATATTGCTTTATGTTTCTGATATTGAATGTATTTATTTCCGTGGATGAGATTAGTACCATAGCCTCTTATTATTGTATTACACCTTAAGTACACCCTGATGGGTCCATTAAATTGGGTTTGCCTATCGGTGTGTGTTGCTGGCCATTGCCACGTGTCTAGTCCCTCGATATTTTGGGACTGGGGCATGACATGGTTTTTGTGGTGGCCCATGCAGGCCTACGACTAAATTGCTTCAGTTTCAACTTTGGAATCGAGCAAGCTTGCAACAAAGATAGGATAATTTATAGGATCTCATCCACTTGATTGAATCGTTCTTGATATCTATATCGGATTCGAATTAAATTCTTGACATGCATCCTACCTTGATTCCTCTGTGTGCCTCTTATAGTTTATTTTGGATACAGAGTAATAGATCTACGATCAAACGATAAAACTCCTGCAAGAATACCACAAGGTGTTGTAGCCACCTATGGTGAAGATAAAGTGATGCCATTAAGTGGAGATCCCTCCACTCATCGAAGCAGTCAAGCAAATCAGCATACCTCGAGAATCCAACAAGATGACCTTCCACCACAGTTTACTTCACCAATGCCCATATTCCCACAAGGGCAAGCTATGGATGGGCAACAGATGTTTTAAATGATCTATGCAATGATGCAAGCCCAACAACAAATTAAACAAGAGGCTCTACGTCACAGCCTAGTAATCGCAATAGAGCAGGCGAATCTACCAGCACGACGGCCAAGGACGGGCTCTATCACCGATTTCTGCCACCTGAAGCCCCATACCTTTTCAGGCAAGGAGGAGCCCACTGAAGTTCATGAGTGGCTCACAAATACTCAACATCAATTAGAAGCAACTGAGCTTCCAAGAGAGCATTGGATGACTGTCGTACGGATGCAGTTGACGGGCAATGCACATCACTGGTGGCTATCTGAGGAGACACGGCTCGGACCAGACCGAGTCAATTGGGAAGAGTTCTCTAGACTCTTTCAGGAGATGTACATTCCAGCTATTGCTCGATCAGAACTTCGGGACAAGTTCAATCGCCTTACTCAAGACGGTATGACAGTGGAAGAATACAATGCGGAGTTCATTCGTCTGAGTCGCTTTGCCCCTACCATGATCCCGACAGAAGAAGAGAAGGCTGAGAAGTTCTTCGACGGACTAAACATTGAGCTACAGAGACAGATTGGCTCTGTGGCACCTACTTCTTACTCTGACGTCCTTGCTGCAGCACGATGCATGGAGCTCATCACTAGGAGAGAGACCAGCCTGAAGCGGCCTTTCACATCAGTACCAGCCAGAGCACCACAGGAAGAAGCTGCAAAGAGATCGCACATACACCAGCCACCCAGAGCATCTCCGCAGATACTACCTACATGTAAATATTGTGGCAAGGTAGGCAATATTGAGAGGGAATGCAGACGCAAGTTGGGATTATGCTTGATTTGCGGATCCAACCAACATTTTGCCAAGGATTATCCTGAGCATCGAGAGGGAGCACTAATGTTAAACCGACAAGCTTTACCAGTACCGAGGCTAGTTTATCCAGCATTGGGAGCACCACAGACGGAAGTTAGACCACCAACTCCAAGAGAATATCAAACGAGGCCACCTTTGGCACCCTAGGCAGCACTCTTCCAACAGGCTCAGCAACAGTAGAGGAATCCACCACAAAGATGCGGACAAGCTTTTGTAATGACCATGGAGGACGCACAGACTCGTGGAGTAGCAAATGTCACACCCCAGTCCCAAATACGTAGGACTAGGAACACGTAATCATGCCAGCCGCATGGATATAGCAACTCCAATATATGGAAACCATAACCCATACGTACGCTGTAATATGAATATAAACTCACATGTGGTATATATAATGTCACAAGTCACAAATATGCTAATCTCATCCACCCAACAAGTCATAGAAAAGAAATACTAAGCTAGAATAAGGAGTCTGAAATATCCAGAAAATAATAGTCGGGTGGAGACAAATCCACTACCAAAGACTATATCCAAAACTAAAATGAGAGAGGAGTATAAAGTCTCCAATGTAAAATAATGTGAAGACAGAAGTGCATCAGCTAAAAGAATCCATCGCCAGATAATCAACGATGCTCAGAAGGTAAGACCTTCTCGACAGAAAATAATGCGTCAGGTCCAGGCCCGTACTCCTGCAAATACTCAAGAGCAGATACACCTAGCAGAGGACCAGGTCCTCAGAGGGACGTAATAAGATACAAAAAATACGAGCCAACTTGAATACAGTAAACATGCATATAATTTGAAAATAAATAAGTACGCTGTACAAGGCAATCTATATGAATGAAAATGAGGACAACTTTTCGACGTATGGGCAAGGGTAGTCTACTCGATCTAAGCCTCACAACTCATGCACTCGTCCATGAACATCATCAGCCGACATACCTCGGGGGTAGCGACCCTCGGACTCCATCAATCGACATACCTCGGGGGTAGCAACCATCGGACACGACCCACCATAGTGCGTGCTAGTGACTACGGTGTTACCAGAGTGGTTAAAAGCCCATACGCCTAATAATTGTCCTCTATGATACTGAGTGTCAAGAGTGTGTCAATATATCTAATATATAGTAATGACTGAAAAGAAAACTACACATGCAAGACTAAACAGAAATGTAATAATATAAAGAAATATAAATAGCATGTAAAGGTACTGTAATAATTTGGCAAGGTTTCTTGCCTGGCAAGAAAGCTGCAAAATATAGTGTCCCAATGTCAACACCAAGAGTCAGAAGCTACGGCCTCAGAATGAACGTCTCCGGATGCTGAAATAAACATCACCAACGTTCCCAAAATAAGCAAAATAGCTAAAAAGCACTTCCCTTTTGTCCAATTTGGACACAGGGGCCAAACGGTAATTTCGGGCAAAAGTGGGGTCCACATGTGGCCTACTTTGCACCGAAAAGCGTGCCAAGGGTAACAGTCTCTAAATGGGACAAACTATAGGTCAAACAACTCTAAATGTCAATACGAACCCAACGGTATGTCCAAATGTGGATTCCGATGGGCCGAACTCAATTTTGTCCAAAAAGTCAATTGTGGGGCCCGCCAATTGGCGATTTGGTCAACCGTCTCAGAATTGCGTGAAAATTGGGACACAGGACTAGCGCGTTACCACGAGTCCAGTGGCGCAAGTTTCATCGCAATCTGATAAGCGTGCACAAAATATGCGCAAGTTTCACAAAAGTTACGATACGAGATGTGTCCGCGGATACGGCCTGATTCCGGTGCGCACACGCGTCCGAATCAGTCTCCACGAATTTTCATGTGTCCGATTATGCTGCATGCACCATTCGATACACTTGGCACACGGCGGGGCGGTTCCGTTTGGCGGGGCGCGCTCCATTTTCTAACTTTTGGAAATCTGAGAAAAAGTGGGTGCGCGCAGTTTTGTGACGAATATCATTATGTCCACAGCAACTAATAGTACAGGGTTATTTTACAGAAAATAAACTAGGTCAGGTATTCTACAGGTATAAAAAAGAATCACCGAATTTGGATCTCTGTGGTGGGAGATACGAACTCGGCAATACGGTTGGTCATTCTGGAATTCTGCGATTCCAGAATTCTCTCTGCTTGCGCCAACTTGGGCGCTATTTTTCACCTAGGGGTGCACATTTTCCGAGATTGGCTATAAAACAGATATGGAAAAGATTTAAGGGGTGATCATACCTATGAAAATGTAACAGCGTTTGGTTGAGCGAGTCGACAGAAAATCACTCCGGAGCGAAGGTGCTTCGAGTGGGAATCTGCAGGACGCGAGGTCGGAGTCGACGGGATGGTTGGATGGCTTGGTGGGGCTTCTCTGGCTGCGGTGATGGCTCTAGATGGGAAAAGGAGGTCTGGAAATTAGGTTAGGGTTTTTGTGAATTAATATATATATATATATATATATATATATATGATATAATAGGGAGAAAGAGAGAATAGGAATAGGAGCGGCCGCGTGTAAAAAAGGGGGGAAAGAATTAGGCTGCTGTTTGCTAGTTGGCTACTATTTGCTAGTGCAATTGGGCGGGTCTCATGAGTTAGCAATTTGCTAAGGGTTGAAGGGTTCGGTCCTAGCAAGTCACTACGTTGGAAGAAGGATGGTTACTGAAGTTGCTGAAGTAGGGAGGAGTAATAGTATTGTTTTTGTTATTATTATTATTATTATTATTATTATTATTATTATTATTATTATTATCATTAGATTCTTATTTAATTAATTTATTTTCTTAATCTTTTCTTTTCCTATGCATATATATATATTTGTATATATATATAATATATATACTCATAGAAAATTCTAGATTAGAATAATGCACAACATTAAGCTAGCAACTGCTTAAGGGGTCTCCTACATGGAATAAATTTTAAAAAATTTCTGATGGTCCCATAAGTCCTCTAAGTGCCCGAACATCTAAAATAAAAATTAATAAAAATCTATTTCTCCTATTTAGACCTAATTACTACAATTTAATTAATAATTAATAAGAAAAAGGTATATACGATTTTCTAGGAAGGGGGTTTTACAGCAAATGCGCGTAAGTTATTCCTAGCTAGCTATTCCTAGCATTTCTTTAGCATGTGCCTGTTAGTTCATGACCTTATCTCTAAACCTAGTATTTGAACTTATTAATAATTGATAAACCTAGTTTCTCTAAGACTGTAGTTTTCTTTGCTCCAACCAGATTTCCTTCACTCTTGAATTAACTAATTTTCATTATTTAGGGAAATATTTTAATTCATTCCCTATATGTTTTGTTTAACTCTCGTCCTTCGATTTATCTTTGATCATAATTCTTTTATTGTGTCATTCTTCGAACAATGCTTGCAATAGTGTCATCTCTTCTGTCCGGTTATTTCTTTGATTGCAAGGAAGCAATCCTCTTAAGGGGGGTAGATTTTAAATCCCCAGATTTTTTAGTAATTTAAAAATAAATTTTTGGAATTTTTCTGGATTTTTTTGTGATTTTTCAGGAATTAAAATAAATGTTCTTCTGAATTAAATATTTTTTAAGTAATAAAATAAATATTAAAATATTATCAAAATAATATTTTTGGGTGTAAAATAAATTATTAGATATATGGTAATTTTTTTGTAATTTATTGGACCCCAGAACTATTTTTAAAGACTTAAAAATTAATGTTTTAATTTAACCCAAAATAAACTAACCTGAACCAACCGGTTTAATGAACCGAACCAACCCAAACCGGCCCAAATCCTAAACCGGACCCAAACCCCTAGCGGGCCAGGTCGGGTTTGAACCCAACCCGGAACCCTCTAACCCGTACCCGACCCAAAACTTATTGGATCGGATCCCGATCTAAAACCCGCCAACCCGTCTACCTAAACCCACCCGCTATAGTACCAATCCCTAACCCCGATCCCCCGACTTCCCCTCAGCCGATCACCGCCGCCGATCTTGGCCGCCCGCTTTTCTCCCGACCGTTTTGACCCCTCGCCTTCCCAACCTCTCCTCTCCAGGCCAACGACCACCACCACCACTATAAAACCCGCGATACCCCATACCACCACCACCATCACCGTCCTCACCAACTTCCTCTGGCCGCCTTCTCTTCCCCGACGACTCCGCCGTGACACGGTAACCCCATCGACGGTTCCCCCTGATCACAGCCCCGGTTATCCCCACCTCTCTGGTCATCGCCTCCGGCGACGTCTCCTCCACCGTGACCTGACGGGCAGCACGCCGACGACCCCGCCGTTGACCACGACGACCGAGAGCCGCAACAGCACCCCAAGCTCCGCCGTAGCCGCGTTGCGACTCCCCGCGTATACGCGAAGCATAGTAATTTTTGGCCCCCTGTTCAGGTGAAAATTTCTCTCTCCTCGTCGCCTCATTTTTCGTTCTATTGAATTGTGTACGTACCATGCGTGACCCTCTCGAACCCCGTGCCAATAGCCAGGGGTATCACGTCTTGTGGCGATGGCAAACCGCGATGCAAAATCATAAAAAAATTCCCTTTTTCTGAAAAATTCAGAAATCGTCCCGAACTCCCCAGTTCGCGACTGTTTTGCGACCAACCTGTTAAATGTTTTCAAAATTGGCCTAAAAATTATTTAGACCGTATGACGAAGTTTTTAAACTCTATTTTAGTTCAATTTATTGAGCTGCAATTTGCATGTTATTCGAGGGTAAAAATGACCAAAAACTTGGTCTTTATAAACCCTGATTTTTCCAGAACTGGGTGCGTCCCGCTAAACGGGACAACTAGGTCGTGTGAGAACTTTACCAGAAGGTGTGTGTCGTTAATACGGACATGTGGAATTTTGCGGAAGTTGATTTGGATGTGCGTGCACACCGGAATCAACACGTATCCGTCGACAATGCCCCGTATCGGTCATGTTCTAAAACTCATTGTAACATCGTGTACGCTCATCGTTTTGAAACAAAACTTATGCTATCGGAATCATATCAATATGTAGGTCATGTGACCCAAGTTTGGTTCGATTCTGAGAACGTTGACAAAATCCCGTATCGTGGGCCCCACGGCTCCACTTGACGGGCAATTTTGTGATTGGCTCATCGAAATCCAGTTCTGGACATTCCGTTGAGTTCTTATCGTCGTTCTGGACTTGTGGACTCTAAGTTTGACAAATTTGGAGAATATTGTCTCTGGCACATTTTTTGGTGCGAAGCAGGCCACATGTGGACCCCGCTTTGACCAGAAACTGTCACTTTTGCCCCTGTGTCCAAATTGGACTTATGGACAGGCAATTCTAGCTATTTGATATCTTCTGAACCTGATGGTAACATTTATTTCAGCAATCAGAGGAGTACCTGCCGATCCCGCTGGTACCAGAGCAGCAGTTGGAATCCAAGCACCAGGCAAGTGTACCTTGCCAATCTTGCAGTTCTTGATACATAATATTCCTTTGAATTATTTATATGTTGTATCTGTTCAACCTAGGATCGTGTGACATTACTTAACGTCTGAATAAAATTCGGGTGTCAACGCCGTACGCGGAGTTGTGTAACGTCACCTAGACAATGGATATCGAGACACTATATATTTTTATGCTTGCATTATCAAGTACGCCATACCATAGGACACTTGACATTGTTCATGAGACAGAATCTTCTTGAGATATTCATGGTGATTCTGTATAGGATACAGGTTTCGTGACATATACTTTACACATGCATAGATATCATTATGACTTGCTGCATTAGATATGATCTTGCGTGACATGGACATGAGACATCGTGGACATGAGACGTGTGATGACATTGGGTGGGAAGAGACACACAGGCTACAGGATAATTTTATATATAAATTTATTATGGTTTCGTAGGCCCAATACATAGTAAATTATATAGTATATCTTCTATAGGTTCCCTGACATAGAGTTTGTAGTAGTCTCAGCCTAAGTCTAGTGATGCTCTCATTTTGCATATCACATAGCTGGTTACATAGTTTACCCTATTGATACATTTATTATTGTACTGCATTTATTTTTGGCATGAGATATTCTTGTACCTTGCTATGTCCCCTGAGGACCTGGATCCGGATTATGTCCCCAGGTTTAGCAGAAGAGATCTACCCCGAGGTTTATGGGACAGGAGCAGACATTGGAGCAGTACCAGTACCAGAGGACGAGGTGATCGCCGAGGATTGCTCCTGAGTATTTGCTTTATCTATGCTTAGTATTTGCTGTGGTTATACTCTTTATTTATTGTCTCTTGACTGGTGTATCAGACTCATTATCGGGTTATTCCCCGAGTTATGTTTTATTGAGACTTGATATTGCTTTATGTTTCTGATATTGATTGTATTTATTTCTGTGGATGAGTTTAGTACCATAGCCCCTTATTGTTGTATTACAGCTTAGGTACACGCTGATGGGTCCATTAAATTGGGTTTGCCCATCGGTGTATGCTGCTGGCCATTGCCACGTGTCTAGTCCCTCGATATTTTGGGACTGGGGCGTAACAGAGTTGGACGTGGATGAAGTTCCCTGAGAACGTCTTCGCATCTTTTCATTCAGTACCCCGCTCTTGGCAAACTCCAGACTGACCACGTCTTTTAGAGCAGAAGCGATTATAGACACTCGTATAATTTTCTACGAGTCTGATAATGTACACAGCAGCCATAGTCCCTGTACTTCATTGTCAAACTTGACTCCTATCGAGGATAGCTGGTCCACCATGCCTTGGAACTCACTCAAGTGATCCGTAATAGACATCCCATATTTGTAGCGCAGACCCATTATCATACGGATCTGAAATAATTTATTTACCCTGGTCTTCTTCACATACAAAGATTCCAGCTTATCCCACAGCATCTTTGCATGCTCAATATTAGCAACATGATTGTACACGTTCTCGTTAACGAACTGCCTGATATATGCACACACCTGTATATGCTCGAACTTTCAATCCTCTTCGGATTTGTCACTGGGCTTCTGGAAGGCAAATATGAGAAGATGCAGCTTCTTGACGAACAACAAATCCTTCATCTTGCTCCACCAATAATAGTAGTTGGAACCATTCACGTTTACTATGTGCATTGACTTCACGTCCATTTCTTCTTTCTGGTTTGACTGTCAACTCCTGACACATTTCTGAAACAAAATCTCTGATACCACCTGTTGGGAACGCAAACGCAAAAATCGTTCCACCAAACCAAGAAGCCCTGCGAGAGAACCGAGCAAAAGCACACAAACCAAAAACGCAAAATATAAATTGCAGACACAGAGATTTTTAATGTGGAAAACCCTTGCGAAAAAAATTACAGGACGATCGGAGTCCAATCCTGAAATGTCTACACTAATGGAATAAGAAATATGCCGACTTCTTACAAACTTCTCACCGATCCAAATGGATCACCACAACTCTTTGGAACATAAAATAAATTACAACCACGAAGATAAAAGATAATAAAAAAATACCCCTAAATTGATCTCCTTTTCCGAAACGACCTACAATCCTTGTTTCCCCTCTCCAATATTATAAAAGCATTATTGCCTCCTTTTACAATATTTTAAGATATCTTTTAGGGCTAGGAGACACATAATATATATATCCTCCAATCCACAACTAGTATTCCTATTATATATACCCAATCCAAATCCAAATCCAAATCCATTGACATATTCCTATTATATGTAGGAATACCCAATCAAAATTTAAATCTATTGGGGTATTCCTATTATATGTAGGAATACTCAATCCAACTCCGGGATATTTTTCATATAGATTGGGAACCCCACCCACTCCAACACTGCTCCTCCAATCCGCGGACGACACGTGACTGTGGGCCAATTGTGCAGGCATAATTGGCGGTCCATGTAGCACTGCCGATCAAACTATACAAATACCAATTAACATCATCGAGTCAACAGACCTTGTCCTTCTATAAGTGAGTCAAGTCGAAGTTACAAGCAAGCTTTAATTCTTGTAAACAAAAGCATAGACAAAGAAGGCCTGGCCTACCAGCTTGCAACAATCGAAACATGCGTCAAACCATATTGCACCTGCTAGCGTGAATTGCCAACAAGGCCAACTTAGGATGTATAAATATATATATACATAATCGTACTAACATACTAACTATAGATGAAAGATGTATCAATCAGCTTAATTAAGGAAGAGAAAATTGTGTTTAGATCTCCAGATTATGCACTGCCAATGCCATAGATCAAATGCATGCATGAGCCTTGACAATATCACTAATGAATCAATAACACGATATGGTCTTGAAGAGAATTCCTTGTGTGCACTCAAATCATACCCTTTATAACTGCATTATCAATCAAAGCATAACCTTTTTCCACAAGAAACAACAAAAATCCCAGAGGAACTCATGAGTTCATAGTTTTTGAAACTCAGTCGTTAACAACCGTTGGATTAATTTTTTTAAAGTGATCCTAGAGCACATTTGTCCAATAACATTGCACAAATTGGAGGCTTGCAGATCATTGTAACTTAAATTTGTGCTGACCGGCATGAGAATAGATCTCTAAATCACCAAACTCAACTGGCTCTTGTGGTCAGTGAGAAGAGGTATAGCCTTCCTGGCTAGATGGACGGTCTCAGAATCAAACGCGGGGAAGGTGTGGGATACTGGGCCCAAATGACATGTAACGTATCGTGTACAAAGTCTCGTGTGTATCGTCGGACATCCAAAAAAAAGATCTCTGAATCTGCTCGAAAATTCGATGTTTTACCCTCTTAAGAAAAAAGATTTTGGTGCTTAATTAATTGACTCTTATACGTCCTAACTCAAATATGCAGTTCATTATAGGTTGAATTTTACACGAAATAACATAGGGATAGATCCCTGAATCTGTTACGAACTTTGGTGCTTTTCGTTTTTTAGAAAAAGCAATGCATAAGTGTATGTTACATAATGGTAGACTAGTAATAATACATTGATAGAAGGACTAGGTTGTGTTGCAGTCTGTAGACTTATTTACTGGTCACCCGATTTTCCTCAAAAGGACAGGAATAACTCTTCTTGCATTCTGATTTCTGTGAATTTTTGCTCTATGTCCGACCTTGTGTTGTATATGACTGAGAATTAGACGAGATTTTTGGGGTTTGAGTATGTGATAGTAAAGAATATAAATTAGGTTGATAGATATCAAGACTTCTTTTTCTTGTTCTAAATTTCAATCATTTGTCCTTGTTGTTTCTCATGTCATACCTCCGAAGAAAAATAATAAGGGGCTTAATGATAATAGTAAAAAATATTTGTTTATCTATTTTTTTTAATCATCTACATGGTGCAAGACTATTACGTCTTCTTGGAGACCATTAAACAGTATAACTCCCACTGATGCTTCAAATGCCATCGAATCATATACCTCCGATGCTTTAAACCCGAAAATTAAAGAAAGTTATTTATCGATTATAAATCATAAAATCATGTTAATTGGATATAAATTACAAAGTTGTCAATTGTCAAAAGTTTCGGTTATTGATTATCGTACTATTTTTTAACTCAAATAAGTTTTTTTCAGCAATGATGTAGGGGATAAAGAAATACAAAATAATCTTTTTCTTCTTTTCATAGAGTTTTGCAAGGTCTACACTTTTAGAGTTATTTCAAGGTGTGTAATGGGCTGGGTCGGGCCGGCCCGGGGACCGCGCTAATTGTGTTTGACTGATTTTCGGCCGGCCCGGCCAAGCCCGGGATAAAAAAATGAAAACCTAGTCCTGACACATAATCCGTTCGGGCGTGGGCCGGGCCGAACCGGGCTGGGTCCGGACGGATTCAGGGTCAGAACGGGTTAGCCCAGTTTTGTTTTTAAAAAAAACCTTCATAAATTTAAAAATTAAGGAAAGTTCATAAATTAATTAAAATTAAAATTTTGATATAATATTTTTAATATACTGAAAGGATTTGAATATTAAACGAATTTATACAATATATTAAAATGTTTAAACGGATTTAATTGTCATAAAATTTGAATAACTACCACTTATGCTCAAAATGGTTATCAATTAATTGTTATATACTAAAACTGACCATTTTTGAATAACTACCATATATGCTAATAATTTGAACGGCTATCAATTAATTTTTATAAATGGATTTAATTATCATATACTAAAAATGACCAATGTTATGATTTGAATAACTACCAAATATGCTAATAATTTGAATAGCTATCAATTAATTTTTGTAAATGGATTTAATTGTCATATACTAAAATGTGCAATGCTAGGCCTACAACCAAAATGCTTACAACCTTCTTACAACCACCACGTGACGCAACGTGATGCCCACGTGGCGGCCCTCCATTGGAGGAGGGGGGAGGTGGGACCCGATGACTGCCGGGGTGGCCGTCACGTGGTAGGAACGCCAAGTGGCAACCGTTCGTTGGGGGAGAGGGGGAGCCGGGTGTGGTCCACATAGTAGGGGGTAGAGAGGGTTGTAAGAATGTTATAAGTATTTGGTAGTAATGTCATGTCCCAGCCCCAAAATATCGAGGGACTAGCTACGTGGCAATGGCCAATAGCACACACCAATGGGCAAACCCAATTTAATGGACCCATTAGGGTATACTTAAGCTGTAAACAACAATAAATAGGTCTTCGATACAAGTCACAGTCTAGTTCTAATCTTATCCACAGAAGGTAATCACATATCAAATGCCAGAATAATCGAAATAAAATATAATCTAACTAGTCTCAATAACTGAGAATAAGTTTGATACATCAATTCAATAGACAGGAAATAAAGTAACTAGAAACATAAATAACTGAGTATATAAAGCCAATACTCATGAGAAATCCTCTGGCACGACCTCGTCCTTGGGTTCTGGTACTGCTCCAATGTATGCTCCTGTCCCGTACACCTCGGGATAAATCTCCTCTGCTAAACCTGGGGACATAATTTGGATCCAGGTCCTCAAGGGACATAGCAAGGTACAAGAATAACTCAAGCCAAATAATATAGTGCAGTAATAAATGAATCAATAGAGTAAACTATATAACCAGCTATGTTATATGCAAATGAGAGCATTAATCATACTCAGGCTGAGACTACTATAGGCTCTGTGTCGGGGAAACCCATAACAACATTTTCTCGAAGGGCGAGTACATGTGCCAAAGGTCTGTGTCAGAGTTCAAGGCACTTCCAGATAACTATATATATATAATATAATCAGCCTTTCATATGGTATGTCTCTCCCCACCCAATGTAATCACATGTCTCATGTCCACGATGTCTCATGTCCATGTCACGTAAGATCACGACCTCTAACTAATGCAGCGAGTCATAATAATAACTAAACATATGCAATAAAGTCTTTGACACAAATTCTGTAACCTATACAGAATTACCAGGAATAACTCAGAAGATTATGTCTCACGAACAGTGTCAAGTTTCCTATGGTATGACGTACTTGATAATGCAAGTATGAAGATATATATAGTGTCGCGATATTAATCTATAGTGACGTTACACAACTCCGCGTACGGCGTCGACACCCGAATATTATTCAGACGCTAAGCAATATCACACGGTCCTAGGTTGAACATTTATATCAAAGTATATATATATATATTTATACAAAGAACTCAATCAAATACTATAACAGGAATCACTGTAAGTTGGCAAGGTACACTTGCCTGGTGTTTGGTTTCCAACTGTTGCTCTGGTATCAGCGGGATCTGCAGGTACTCCTTCGGTTGCTGAAATAAATATTACCATCATCCTCAAAAGATATCAAATAGCTAAAATTGCTTGTCCATAAGTCCAATTTGAACACAGGGGCAAAAGTGACAGTTTCTGGTCAAAGTGGGGTCCACAGGTGGCCCACTTCGCACCGAAAAATATGCCAGAGATAATGTTCTCCAAATTCGTTAAACTTAGTGTCTACAAATCCAGAACGACGATAAAACTCTAACGAAATATCAAGAACTGGATTCCGATGAGCCGATCACAAAATCGCCCGTCAAGTGGAGCCGTGGGCTCACGATACGGGATTTTGTCAACGTTCTCATAATCGAACAAAACTTGGGTCATAGGACCAGAAAAATGCTATGAATCCGATGGCGTAAGTTTCGTTTCGAAACAAAGAGCACACACGAAGTTACAACGAGTTTCAAAACAGGGCCGATACGGGGCATTGCTGACGGATACGCGTTGATTCTGGTGTACACGCACATCAAAATCAACTTTCGTGAAATCCTACACATCCGTATCGACGGTGTACACCTTTCGGTAAAGTTTGCACATGACCAAGTCGCCTCGTTTAGCGGGGCGCACCTAATTCCAGGAAAAATTGGGTTTTAAAGAACCAAGCTTTTGGCCATTTTCACCCGCGAATAAATCACAATCTACAACACCATAAATTGAGCCAAAATAGGGGTTTAAAACTTGGTCATAAGGTCTAAATTACTGTTCAAGTGGATTTTGAAAACAATTAACAGGTTGCACGCAAAACGGTCGTGAATTTGAGAGTTCGGGACGATTTCTGAATTTTTAGAAATGGGTTTTTTCCTGATTTTGCGTCGCAGTTTGCAGCCGACACTGGACGCAATACCCTGAACGAGTTGCATGGGTTTTGAGAGGGTCACGCGGTCTATGCGTAGGGTTCGACAAAATGGAATACGAGTCTATGTACAGAGAGATACGAGGCTGGAAAGAAAGGTACCTCATTGTTCATAAACTGGGAGGCGCATCGCGGGGGCCCGGCGGCTGCGGCTGAGCTACGGCTGCTGGGGCTGTGGGGGTCATGCCGGCGGCTGGGGGCGTCGGGGTTACGGCGGAGGTCGCCGAGGGAGCTTGTCGGCCGGAGTGGCGGTGGGTGTGAAGGTGGCTGAAGGGGAGATGGCGGTGGCGGTGATGGGTTTCGGGGGGGTTTAAATAGGGAAGGGGAGAGGGAGAGGGAGAGGGAGAGGCGGGGAGCGGGAAGCGGGGAGGCCGCGACGGAGTCGCTGGTCGTGGGGCGCGCCGGCGAAGGGGGCGAAAGCGGGGGTGGTTCGTGGCCTCGGAGCGTGGGGGCTATCGGGGGATCGTGGTTTCGTGGAAGAAAGAGGGGAGCGGGTAGCGGGCTAGCGGGTCTGAATCCGACCCGCTGGGCGGTTGGGTCCGGTTCAGTAGGGTTAGCCCGGTTCTGTTTGGTTCAATTAGGGTCCGTCTCAGTCCGGTTTAATTGGATTTAAGCTGGTTTAATTAAATCCTTAGTATTTAGCTATTTAAAAATAGTTTTTGAGCCTAATAAATTCTAGAAAAATTAGACAACATCCAATAATTAATAATACACCCAAAAATATAATTTTTGTAATATTTTAATACTTAATTTAATCCATAAAAATATTAATCCATGAACGACCTTTTTAATAAATAAATAAAATTACCAAAAAAATCCAGAAAATTTATTTTTTTTTAAAAATAAAAAAATAGGGTGTTTCAATCTACCAACCTTAAAAGAATTGGGTCATCGCAATTAAGAAAATAACCGACAACAGAGATGATGCGGTTGCAAGACATGTTTGAAGCAAGACAAAGGATAAAGAATCATGATCAAAGAGAAATCGAAGGAAAAGTGTGAGGATCAGGTGGAGCACATAGAATTTTTTTTTCTAGATAAGTAATTCAAGAGTAAGGGAATCTGGATAGAGTAAAAAAATCTACAACTTAGGAAAACATAGGTTATCACTTATTAATAAGTTCAAAATACTAGGTTTGAGGCTAAGGAAAGGAATTAACAGGCATGCGCTAAAGCATTACTAGGAATAGATAGTTATGAATAACTTAAATCTTACGCGCATTCGCTACTCCACGAGTCTGTGCATCCTTTATCGTCATCGCATAAGCTTGTCCTCATCCTTGTGGTGGATTCATCTGCTGCTGCTAGGCCTGCTGGAAGAGTACTGCTTGGGGTGTCAAAGGTGGCCTCGGCTGATACCCTCCTGGAGCTGGTGAGGCTTCTCGGTTAATCATCGGTGTTTCTCTTTGATGCATCGTGCAATCTTTGGCTAAATGTTGGCTGGATCCACAAATCAAGCATAATTCCATTTTGCGTCTGTACTCGTTCTCAATATGGCCTCGCTTGCCATAATATTGACATGTAGGCAGGAATAAGGCTCTTGGTGCTGCTCTCTGTGGTGGTTTCTTCTGGGGTCGCTTTGCAGCTCTTTCCTGCTGTGCTTGGTCTGGTGATAATGCATGCGGCCGCTTCTGACTAGACTCTCTCTTGGTGACGTGCTCAATGCGTCGGGCTGCAGCAAGGACTTCCGTGTCTAAAGTAGTTGCAACGTAGCTGATTAATTTCTGTAGCTCAAACCTAAGTCTGTCAAAGAACTTCGCTTGGCTTTGTTGGGCCTCTTGATGAACCTGCTGTTGGGCTCGCATCATTGCGTAGAACATTTAAAACATCTGTTGTCCGTCCATAAGCTGTCCTGGTGGAAAGGTAGGTATCAATGGAGTAAACTGCGTCGATGGTGAAATGTCATCTTGTTGGGTTATCGAGGCATACTGATTTGCTTGACTGCATTATTGAGCTGATTGATCTCCACCTACTGGTGTCGCTCTATCGTCGTAGGTGACAACTGTAACTTGTGGTATTCCTGCGGGAGTCTCGTCGCATGCTTGTGAATCCATTACTCTGCATGTAAAATAAACTATTTGAAGCGTACAGAAAAATTAAGGCAGGATGCAAGTCAATAAATTATTTTGAAGTCGATATAGAGGTCAAGAACGAATCAATCAAGTGGATGAGATCCTATAACTTATCATATCGTTGTCGTAGGCTTGCTCGGTCCCTTAGTTGAAACCGAAATAATTTAGTCATCGACCTGCATGGGCTACCACAAAAACCATGTCACGCCCCAGTCCCAAAATACCGAGGGACTAGCCACGTGGCAATGGCCAACAGCACACACCAATGGGCAAACCTAATTTAATGGACCCATTAGGGTGTACTTAAGCTATAAACAACAATAAATAGGTCTTTGATACAGGTCACAGTCTAATTCTAATCTCATCCACAGAAGGTAATCACAGATCAAATGCCAAAATAATCGAAATAAAATATAATCTAACAAGTCTTAATAAAAAGTGTCTCGGGGAACAACCCGAGAATAAGTTTGATACATCAATTCAATAGACAGGAAATAAAGTAACTAGAAACAGAAATAACTGAGTATATAAAGCCAATACTCAGGAGAAATCCTCTGGCACGACCTCGTTCTCGGTTTCTGGTACTGCTCCAATGTATGCTCCTGTCCCGTACACCTCGGGATAGATCTCCTCTGCTAAACCTGGGGACATAATCTGGATCCAGGTCCTCAGGGGACATAGCAAGGTACAAGAATAACTCAAGCCAAATAATACAGTGCAGGAATAAATGAATCAATAGGGTAAACTATGTAACTAGCTATGTGATATGCAAATGAGAGCATTAATTTTACTCAGGCTGAGACTACTATAGGCTCTGTATCGGGGAAACCCATAGCAGCATTTTCTCGAAGGGCCAGTACATGTGCCAAAGCTCAGTGTCAGAGTCTACGGCACCTCCAGATAACTATATATATATATAATATAATTAGGCTTTTGTATGGTAAGTCTCTTCCCACCCAATGTAATCACACGTCTCATGTCCACGATGTCTCATGCCCATGTCACGCAAGATCATGACCTCTAACTGATGCAATGAGTCATAATGATAGCTAAGCATATGCAATAAAGTCTATGTCATGAATCTTGTAACCTATACAGAATCACCAAGAATAACTGAGAAGATTCTGTCTCAGGAACAGTGTCAAGTGTCCTATGGTATGGCGTACTTGATAATGCAAGCACGAAGATATATATAGTGTCGCGATATCAATCTCTAGTGACGTTACACGACTCCGCGTACGGCGTCGACACCCGAATTTTATTCAGACGTCACACGGTCATAGGTTGAACATTTATGTCAAAGTATATATATATGTACAAAGAACTCAATCAAATACTATACAGGAATCACTGCAAGTTGGCAAGGTACTCTTGCATGGTGTTTGGTTTCCAACTGTTGCTCTGGTATCAGCGAAATCTGCAGGTACTCCTCCGGTTGCCAAAATAAACATTACCATCATGCTCAAAAGATATCAAATAGCTAGAATTGCCTATTCATAAGTCCAATTTGAACACAGGGGCAAAAGTGACAGTTTCTGGTCAAAGTGGGGTCCACAGGTGACCCACTTCGCACCAAAAAATATGTCAGAGACAATGTTCTTCAAATTCGTCAAACTTAGTATCCACAAGTCCAGATCGACGATACGAACCCAACGGAATATCCAGAACTGGATTCCGATGAGCCGATCACAAAATCGTCCGTCAAATGGAGCCATGGGGCCCACGATACGGGATTTTGTCAACGTTCTCAAAATCGAACCAAACTTGGGCCACAGGACCAAAAAATGCTACGAATCCGATGGCGCAAGTTTTGTTTCAAAATGACGAGCACACACGAAGTTACAACGAGTTTCAAAATAGGGCCGATATAGGGCGTTATTGACGGATACGCGTTGATTCTGGTGTGCACGCACATCCAAATCAACTTTCCCAAAATCTCACACGTCAGTATCGACGATGCGCACCTTTCGGTGAAGTTCGCACCGACCAAGTCACCTCGTTTAGAGGGGCGCACCCAGTTCCGGGAAAAATTAGGTTTTAAATAACCAAGCTTTTGGCCATTTTCACCCGCGAATAAATCACAATCTACAACACCATAAATTGAACAAAAATAGGGTTTTAAAACTTGGTCATAAGGTCTAAATTTTTGTTCAAGTAGATTTTGAAAACAGTTAACAGGTTGCACGCAAAACGGTCGTGAACTTGCGAGTTCGGGAAGATTTCTGAATTTTTAGAAATAGGATTTTTTTCCTGATTTTGCGTCACACAGGACGCGATATCCCGAACGAGTTGTACGGGTTTCGAGAGGGTCACGCGATCTACGTGTAGGATTCGACAGAACGAAATACGGGTCTATGTACAGAGAGATACGATGTTGGGAAGACAGGTACCTCGCTGTTCGTAAACTGGGAGGCGCGTCGAGGGGGTACGGCGATGGCTGAGCTACGGCTGCTGGGGACAGTGGGGGTCATCGCCGGCGGCGGGGGCGTCGGAGTTACGGCGGAGGTCGTCGGGGGAGCTTGTCGGCCGGAGTGGGGGTGGGTGTGAGGGTGGCTGAAGGGGAGATGGCGGTGGCGGTGATGGGTTCGGGGGGGGGTTTAAATAGGGAAGGGGAGAGGGAGAGGCGGGGAGCGGGGAGGCCGCGGTGGAGTCGGGGGTCGTGGGGCGCGCCGGCGGAGGGGATGGAAGCGGGGGCGGTTCGTGGCCGCGCAGCGGGGGGCGATGGGGGGATCGTGGGTTCGTGGGAGAGAGGGGGGAGCGGGTAGTGGGTAGCGGGCTAGCTGGTCCGGATCCGACCCGCTGGGCGGTTGGGTCCGGTTCTGTAGGGTTAGCCCGGTTCGGTTCAATTAGCTTCTGGTTCAGTCCGGTTTAATTCGGTTTAAGCTGGTTTAATTAAATCCTTTGTATTTAGCTATTTAAAAATAATTTTTTAGCCCAATAAATTTCAGAAAAATTACACAACATCCAATAATTAATAATACACCCAAAAATATAATTTTTCTAATATTTTAATACTTAATTTAATCCATAAAAATATTAATCCATGAAGGACATTTTTAATAAATAAATAAAATTACCGAAAAAATCCAAAAAATTCATTTTTTAAATTTTTTTAATAAAAATAGGATGTTACAAGTAAAATTAGCATTATTGTACTAAAATTGACCAATGACATGATTTGAATATTAAACGACATAAATTGTACAAATTTTTATTGTCATATTAAACATATTTGAATATTAGACAGATTTATACAATATGTTAATTTTTATAAACGGATTTAATTGTCATATACTATAAATGTATTTAATTGTCATATAATTTGATTAACTACCATATATGCTTTGAATGTTTTGAATGACTATCAATTAATTGTCTTATACTAAAATAACTGTTTGTAAATAACAACCATATAAGCTAATAATTTGAATGGATATCAATTCATCTTTTAAACAGATTTAATTGTCATATACTAAAAATAATCATTGACCTAATTTGAATATTAAATGAATTTAATTGTTCAAAATTTAATTGTCATATTAAACAGATATTAAAATTAAATCCTTTCCTAAAATCCTAGGCCTCGTTTGGTTCGTGGAAAGGAAAGGAAAAAAAAAATTCAATTCCATGCACTTTTTTTTTTAATTTATGATTCTCATCGATTTATTTTTTAGGTATTTGAAAATATGAAAAAATTGGAAAAAAAAAAGTGAATACTTAATAAAGGTGGAAAAGTGATTCCTTGATTAGACGGAGGTAACCATTTATTTATTTTTTCATAATTTTCTTTCCATTGGAAATATCATTTTACTTTTCTTTTCAATTTCTTTAGCATCCAAAATTTTTCTTTTCCAACTCCATGATTCCGTTAAACAAACTAGACCCTAAAGTAATATCAAGTTTTGAATTAAATAAAAAAGCCTCCATATTATTCGGTATAACCGACCCATGCCTTCCCAAAAAAAAACAGAAAAAAAAAAATCTACTACTATATATGCAAACCTATCCCCTCCCTTCCTATGGTATATTTATATTATTCCATATACATATGTATACAAATGAAGAGACTCAACCAGGATGCCCCCTCCCCAATATACTCTATATCCAACCTCTCTTCTCTCACTTTTATCTACTACCCTAGAATTCCCCCCTGCCGGTCGAACTCTCAAAGTCCCTCTGCCAACTTCTCCTCCTCGATCGACACCCTCTTCCAACCGTGTCGTCACCCGTACTTGACGGCCAACCAGGACCAAGCCTTTGTCCCCGAGGTGCCGCAGCCGCGCGCGGGCGAGTTCAGACCCCACCGGACTCCCATAGATCATGTGGAGCCGACGCTCTCGATCGGAAACTGACTCCTCCGCGTGCCTCCTTTACACCCACTCTCGCTCGGACATTGTTCCCGCCGACGCATGCAACGGCCTTCTCGCTGCCTTCGTGGCGATCGGCGCAGGCTGCTCGGATGGTCATCAAACCGTGGGTCACTCGGTCGCCGTCCTCGTGAGTTCTCATCCGGTGCAACAACTTATACTTAGTAGGTATGTTTTCGTTTAACCCCTCCCTCCTTTTTAGTATTTTTAGAACTGCTATATGTTGATGGAATAAATACCTACCATTAGAGCATTGTAATTTAAGTATATTTTTTCGGAAAGAATTTTTTTTTTTTTAAATTGTCAAAAGAGAATCCAAACGCCTGGACTAAAGGACGTTTGGCTTATTTTTAAATATTTCGGACTCCAGACGTCTTTACCAAGGACGTTTGATTTTTTTTATTTAATTTTTTTTCCTTGAAAAACTTTAAACAAAAAATAAACAAGAAAATAAATGGAACAAACGTCCTCACCTTTGATTTTTTATTTTATTTTTGGTTGAAAAATGAAGCTTAAAAAGGAGGGAAGCCCTTAATAAGGGCATTTGTCATTTTTTATTATTTTTTTCCAAAGCTCCAAACATCTTTAGTAAAGACGTTTGAATATTTTTTTCGACGGAAAAAGGAGGGATGCCCTTAGTAAGGTATTTTGTCATTTTTATTATTTTTTTAAAGCCCCAAACGTCCTTGTCAAGGGCATTTATTATTATTATTATTATTATTATTATTATTATTATTATTATTATTATTTCCTACATTTTTTGGAAAAAAAAGAAGAAAAAATTAAAAACGTCCTTAATAAGGATGTTTGGGTTCTCTTTTGAAAAATTTTAGAAACTATTTTTTCTGTAAGCAATATACTCAAACTATAATACTCTACAGATTTTTTTTTTTTTTTTGCTATAGAGTTAGGCACTTTAATGAATTAAATCAAAATTTACTAAATTTTCTCAATTTTATTTAATATGACTTCAAATCAGAAAGTTTAAATTAATAATATTTAGTGGACTCTTTTGATTGCCTAAGACTTATACCAAGACTTACCACCTTTCTACTACCTTTAGTTTAGAACATGATCCCGCTGATATTTAATAGTAAAATTTCAACGGAATTAAATAAACTAATAGGCAAAATAGACATGTATCTTATGTATATAACCTAGTATAATAGATATATAATTCAATAAGTAACATAACTCCTAGTATAAAGTTTGTAGCTTAAACTAAATATAAATGAATAAAAGATTAAAACTTATATTGAATAGTAACAAAGTAAATAATAATCATAGTATAACTTATATAAATTTATAAACCAATATTTCTAAATATCTGTAAACTAATCTATATTAGTTATTAGTAATCTATATAAATTTATAAACCAATATTTCTAAAAATTCCATTCATTATGTTTTATTCTGTTAAAGTATTGATCTTATTAAAGTAAAGGAACACTAGTTGAAAATAGACATGAGTTGACCACATTCCATAGTTGACCATATTCCATGTAAATTTTATACTAGGCATCCATGATTGATCTATGTCGTTTATTATAACGATATATGTGACCATTGATCGTTAAGTTACGCTAAATATGACAAAGACAACTTTGATCATATATTGATATGGTTAATGGACGAGATTGTCCGGATATACCCATAAGGTTCAGATAGAAATTTTTGAGCACATAAGGTTAACACATTTGTAAGATTACATATGTGGCAAAGTGAAAGATTGTTGGAGTTATCCAATAATTAGGGGCCATAGTACACGTAAAATTAATTGTATTTTGCTATCTAAATAATTAAGTCAAATTAAAGTGGTATAATTGAAAAATAGGCTTAATGGTGTAATTGTCATGGAGATAATGTGTAAATACCTTATATATATAAGGGGTTATGATCTCCAATTTGTACGACCACAAAAAGAGAGGGTTTTTCCTTTTCTATTCTACTCTGCATTCCAATCAACAGAGAGACAAAATTGCATCTTTTTTTATTAAGGATATCATAGAGTTGGAAGATCGAACCATAAAAATATACATTCGCTACAAAATCAATCTAGCTAAGCGATGGATTCATGTACACTTCTGCAATTATTTATCATCTTCATCTTATGAATCAACGAAAAAATCCAACATACACAACCTTCAGAATTAAATTATGAGTTTGTTAGTTGCAGAAATTAGGAAATATTTTTAAGGCAAATTATGGGTTCGCATTCAAATTCAGTTCCATTTAGGAAGTGAAGATAAATTTGTCAGGATATTGTATTTCTCTCCAAAGGAGATATATTTATTGAGAATTTTGTATTTCTCTTGGCAATTGTATAAGAATAAGTGTGGAAACGACGGTTGAATGTCGAAGAATAATGGGTGAAGGGAAAATTGTGGAAGTTGTGAAATATAAAGTTTGGATAAGTATTTGAGAGAGAATACTCGATGTTTATTCATCTCATAGTGGAGAATATATAAAATTACAATATATGATTATATTCTTATATGGTAATTTCTAAATATAATATATTTCTATCATACACAAGTACTACAATATATAATGATATTCCTATATGGTAAGTACTAAACACAATATATTCCAACCATATACAAGTACTACCATATATGTTGATATTCTTATATGGTAAGTATTAAACACAAAAATATTACCATGACTCATACTAACTCGCTCTCTCAAGTTGGAGCATAAACATCGATCATGTCCAACTTGCACAGTGAGTCTTAAAAGCTTTCTTAGAAACATGTTTTGTAAGAATATTTGTCAGCTGTTCTTCAATAGAAATAAAAGAAAAACTAATAAATTTCACATATGGCTTTTACTTTATGAAATGATGATCAACCAACACATGCATAGTATCTTCAGTAACATTTGACTAGTCGAGAATAGCAATTTGACTAGTCAATTTTTTTGACTATAACTTGTTTCAATGGGCCAAATTTTATATTCTACAGGTCGAATGTCTCACTTCGACATGTTAAAATGATGGTTGGATCGCTTATAACATCTGTGTCTCGGTTCGACGGGTAGAGAAATTTCATAAGAAATTTGTATTATTGAGTTTGGTATCTCCAAACGATCTAGATATTGAATCGGAGGTATTGATAGTAACATCAATCTTCTTGACCTTATTGATCTTAGAAGAGCCTTCTTTTGTATCATCCATTAAAAACTTATAGCATAATCAACTAGATTAACATATTTTGCTAGGTCGAAAGAAATACTTGATGGGTCAAATCAGTTCTTTCTGATATAAGAAAGAAGTGCTTGACCAAAAATTGATCTAATAGACAATCAAATTAAAAAAGTTCTCGATCAGAAACTGATCTAAATACTCAAATTGAAAATTAAGTTCTTGAAATAATCTAAGAAACAATTAAATTGAAAAGAATTAGACAGTCCTCACAGATCTTAGCTCTGATATCAAGTCAGATATAGATCTTGGAGAAGTAATTTGAGATAAAAAATTCTTAGATGTTTATTCATCTCACAATGTAGGCTATGTAAAGGGGTTTGTATTATCATATATGATTGTATTCTTATATGTTAATTATTAAATATAATATATTTCTACCATATACAAGTACTACCATATACGATGATATTCCTATATGTTAAGTACTAAACACATTATATACAAGCAATACTATATATTATGGTATTCTTATATGGTAAGAACAAAACACAAAATATTAAAATGACTCACCCTAACAGAACTAACACTAATGGATGGAGAAAGAAAAGCCCAATATATTCTTCCTTCGTTGTTGTAGGTCTTGGAAAAGAAAGAAAAATGGTTTCTCTTAAATTAGTTATCTAATTCTCTTAAATTGTTTATGTATGAGAATCAATTTTCAATTTCTTGTACATAAAAAAAACATTTTTCTTTCTTTTCCATGACCAATAATAACGAATGAAGAAGATATTGGGCCTTTCTTTCTCCGTCCATTAGTGTCAGTTTTGTTAGCATGAGTCATATTGATATTTTCTGTTTTGTACTTACCATATAGGAATACCATCATGTATGGTAGTACTTGTACATGGTAATGTATTGTATTTAGTACTTACCATTTAAGAATACCATCGTATATGGTAGTACTTGTATATGGTAGAAATATGTTGTATTTATTAATTCCCATATAAGAATACAATCATATATGATAATACAAAGCCCTTTATATAGCCTCCATTGTGAGATGAATAAACATCTAAGATTTTTTTTTTATCTCAAATACTTCTCCAAGATCTATATTTAACTTGATATTAGAGCAAAGATCCAAGAGGACTTTGTCTATTTCTTTTCAATTTGATTATTTCTTACATTAGTTTAAGAACTTTCTTTTCAATTTAATTGTTTCTTAGATCAGTTTTCTTCGACCCATTGAAATCTGTCTGTCTAGTTGAATCTGCTACAATTTTTATTGGGTGATACAAAAGAAGGTTCTTCTAAAATCAATGAAGTCCAGAAGGTTGAGGTCACCGTCAAAATATCGGATTCAAATCTGTTTGTTTAGTTGAATCTGCTACAATTTTTAATGGTTGATACAAAAGAAGGCTCTTATAAGATTAATGAAGTCCAGAAGGTTGAGGCCACTGTCAAAATCTCGGATTCAATATCTAGATCATTTGGAGGTACCAAGCTCAATGAGACTAATGTCGAGAAGTATTATACTATGAGCTATTTTTCATCTACTGCCACTACTCTTAAAGGGAAGAATTCATATTTTGAATAGTTTGTATCATGGTAAATAAGAAGAAGTGCTTGAAGGATGGACATATGAAGAAGGTATTTCGATGGGTCTTATGAAAGTTCACTACCTGTCGAACTGAGACATAGATTTTACAGCCGATCCAACTATATTTTTAATCCGTCGAACTGAGACATTCGACTTGTCGAATATAAAGATTAACCTGTTAAATCCAGTCAAATTGCTAGTCTCGACTAGTCGAATGTTCCTGAAGATACTAAGCATATGGAGGTTGATCGTTATTTCATAAAGTAATAGCTAGATGCAAAATTTATTAGCTTTCCTTTTGTTTCTATTGAAGAACAACAAACATATATTCTTACAAAATGTTTCTAAGAAAACTTTTATGACTCATTGTGCAAGTTGGAGATCAATGTTTATGCTTCAACTTGAGGGAGGGTGTTAGCATGAGTCATGGTAATATTTTTGTGTTTAATACTTACCATATAGAAATACCATCATATATGGTAGTACTTATATATGGTAGGAATATATTGTGTTGAGTACTTACCACATAGGAATACCATAGATATGGTAGTACATGTATATGGTATGAATATATTGTATTTTATAATTACCATATAAAAAAATACAATCATATATAGTAAATTTATATATTCTCCAATGTGAGATGAATAAACATCGTGAAATTCTCTCTCAAATACTTCTCTAAGCTTTATATTTGACTAGTTCCACAGCTTCCCCTTCACCCTTATTCTTCGACATTCGGCTGTGTTTTTCCACACTTATTCTTATACAGTTGCCAAGAGAAATACACAATTCTCAACAAATATATCTCACATGTAGAGAAATACAATATCCTCACAAATATATTATCACTTTCTAAACTGAACTGAATTTTATGTGAACCCACAACCTTAAAAATGTTTTCTACATTTTGCTAATAACAAACTCAAAATTTAATTCTGAATGTTGTGTATGTTAGATTTTTTCGTTGATTCATAAGATGGAGATGGTAAATAATTACTGAGGCGTACATGAATCCATCGCTTAGCTAGATTGATCTTGTAGCGAGTGTCTCTTTTTATGGTTCGATCTTCCAACCTGATGCGGCCCTTATTAAAAAAGGTAAAATTTTGTTTCTCTCTATTAATGGGGATGCAGAGTAGAACTGAAAATAGAAAATCCTCTCCTGTTGTGGCCTTACAAATTGGGGTCTATAACCCCTAATGAATATATATATATATATATATATATATATATATATATATATATATATATATATATATATATATATATATATATATATATATATTCTAGGTTTTAGATATTTCTAATTTGGCCCCTCATAAAATTAGATTTATCTCAAGGTATGTACACATTATCTCTATGACAATTATATCCTTAAGCTTATTTTTCAGTTAGACCGGTTTAATTTGGCTTAATTATTTAGATAACACAACACAATTAATTTTACATGTGTGGCTCCTAATTATTTGATAACTTCAATAGTGTAGACCCTGCAAATCTCCAGGAAAGGAAGAAAAAAATTGTTTTGTATTTCTTCATCCCCAACATCATTATTGAAAAGAACTTATTTGAGTTAAAAATTAGTATAATGATCAATACCAGAAACTTTTGACAATTGACAACTTTGTAATTTACATCCAATTAACATGATTATATGATTTAGAATAGAGAAATAACTTTTCTTTAGTTTCCGAGTTTGAAGCATCAATAGGAGGTATATGATTCAATGGCGTTTGAAGCATCAATGAGAGTAATATTGTTTAATGGTATCCAATAAGACATAATTAGTCTTGCACCGTGTAGATGATTTCAAAATTTAGATAAACAATTTTTTTTTTACTATTATCATTAAGCCGCTTGTTATTTTTCTTTTGAGGTATGGCATGAGAAACAACAAGCACAAATGCTTGAAATTCAGAACAACAAGAAAAAGAAGTGTTGATTTCTATGAACCTAACTGATATTCTTTTCAATCACATAACCAAACCCCAAAAATCTCGTCTAGCACTCAGTCATATGCAACACAAGATCAGGCAGAGAACCAAAATTCACAGAAATGAGAATGCAAGAAGAGTTATTTCTGTCCATTTAATATGACTTAAAATTAGAAAGTTTAAATTAATAACATTTAGTGGACTCTTTTGATTGCCTAAGACTTATACCAAGACTTACTACCATTCTACTACCTTTAGTTTAGAACATGATTCCGTTGATATTTAATAGTTAAATTTCAACGGAATTAAATAAACTACTAGGCAAAATAGACATGTATCTTATGTATATAACCTAGTATAATACATATATAATTCAATAAGTAACATAACTCCTAGTATAAAGTTTGTAGCTTAAACTAAATATAAATGAATAAAAGATTAAAACTTATATTGAATAGTAAACCAAAGTAAATAATAATCATAGTATAACTTATATAAATTTATAAACCAATATTTCTAAATATCTGTAAACTAATCTATATTAGTTATTAATAGTCTTTTTGGATTGTATAGGCTTGGACTTTGACCACCGTATTTTTGACTCTACACAGCGTTGGACCATAGGCAAGTATACCTTGTCTATTACAGTATTTACAAGCTTAAATTCCTTTTTTCTTTGTTACATGTCGTTATCTAGTTTTATTTTGTGGATTAGTTGATATGCCTTGCCTCTCATATTATGCATAGTAGTTTAGTTGTCGCGTTGATAGACCATCCTTGTTCATGTTTTGGCTTTATAGTTCATACTAGATTTGTTCGAACTTGTACCTTGACTGAGTCGTACTATATTATGGGGAGTGGGGAGGACGAATTTGTTATAATTGAACTGTCAATTTCTTTTCTATAAATTTTTTCTCAGCCTGCGAGTCCTCACTAGGGGCGAGGGTTGAGTGTTTGGTTTCTCAACCTGTGAGTCCATACTAGGGGAGAGGTTTGGCTATTTGTGCAAGCCTGTGAGTCCACACTAGGGACAAGATTTTTGACTATCAGTTTTGATTTTTTTTTTTGCCATGTGTTCACGTAGGAACTTGGTATTTGTTATTCCGTTTTTCTTCAGCAGTTCACTTATATGTAGTTGTTCTTGTATGCATGTTCCGTCTGTTCGTACTTATATTTGTTCATTTTCTTACTATTTCTTTATGAATATTTTATACAGTATACTGACATGTATATTATGTATCTTGTTACGTCTCTGCTGAGAACCTTGTTTCTTTCAGATTACTGCTGAGCTCTATTGAGACTAGTAGGATGGTGCGATGACTTATTCTTGCAGGATTCAGATATCGCTAGTGGTACCATTTATCTTCTTCCATATTTTATATTTTATACCATGGCACTATATGTTGTATTGCCTAGTTTTGATAGACTTATTTTATTCTTTCGAGTCTATTCGAACATATATGCTAATGAGCTGTAGACCATGAACCATATTATTCATTCTTGATATTCGTTTTATATGGATTGAGATATAGATTATTGAACTAGTTATTGGATTTTGGTAGCTCTAGATAGCGTATCCGTATTCTAGTTGGGATAGAGTCTGCTTGATAAGTAGCTAGCCATTATTACGTACTCTGGTCCTATATATTTTGGGACTGGAGAGTGACATAATGTTGCAACAATATCTGTTAATTTGAATTCAATTTCCATGCTTAATGGGACAAACTTTGAAAGATTGGAAAGAGAACATTATATATTGTTCTCGGTGGATCTAGACCTTTCACTTAGGATTGAGTATCCCACTGCTCCTAAGGAAGACAGTTTCTCTACTGAAAGAGCGAATTGTGAGAAGTGGGAATACTCAAACCACATGAATCTTATAATCATAAAGCGCGACATTCCAGAAGCATTCAAGGGTGCATTATCTGATAAAGTTACCAGTGCCAAACAATTCATTGTTGAAATTGAGAAATAATTTACAAAGAATAATTAACAAAAACAAGCACACTTTTGTTGTGCTTGATTACCATGAAGTATAAGGACAAAGGTAACATAAGAGAGTACATCATGGAGATGTCTTATATTGATTCAAAACTTAAGACACTTAAGCTCGACATGTTTGATGGCTTACTTGTGTATCTGGTATTATTTCCACATCTTAAGTAGTACAACTAGATTAAGGTCATTTAGAACTGCCAAAAGGAGAAAATGAATCTAAATGAGCTCATTTTATACTGTCTATAAGAAGAGGAGAGATTAAATTAAGATATAACTGAAAGTGCTAATTTGGTTTCTACCTACAAAGATAAGTATAAGGGAACTAAGAGAGAGAGAATACAGAATATGGTAAGGATCCAGCACAAAAGAAACAACAAAGTGATGCTAAGGGTTGTTTCTTTTGTGAAAAACCAGAATACGTAAAGAAAGAATGTACAAAGTACCACGCATTACGTGTAAAGAAAGGTATATTTTTTAATTTGGTCTATTCTAAGATTAATTTAGCTTCATTACCTAGAAACACATGATGGATAGATTCTCCTACAATGCGTACATCAATGTTTCTATGCAAGATTGTCTGAGCTACCAAAAGCCAAGTGATGGTGAAAGACGCATCTATGTAGGTGATGGCAAGTCGGTAGAAGTGTAAACAATAGGGCATTTTAGGTTATTATTGGGAACTAATTATTATTTGGATTTGATAGACACTTTTATTGTACCATCTTTTAGAGAATTTTTTTTTAATTTCTTTAGTGGAAAAATCTTGTTATCATTGTACATTTGGAAACAATAAAGTTTGATCTGTAGTAAAATTCAAATATTGTTGGTCTTTACTGTTTATGATAACCTATATTCACTTTAAACTATTTTATCTTACAAAGAAACCTTGCATGTAAAATCATGTGGTAATAAACACAAAATTATAAAAAATTGGCCTTATTCTTGCACATGTGAATAGGTCACTTCTTTAGAAATATAGTTGAACGACTTGTGTCTGATGGGATTTTGGATTTCCTTGACTTCACAGACTTTAATGTCTATATTGAATGTCTAAGCAGCTACTTTATTAGCTATGTTGAGAGATCAAGGGGATATAAATAGGATCCTACACAAAGGAATTTTGTTGACAGAAATTGCAATATTTTTTTAGGATGTTGAGTTTGGGGGGAGAAATAAAATCTGGTACATTATTTTTTTTTATAGGAGGAATCAATTTTGATTTCTACTATCACTTTTGATATTGTGCAGGTTTCTATACTTGTCATTATTGATCAAGAAGTTAATCCATAACCTCAATAAGACAATATCGAAATACCTCTATAAGTCGATGTTGAGCTAACTCAATAAGACAACATAAATGCACCCCCATTCAAGATGATGTAATTGTTCCTGGGAACAAACTCAACAACCTCAAGAACCAATGCCATTAAGACGGTCCACCAGAGAAAGTAGAAATACAATTTTCGATAATTTTATCATACATCTCCAGGAACATGAGGAAGACTGTGGAATACTAGAAGATGATTCAATCAACTAAAAGTGGATTGATGTAATGAATGAGGAGTATAATTCTATGCAAGAAAATAAAATTTAAGAACTTGTCTCATTACCAAAAGGTGCAAATTCCATTGGTTACAAATGGATGTTTAAAACCAAGAAGGATTCAAAGGGTAATGTGGATAGGTATAAAACACATCTTGTAGCTGATGGCATTACTCAAAAGGAAGGGATTGATTTTAAACAAACTTCCTTTCTGGTTTCTTCGAAAGACTTTTTTTTGAACAATTATGAGACTTGACACTTGTTGCATATTTTGATCTTGAGTTACATCACATGGATATCAAAATAACGTTTCCCAATGGTAACATTGACGAAATAATTTATAAAGTGCACCCAAAAATTTTTGTGTCGGGAGAGCCAAAGAATATGGTTTCAAACTGACAAAGTCTATTTATGGACTCTAGCAATCTTCTCATCAATGGTACTACAAATTTTACCAAATGGTTACCTCGTTTGGTTTTGAGATAAACACTATTGTATATATCATAAATTCAGTAGGAGTAAACATATTTTTCTTGTTTTGTATGTTGATGACATAATGCTTGCTACAAATAATATGGACATGTTTCACGACACTAAGAAATTTATAACAAATAACTTTCAAATAAAAGATCTTGGTGTCACATCTTTTTGTATTAAGAAGCCAGATACACCGAGACCGTTCTTGAGGTATTCTTGGATTATCACAATGGAGCTATATCAATAAAGTGCTTAAAAGATTTGGCATACAAGAATACAACCATGTGACAATCCTGTCGCTAAAGGAGACAAGTTCAATATCAGTTAGAGCCCTAAGAATAGCCTTGAACTAAAGAAATGAAATCAATTCTCTGTTCATCAGTTATAGGGAATATAATGTATACTCAAGTATGTAGCACCTGGATATTGCGTACATAGATGGAATTCTAGGCAAATATTTAAGCAATCTTCGAATGGATTATTGGAAAGCAGATGAACGGGTTACTTAAGTAATTTATAGAGAATAAAGGATTACAAGCTCAGTTATAGGGGATTAGATCATTTGGAGATCATAAGGTATTTTAACTCCGATTTTTGCTGGATGCCAAGATAGTAGTAGATCCACATCAGGTTATGTTTACATGTTGGCTGATGGAGATATATCTTGTAGGAGTGTCAAACAGACACTCATAGCTTCTTCCACCATAACAACAGAGCTTATAGCATGTTGTGAGGCATCCAATCATGGAATATGGTTGCAAAATTTTGTCACAAGTCTGCACGTACTGGAGGGTATTAGAAGAACACTCAAATTATATTATGATAATAAATTATCAGTATTGTATTCCAATAACAACATGATGTAGTATAAGTCAAAGCATATTGACATAAAGTTTCTAGTTTTGAAAGAAAGAATTCAGAATGGTCAAGTGTCCATATAGCACATTGGGACAAACTCTATGTTGGCGGATCCGCTCACAAAAGGATTACAACTCAAGGTCTTTCATGAGAACACTGCTCATATATGTGTTATCTTATTTAAGAATATGGCAATATAGTGGGAGTTTGTGCTTCATGTATTTTGGTGCTATTTATTTGGATTTTGACACATTTACGTATTTAATTATTTTGGATATTTTTTGATCAGATATATGAAAAAAACTGTTCATTCTGTTTTATTCTATTAAAGTATTGATCTTATTAAAGTAAAGGAACAGCAGTTGAAAATTAACATGAGTTGACCACATTCCATGTAAATTTTATGCTAGGCATCCATGATTGATCTATGTCATTTAGCTATAACGGTATATGTGACCATTGATGGTTTAGTTACGCTAAATATGATAAAGACAGCTTTGATCATATATTGATATGGTTAATGGACGAGATTGTTCGGATATACCCATAAGGTTCAGATAGCAATTTTTGAGCACATAAGGTTAACACATTTGTAAGATTACATTTGTGGCAAAGTGAAAGATTGTTGGATTTATCCAATAATTAGGGGCCACAGTACATGTAAAATTAATTGCGTGTTTGCTATCTAAATAATTAAGTCTAAATAATTAAGTCAAATTAAAGTGGTATAATTAGAATATAGGCTTAACGGTGTAATTACCATGGAGATAATGTGTAGATACCTTATAGATAAATCTAATTTGACGAAGGACTAAATTATATATATATATATATATATATATATATATATATATATATATATATATATATATAAGGGGTTATGATCTCTAATTTGTACGGCCACAAAAAGATAGGGTTTTTCCTTTTCTGTTCTACTCTGCATCCTTATCAACAGAGAAACAAAATTGCATCTTTTTTTATTAAGGGTCGCATCAAGTTGGAAATCGAACCATAAAAAGATACATTCGCTACAAAATCAATCAAGCCAAGCGATGGATTCATGTACACTTATGCAATTATTTATCATCTTCATCTTAAGAATCAATGAAAAAAATATAACATACACAAACTTCAGAATTAAATTATGAGTTTGTTAGTTGCAGAAATTAGAAAATATTTTTAAGGCAAATTTTGGGTTCACATTCAAATTCAGTTCCATTTAGGAAGTAAAGATATATTTGTCAGGATATTTTATTTCTCCACAAAGGAGATATATTTGTTGAGAATTTTGTATTTCTCTTGGTAATTGTATAAGAATAAGTATGGAAATGACGGTTGAATGTCAAAAAATAATTGGTGAAGGGAAAATTGTGGAAGTTGTGAAATATAAAGTTTGGATAAGTATTTGAGAGAGAATACTCGATGTTTATTCATCTCTTAGTGGAGAATATATAAAATTACAATATATGATTGTATTCTTATATGGTAATTTCTAAATACAATATATTTCTATCATACACAAGTACTACCATATATAATGGTATTCCTATATGGTAAGTACTAAACACAATATACTCCAATCATATACAAGTACTAACATATATGTTGATATTCTTATATGGTAAGTATTAAACACAAAAATATTACCATGACTCATACTAACGCGCTCTCTCAAGTTGGAGGATAAACATCGATCATGTCCAACTTGCAAAGTGAGTCATAAAAGTTTTCTTAGAAACACGTTTTGTAAGAATATTTGTCAGCTGTTCTTCAATAGAAACAAAAGAAAAGCTAATAAATTTCACATATGGCTTTTACTTTATGAAATGATGATCAACCTCCACATGCATAGTATCAACATTTGACTAGTCGAGAATAGCAATTTGACTAGTCAATTTTTTTTGACTATAACTTGTTTCAACGGGCCAACCTTTATATTCTGCAGGTCGAATGTCTCACTTCGACAGGTTAAAATAATGGTTGGATCGATTATAACATCTGTGTCTCGGTTCGACGGGTAGAGAAATTTCATAAGAAATTTGTATTATTCAGTTTGATATCTCCAAACGATCTAGATATTGAATCGGAGGTGTTGACTGTAACGTCAACCTTCTTGACCTCATTGATCTTATAAGAGCCTTCTTTTGTATCATCCATTAAAAACTTATAGCAGAATAAACTAGATTGATATATTTTGCTAGGTCAAAAGAAATACTCGATGGGTCAAATTAGTTCTTTCTGATATAAGAAAGAAGTGGTTGACCAAAAATTGATCTAATAAACAATCAAATTAAAAAAGATCTCGATCAGAAATTGATATAAACACTCAAATTGAAAAGAAAGTTCTTGAACTAATCTAAGAAACAATCAAATTGAAAAGAAATAGACAAAGTCCTCACAGATCTTTGCTCTGATATCAAGTCAGATATAGATCTTGGAGAAGTAATTTGAGATAAAAAATTCTTAGATGTTTATTCATCTCACAATGGAGGCTATGTAAAGGGGTTTGTATTGTCATATATGATTGTATTCTTATATATTAATTACTAAATATAATATATTTCTACCATATACAAGTACTAGCATATATGATGATATTCCTATATGTTAAGTACTAAGCACAATATGTTACCGTATACAAGCAATACTATATATTATGGTATTCTTATATGGTAAGTACCAAACACAAAATATTAAAATGACTCACGATAACAGAACTAACACTAATGGATGGAGAAAGAAAGGCCTAATATATTCTTCCTTCGTTGTTGTAGGTCTTGGAAAAGAAAGAAAAATGGTTTCTCTTAAATTGGTTATCTAATTCTCTTAAATTGTTTATGTATGAGAATCAATTATCAATTTCTTCAAATTTTTTACTTATGCCTAACAAAGTACATAAAAAACATTTTTCTTTCTTTTCCAAGACCAACAACAACGAAAGAAGAATATATTTGGTCTTTCTTTCTCCGTCCATTAGTGTTAGTTTTGTTAGCATGAGTCATATTGATATTTTCTGTTTTGTACTTACCATATAGGAATACCATCATGTATGGTAGTACTTGTATATGGTAATATATTGTGTTTAGTATTTACCATATAAGAATACCATCATATATGGTAGTACTTGTATATGGTAGAAATATGTTGTATTTATTAATTGCCATATAAGAATACAATCATATATGATAATACAAACCCCTTTATATAGCCTCCATTGTGAGATGAATAAACATCTAAGATTTTTTTATCTCAAATACTTCTCCAAGATCTATATTTGACTTGATATTAGAGCAAAGATCCATGAGGACTTTGTCTATTTCTTTTCAATTTGATCGTTTCTTAGATTAGTTTAAGAACTTTCTTTTCAATTTAATTGTTTCTTAGATCAGTTTTATACGACCCATTGAAATATGTTTGTCTAGTTGAATCTGCTACTATTTTTATTGGGTGATACAAAAGAAGGTTCTTCTAAAATCAATGAAGTCCAGAAGGTTGAGGTCACCGTCAAAATCTCGGATTCAAATATGTCTGTTTAGTTGAATCTGCTACAATTTTAATGGGTGATAAAAAAGAAGGCTCTTATAAGATTAATCCACAAGGTTGAGGGCACTTTCAAAACCTCAGATTCAATATCTAGATCATTTGGAGGTACCAAGCTCAATGATACTAATGTCTAGAAGTATTATACTATGAGCTTTTTTTCATCTACGGGCACTACTCTTAAATGGAAGAATTCATATTTTGAAGAGGTTGTATCATGGTAAATAAGAAAAAGTGCATGAAGGAGGGACATATCAAGAAGGTATTTCGATGGGTCTTATGAAAGTTCTCTACCTGTCAAACTGAGACACAGATGTTACAACCGATCCAACCATTATTTTAATCCGTCGAATTAAGACATTCGACCCGTTGAATCTAGTCAAATTGCTAGTCTCGACTAGTCTAATGTTCCTGAAGATACTAAGCATGTGGAGGTTGATCATTATTTCATAAAGTAATTGCCAAATGCAAAATTTATTAGCTCTCCTTTTGTTTCTATCGAAGAACAACAAACATATATTCTTACAAAATGGGTTTCTAAGAAAACTTTTATGACTCATTGTGCAACTTGGAGAACAATGTTTATGCTCCAACTTGAGGGAGTGTGTTAGCATGAATCATGGTAATATTTTTGTGTTTAATACTTCCCATATAGAAATACCATCATATATGGTAGTACTTATATATGGTAGGAATATATTGTGTTGAGTACTTACCACATAGGAATACCATAGATATGGTAGTACATGTATATGGTAGAAATATATTATATTTAGTAATTATCACATAAAAAAAATACAATCATATATAGTAAATTTATATATTCTCCATTGTGAGATGAATAAACATCATGAAATTCTCTCTCAAATATTTCTCTAGGCCTTATATTTGACTAGTTCCACAGCTTCCCCTTCACCCTTATTCTTCGACATTCGGCTATGTTATTCCACACTTATTCTTATGTAGTTGCCAAGAGAAATACACAATTCTCAACAAATATATCTCACATGTAGAGAAATACAATATCCTCACAAATATATTATCACTTTCTAAACTAAACTGAAATTCATGTGAACCCACAACCTTAAAAATGTTTTCTAAGTTTTGCTAATAACAAACTCAAAATTTAATTCTGAATGTTGTGTTTGTTAGATTTTTCCATTGATTCATGAGATGGAGATGGTAAATAATTGTGGAAGCATACATGAATCCATCGCTTAGCTAGATTGATCTTGTAGCAAATGTCTCTTTTTATGGTTCGACCTTCCAACCTGATGCGACCCTTATTAACAAAGGTAAAAAAAAAATTCTTTATCAGTTGATGGGGATGCAGAGCAGAACAGAAAATAGAAAATCCTCTCATTTTGTGGCCTTACAAATTGGGGTCCATAACCCCTAATGATATATATATATATATATATATATATATTCTAGGTTTTTGATATTTCTAATTTGGCCCCTCATAAAATTAGATTTATCTTAAGGTATCTTCACATTATCTCCATGACAATTATATCCTTAAGCTTATTTTTTAGTTAGACCACTTTAATTTGGCTTAATTATTTGGATAATACAAAATAATTAATTTTACATGTGTGGCCCCTAATTATTTGATAACTCCAATAGTATAGACCCTACAAATCTCCAGGAAAGCAAGAAAAAGAATGTTGTGTATTTCTTCATCCCCGACATCATTGCTGAAAAGAACTTATTTGAGTTAAAAAATAGTACAATAATCAATAACAAAAACTTTTGACAATTGACAAATTTGTAATTTATATCCAATTAACATGATTATATGATTTAGAATAGAGAAATAAATTTTTTTAATTTCCGGGTTTGAAGCATCAATAGGAGGTATATGATTCAATGGCGTTTGAAGCATCAATGGGAGTAGTATTGTTTAGTTGTATCCAAGAAGACATAATTAGTCTTGCACCTTGTAGATGATTTAAAAAATTAGATACACAATTTTTTTTTACTATTATCATTAAGCCGCTTGTTATTTTTCTTTGGAGGTATGGCATGAGAAATAACAAGCACAAATGCTTGAAATTCAGAACAACAAGAAAAAGAAGTGTTGATTTCTATGAAACTAACTGATATTCTTTTCAATCACATAATCAAACCCCAAAAGTCTCGTCTAGCACTCTGTCATATGCAATACAAGATCAGGCAGAGAGCCAAAATTCATAGAAATGAGTATGCAAGAAGAGTTATTCCTGTCCTTTTGAGGAAAATCAGTGACCAGTAAATAGGTATACAAAGTGCAACACAACCTAGTCCTTCTATCAATGTATCATTACTAGTCTACTATTATGTAACGTACATTTATGTAATGCTTTTTCTAAAAAACGAAAAGCACCAAAGTTCATGACAGATTCATGGATCTATCCCTATGTCATTCTGTGTAAAATTTAACCTACAATGAAATGCACACTTGAGTTAGGACATATAAGAAACAATTAATTAAGCACCAAAATATTTTTTTTAAAGGGATAAAACAACGAATTTCCTGGCAGATTCAAAGATCTTTTTTCAGGTACCCGACGATACGCACGAGACTTTGTGCATGCTGCGTTGCATGTCATTTGGGCCCATTGTCCCACACGTACCCCGCGGTTTGATTCCGAGATCGTCTGCCTTGCCAGGGAGGTTATACCTGTTCTCAATAACCAAAAGAGCCAGTTGAGTTCGGTGATTCAGAGATCTATTCTAATACCGGTCAGCACAAATTCAAGTTATAATGTTCTGCAAGCCTCCAATTTGTGCAATATTATCGATCAAATGCTCTAGGATCACTTTAAAAAAAAAATCTAACGATTGTTAATGGCTGAGTTTCAAAAATTAAGAACTCATGAGTTCCTCTAGGATTTTTGTTGTTTCTTGTGGAAAAGATTATGCTTTGATTGATAATGCAGTTATAAAGAGTATAATTTTAGTGCACACAAGCAATTCTCTTCTAGACCATATCGTGTTATTGATTCATTAGTGATATTGTCAAGGCTCATGCATGCATTTGATCTATGGCAATGGCAATGCATAATCTGGAGATCTAAACACAATTTTTTCTTCCATAATTAAGCTGATTGATACATCTTTCATCTTTAGATCGTATGTTAGTACGGGTATGTATATATATTTATACATCCTTAACTGGCCTTGTCGGCAATTCATGCTAGCAGATGTAATGCGGTTTGGCGCAAGTTTCGATTGTTGCATGCTGGCAGGCCATGCCTTCTTTGTCTCTGCTTTTGTTTACAAGAATTAAAGCTTGCTTGTAACTTCGACTTGACTCACTTATAGAAGGACAAAGTCTGTTGACTCAATGATGTTAGTTGGTATTTGTATAGTTCGATAGGAATCAAAGCTGCGGCTGGAAATGAATATGAGTCATCCCATTATTGATGCTTCAAACCTGACATTTGAACAAGTGATTGTTCAATTGGCATAGTGCTAATCATATCAGAGTCTTATGTTGCAGATCATAATTAAGTAAGATTTTTATGCTAAGGATGGATTCTGCTCTCCTCTCGTATGTATTTCTTTCCCACGCTTCTTCTCTGACTGAGATTTAGAATCCTTTGTGGTTGTAGCAAACAAAGCTAAAGAAAATTTTGCTCAGTCAGCAAGTATGTATATATAATGTTTATAGAAACATTATTAGTCCCACATCGCAAAGGCTAAGTCATGGGAGTGAGAGGAAAGCAGTATAAAATAAGTTCCAAGGGCCATTGGGAAATTCATCTTTGCGCTTGGGGCAATGGCGCAGCTAGTGAGGTTATAACCGAGGTGCATCAAATGCTAGTTGAAAACTATTTCCATACCCCCTCTATGCTCATTCAGTTGGGCTTAGAGAATTTTTGGAATCGCTCCCTCTAACCAAGGGTAAAGCCATACAAATCATTTATTTGCTAAATTTTTAGACAGTAGTGATTCTATCATCAAAATACACCAGGTCCTTCAAAACCCATGTTGGTTTGGACAACATTATTTTGCAGGTCCTTAAAAATCATTGTTGGTTTGGGACTACATTATTTTTCACAAATGATGCCGTAAGAACAACTGTTGGATTCTAGTACCGCAACATTTGTTGTTTTTCACAAATGATGCCAAAAGAACTATAGGATTCTAACAACGGAGCATTTGTTGGGCTGGTCCATTTTTTACATGCACATTATGACTAAAAGAAGGAATATACAAAACTATACTCCAAAAATAGCTATATATCATTTTACTGACCATAAATTAATTAAACTAGTGTATTAAAACTGTACAGTATTAACCCGACCTAGAGTTCTAGATTTAAAAGTTTTTGGAGGCGAGACTGAATCAGAATCCACGTTAGGATCCAGATCAACCCCAATGTCCCCTAGAAGTTTGATCACGATCAGATTCTACCATGACGAAGAGTTTTGGATTAGTTATGCTTGCATAATCTAGAAAAGAAATATTTTGGTTGAGAAATTGATATTCCATTATTCTTATTTTTATTTGGATGTTATTTTCGATAGGAAGTTTATATTCCTTAGGAATCAATAGACTATGTGTTTATCTTTATTATTATTATTATTATTATTATTTGTTTGTTATTTTGAGGTTAGTATGCATAACAACGAATCAACATCAGAATTCTTCGAAACCCAAGTCAAATTCAGATTGACTATGTCATTCACGAGTGACGCATGCGGTCTTCCTCCTTAATTAGGAGTTGTGTACCGTATCCTAAGGGGTTCTAGAACATGTTGAAGACCTATCCATTGTAGACGAAGTTTGCATCTTTCTCGACGGCTTGCGTCAGAATTGTACTCTTCCAGGTAAACCAATAACAATAACTAAGTCTTCTTCCACTATTTTCTATTGAATAAAATCAAAGAACTTGCTCACTAGTTAAAAATACTCTAAACCCTAATTGTAAAATTGGATTAGTGGAACTTAATTTCCCGTTCCTTGTCAGATTTGTATGAGATCCTACGTTTCAGCTTTTGATTATGCATTTACGTAACAAGAGAATTTTACATTCAAACATGGAAGGTAGTGATTTGTTTGGTAATTTTTCTTCATCGATATTAGACTAAAAAAAACTGAAATGAAATATAGGTTCAATACAGATGCAGATAGATACTTTGAATGCTAGAGTCAATCAAATAAAACCAATATATGTCGTTGAACAGCCCCACCGAATAATCATACGGGATCCATATCATTCAGGAATGGAAAAAATCGTTACCGGACCAAATGCATATACAACACAACATGCTAGGGAGGGTTCTAAAATTTTTATACACCCTACCGCGAAAGGCATAACCTTGCTAATCCTGCTTCACCTAGGAGAGAGAAACATAGATCTAGATTTCCTATTACATCTATGATGATTTCGATGAGAAATATCGTCCAAGAGACTGGAACTATAAATTTTGAGGTGATGACATCACTAAGAAAGTAAAGGTAGAGGTCCCATTCTTTGACGATCGCCTTCATCCTAAGGCATTTAGTGATTGGTTGGTCTAACAAAGACAATTATTTTGAGTGGTTCAAAATGTGTGACGAGAGACGCATCTGATTTTCCAAAATAAAACTGACTGGATCTGCTAGGATATATTGGTCTTCTATTGAAATGGACAAAGAACGTTTAGGTAGAGTCTATGTTGTCACAGGCGACGCCTAGGTGGCCTAGGCGAGCAGGTTGGGGGAAGCCCATCTTGACCTGGAGAAGGAAAACCCGTGTCAGGCGACAGGCGCCGAGAGACGACTAGGGGAATACATAGGTGCGCTTAGGCAGTTGTTGAATATTGGTTATTATTACTTGATATTAAATATTGGTTAATGCTTATTATATTGCTTAATGCTTACTTTAGGCTTATTATATTACTTATTGGTTATTTGGTTAATGCTTATTATATTGCATATTGCTTTAGTTATCAACTGTTCTCTTTACTTGTGTATATTAGTTATCAACTGTTCTTTTATACAGTTGTTGTTGCTTCTTAATATCTTATATATAACATTATATGTCAGTCCCTTTTCTCGGTGCACTTAGGCCCATGTTGTCTTTGGCCCATGTTGATTGCTTGTCTGGCCTTTGTTTTGATCGAACCCGTGAGTTATGGAGAATAGTGGGTTTGGCTGGATTGGTGGCATGTGCGGCTATGATGGGTTTGAGTAATCCAACGGTCCATATCACAAACCTAAACCTATATACACCTATTTCTCTCTCTACTCATTATTTCCTTTCTATTTTTCTCTCTTAGATTTTTTCTTCCTCCGTAGACAAGTATATTTTGCACAAGAGAAGAACCATGGATTTATGCATCCTGTTAATAACACTACCAGAATAAGTCAAATTAGCGACGTCTACAAACGACGCTAAATGGCCAAAAAATATCGCTAAATAATTTTAGTGATGTATATAGCGACGTTTCGATGAATTCGCTTTTAACATAGTCGTTTTGCAAAAAAATGTCGCAAAACGTCACTATACCGACATTTTCTAGCGACGTAAATGTGTCGCTATATTAGCGACGCAACATTGCTAAATTAGCGACGTGTTCTGTGTCGCTATATGTCGCTAAGTTTTTTCTTTTTAGCGACGTTGTGCGACTCATTTAGCGAGGTTATATTGACCTGGCAATACTGCCATGCCAGCAATTTGCGATGGGCCATGACGTATTTAGCGACGTGTATAGCGACGTTGTGCGACTCATTTAGCGACGTTATATTGACCTGGTAATACTGCCATGTCAGCAATTTACGACGAGCATCGACGTGTTTAGCGACGTATATAGCGACGAAGATAGCGATGTATATAGCGACGTATTCAGTGACGTAATTAGCGACGTACGTAAACGTCGCTAAACGTCGTAAAACATCATCAAAAATGTCGCTAAAGATACAGTGAAAAAATATAAAAAATGAAACTTGAATTGTTTTCAAACCATTCTTCCTGCAGTTTATGAATTCATAATTTTACAAATAGACCCGGAGCAACCCTCCGTTGAATTTGCTGGATTCGTCGACCCCCTTCGGTTGAACACTCAACACCGATAAATTAACATACATTTAATATGAATAATATAGTAAAATTTAAAGAAAACAAAATATTGAGATTACAAAGCGAGTAAGAACAAAATCTCTTTGTAAAAAATATAACAAATATTCACACAACTGATTCTTAAAGCCTCATCCTAAAGAATACAAGAAATAATGTCTGAATGCCTCAAAAATAAAGAATATTCATAAATGACCAAATATTATAGGTCTAAAACACAAACAATGAATAAATGGTCCTAACTATGACTACTACGGATCTGTAGGAGGATGACCACCGGCACGCATCATGGATAAGAACAAATCATACTGCTCCCATAAAATTGACACCGATATCGATGGAGAAGGCAGTGATGTTGGTGGAGTCTATATCTATGAAGGCGCACTAGGAGGACATATCTGCTCCAAGTCTGCTAGTCGATGGTTGTATGAATCTATGGTAGATAACAGCCTCGTACTGCTATGAACCATTGAATCCTGCATCATCGTCAACCTCTCACCTATGGACAGCTGTGATGTTTGCAGCTCCGTCACACTGCACTCTGTCGATGCTCTAAGATTAGCCGTCATATCCAGGAGCTCCATGATGCTGCGCTCGAGCATATCAAATCATGGGATGAGCGTCACATCATCTGCCTACGGTTGGGACAGGGGCTGCTCCTCCATCCTTCGTAGCAACTCGTCACGGAGAGACACAATCTGACGGTCAATGGTCTTCTGGACTCGAGCCGACAACTACGAGGGCTGTGGGGAATGCGCACTTGCAGAGGAGGCCCTAGATGACTGCGTCGCAACCAGGGCGAAATAGTATCCCGTACCGCAGTACGTACCCCTCTGGAGACCACCAGCGGCGGTCACCCACAGCTCGTCCGTCGATGGAGCTGAAGAGGGCTGCGAGGAAGTACCATCCTCTCTCGCTGTAGGTGCACTAGCAGTCGCCCGCTCACGCAGCCTAAGATACTCGGCCTAGAAAAGTTTGGATACTTGATAATTGCCTAAGTTATATTAAAATTAACACAAAGTAAAGTAATACTAACATAGGTCTGCGAGGCCCTCTCATCAATGAGATTCTCGCCCTTTCGATGGGTGGCCAGGAAGACGGTCACCATGTTTGCATCCTCACCCCTCTGTACCTGTTAAAAATATATTCTTTAGTACTAAAATTAAATATTTTTTCCTACTACCATTTTATCGTACTTGCATTAAAATAATATATCTGAAATAAAAAACATACCAAACGACGAAAATGTTCCGTCATCGGAATCGAGCCACCACAACACTTTATTGTCTTCCGCCTAGCCGCCTTGGCCTTCTCAGACATTTTCTTATACCTCAGATCATCCAATCTAGCCCTCATCGCAGTCCAGTGCTCTGGCGTGATCACGAGCCTTTTGGTCATCTAGAGCATCACGGATCAGCTTAGTGGCAACCTTGGATCAATTTTCCAACACGATCACGAGCCTTCTGGTCATCCAGAGCATCACGGATCAGCTTGGCGGCAACGGCAGGAAACATCTGCTCGATCAACTCAGCCCGGTACGGAGGATAGAAATATGTTTGCTGCAATAAGTAATTTAGTAAGTTATATAATATGCATAAATTAGATGATTGATATAATATACTTTTACCTTGAAGTGCGTAAACCAGAATGTCTTCCTCTCCTCCGGAGCTTCAGAGTAGTTGATCCAAGGGCCACCATAGTTGTTCCTCAGAAAGAGGCCCAGGCATCTCTGTACCGACGAGGGATGATATCTATACAGAGATAATTAATTTTATCGAAAAAGTCAATATATGATGAATAAAGAAATACACGATATATATGATGCTAGACCATCTAATTGACTTACTTTATACTGTCGGCCCAAATCTCTGTCCTCCTCTCCTCCGGAGGTGCGCATGGAGGATCTAGCTGATGCTGGGACGACGTCGGCTCGACCTCCTCTATATGCTCATCTGTCTTCAAGGTTCCGTCAACAAGAGGAACGCTAGATGAGGGAGTATTATCAGGCTTGGAACTACTCATCCCAGGAATAATGCCACGTAATGTCGTCGCAGTCGGAGATATGACTGGTCGATATACTGGAGTACTAGGTGACGAGGATCCAAAACCAACAGTAGGCAGTACCGGAGGAGCACTCCGTCTACCTCGGGAACTGCCGAACCCTCCGCGTTGTCCTGTCATAACTAATAACAATATATGATGAATAAAGAAATACACAAATATATAGTACATTCTACAGTCAAAAATGTTATGCATATCTCACAGCATTCATAGAATTGCATAGTAAATAACTAGTGGTGTCACAAGTCAAAATGGATAGTACATTCTATAGTCAAAATATAATACATATCTTCGTTAAAATAGTACATTCTATAGTCAAAATGTAGTATACTCTACAGGCAAAATATTTTATTTTCAATCATCTTCAGAAAACTTATCTTGTTCGCCTTCCTCGTCCTTCTCTTCCTCTTCCTCCTCATCTTCACTTTCATGTACTTCGTCTTTGTCTTCGTCTTCCTATTAAAATAATTTTATATCTTCTATATTATTAGTCATGTAATGAGTAACTTTCGTTGAGTCCACATCGACAATATTTATTACAAGAGGTAGCTCATCCTCCTAATAAGCTATTTTGTCAATGTCAAAGGTATTTCTAGCTTTAGTCTTGCATACTGCCCACCAATCTGACCTCGCTGTCCTCCGTCTAGGATAAGTTATGAAGTACACGAGCTGAGCCTAATTTGATAAGACAAATTATTCGTAGCCTTAATATCTACGCTTGTAGTTTAAATCCACAAGGCCATGCTTGTCAATTTTTTAACCTTGATCTTGAATCAGGTCGAACCATTCATACTTGAATAGCACGATCTTAGCAGTTTCTATTCCATAATTATATGTCAACTCCACAATCTTTCATAAGATGCCAAAGAAATCATTGCCTGGATTGACGTCTTTATAGTTTGAAGATTTGATACACAAACAACCGTCTTTCGTGGAATCAAGATCCAGAAAGCTGTCTATGATCGGAGCATTTGTTGACTTAAACCTAAACCCATTCACAGAAACTTGGCTATATTTTGACGACAGTAATTGGTCCCTTGGCTAGAGTTCTAATAGATTCAATCTCGGGTGTTATTAGACGATTGACCTAATACCAATGTAGCGATAGTAAGTTATTTATTGTGTAAGTGCATACAGAAAAAGTAATTACCAAGCTCCTTACATATACACTCAACCAAGAAGGAAAATGGCATCTTATTTCTTGTTCTACTTCTTCGTCCGTTATGTAGGGTCTAACCGACCTCAGCTCATTATCATATATGCTGAAAAACAATGAAGCAACCGCTGATTAGTAGCATAATAGTAGATTATAATATTACATTGAGATGACGTAAATATGGATGTATTAATTACTTACCCCTCTAGCTTCTCCACTTCATCCTTGTCGCAATTGAGTAATATATACAACTGAGAAGCCCTTAGCTCGTCGTTATTCAAATATCTCTTCTTTATTTTCCCCAAGGCTTTCCAGACGCATTGAATACTTTGAGTATGCATTATTAGATTCCTGATATCCATCGTTGTTTCCCGGAGCTCTCGTTCTTTTAGTAGCAACATGAGGTTTGAAATACGTCGAGCAAAAGTTTATAATCTCTTCGAGAATATCAGCTTCACAATTAGAGCCCTCAACCCGTGCCTTGTTTTTTACCTTTCTCTTTAGGTAATTCAGATGCCGCTCGAAGGGGTACATCCACCGATAACCGACAGGACCACCAACACGTGCCTCATAGGAAAGATGAATTGGCAAATGCTCCATAGAGTCGAAGAATCCAGGAGGAAACACCTTCTCGAGCTTACATAGTATTACCGCAATGTCCTTCTCTTGCTTTTCTAGACGATCGACGAGCAACTTAGTAGAACAAAGATCTCTGAAGAATATGCTGAGCTCTGTCAATGGATCCCAAATGACATGCGGTAAGAATTCCCAAAATAAAGTTGGAATTAACCTCTCCATGAATACGTGACAATCGTGGCACTTTATACTCACCAGTTTGTTCTCCTTGAGGTTGACGCATCTTCTCAAGTTCGACACGTACCCGTCTGAAAATGTTAGACCCTGTATCCACCTACAAAGTCTTCCTTTATCATCTTTCTCTAGTGGGAAAACTGACTTAGGCTGTTTTAACTTTCTATTTCCCTCCTCTATCAAATGCAACGCAGGGCATCTACATATTTCTTCTAAGTCAAATCTGGCCTTCGAATTGCCTTTCGTCTTCCTCTTTACCTCACTTACAGTATTAATTATTTTATCAAACACATTTTTCTTGCTAAGCATTACATCAAGGTTATGTCTGATCAGATTGGTGCTCCAATATGGCAGATCCCAGAATATACTGTCATGCCCCAGTCCCAAAATATGTAGGACTAGGAATACGTAAGCATATCAGCCGTATGTATATGTCAACTCCAATATATGGATACCATAATACACACGTACGCTATATTATAAATATTAACTCATATGTGGTTTATATATATTGTCACAAGTCACAGGGCATAACTAGATCTTACCCACAGAATCAAATAACCAATCAACTATATAACTGAATCAAGTATAAAATGCTTAATAAGAACAAGTAGTTGGGTGGAGACAAATCCACTACCAACTAGAATATAAGAGAAACAAAATAAATACATCTACTGAACAATGAGACTCGAAGAGAGACCTCCTCGAAAGAGAATGGAGTAGCAAGTCCTGATCTGTGCTCCTGCAAATAGTCATGATCGTCTACACCTGAAAAGGGACCAGGTCCTCAGAGGGACGTAACAAGATACATAGAAGCATGCCAATTGAATACAGTAAAATATGCATAATAGATAGAAAATATATAAGTACGCTGTACTAGACAATCTATATGAAAATGCATAGTGAGGATAACTTTTCGACGTATGGGCATGGGTAGGCTACTCTATCTAATCACACAACTCACACACACGTCAGGGACATCATCAGCCGTTATACCGCGAAGGTAGCGACCATCGTGACACCATCAGCCGACATACCGCGAGGGTAGCGACCATCGGACACGACTACCATAGTACATTCTAGTTACTACGGTTTACTAGAGTGTTTATAGCCCATACACCTACGGATTATCCTTCCCTCCCATGATACTATGTGTTAAGTGTGTGTCAACATATATATAGTATATAATTATGACTGAAAGAAAACACACATGCAATAAATATATAAAAATATAATAATCATGTAAAGTATTGTAAGCAATTTGACAAGGTATCTTGCCTTGTCTGAAAAGGGATGAAGTCGCAACTCATGCGGCCTTGGTCAGCTGGACACGTAGTCAGCACTTATCGTACGAGAAATCTTCTTCAGTTGTAACAAAAAAGATCCTGTGAACCGAGACCCGTATAACGTCATGTCTATATAGCGTCATGTCTGAATACAGGATCTTAGTTTGGCCTTAGTCGGATGGATACTCTAGCTGCACGACATTGTGGCTGCATACGTACTCTCATCTGGCCTTGGTCGGATGGACACTCTGGCCGCATGATGGCGAAGTCGTATGGGTCTTGTAGCCGCATACGTGCTCTCGTTTGGCCTTGGTCGGATGGACACTCTAGCCGCATCTTGACGAGGCCGTATGGGTCTTGTAGCTACATACGTACTCTCGTTTGGCCTTTGTTAGATGGATATTCTAGCCTCATATTGACGAGGCCGCATGGGTCTTGTAGCCGCATGCGTGCTCTCATTTGGCCTTAATCGGATGGACACTCTAGCCGCATATTTGACGAGGCCGCATGGGTGAGGACACTTTGCCTGGTGCGTCTGTAGAGGCTATTAACGCATGATGTGACTTTTTATCTTTTTGCATACCGCCCCTTTCACGAATCATGAGGCGCTAAGAACTTTATGTTAGTCATCGAAGACTGTATCGAGGGCTTTTTATGCGACCTCTTACTCTGAGGCTGTCCAGGCCGCATGAAGGTTGTTTATGCTCTTATTCAGCTCCAAGGGGCAAGAACTTTATGCGGCTCCAAGGGGCATGAGCTCTATGCGGCTCCAAGGGGCATGAGCTGTATGCGGCCTGTAGAATTTTTATGCTTCTACAAAGGCATAGACCCAAACCTTCTTGGAATAATCATCAATAAAAGCCATAAAATAAGAAGCACCACCAATGGACTTTACCTTTATAGGACTTTAGACATCCGAGTGAATCAACTCGAGCAACGCCGACTTCCTCAAATTTGGGTGACTTTGAAAAGATACCCTATTTTTCTTTCCCGTCAAACAGTGCGTGCATCTCTCCAATTTTGTAGACTTTATCCCCGAAATTACCTTCATGCTCACCAAGTAGCTCATCCCCTTCTTTGTGATATGAATGAGCCGCCTGTGCCACAACTCGGTAGACGCATCTGTAGCCGCATTTACCTTATGTGCCCCATGTGCGCTCCCATAAATATAATAAAGTTTGGACTTCTTGCTTCCTTTGGCAATCACTATCGAACCTCTAGAAAGCTTCTACTGATCATTTCCGAAGAGATTAAAGAAACCCTCGTCATCTAACCTTCTAACCAATACCAGGTTAAAATGGATATCAGGAACATGACGGACATCTTTGAGAACAAGAGCTGCACCCTTCTTCGTCCTCACATGCACATCTCCAATAGCAACAACTTTTGACATATCTTCATTGTCCATCTTCAATACTCCACAGTCGCCTCTTGTGTAAGTAGCAAATAGTGCCCTATTGTGAGATACGTGCTCTGAAACACCTGAGTCCACCAACCAAGAGTTGTCATTGCAGGAGAGGTTCATAATTATCTCATCACCTACAATGATCATGTCGCCTCCATGTGACAAGGTCGCCAATATAGTTTTCTCACTTAGCTTTCCCTTGTCGTCCTTCTTCTATCTCTTCTAAGCAAAACAATTTCACTTGATGTGGCCCTTCTTGCCCCAATAGTAACACTCCGAGTCCTCGTACCGACCTTTAGACTTTCCCCTGCTTTTGTCTCTGCCACCACCTAGACCCCTTATTTTTTACCTTTTGCGGTTCTCTGAAACTGGCGCCTCTGAGTTTGTAAACCCTCAGATTTTTCAGGAATTTAAAAATGAATTTTCAGATTTTTTTTTCAATTTTTTTGTGATTTTTTAGGAATTAAAATAAATGTTCTTCTAAAATAAATTTTTTTAAGTAATAAAATAAATATTAAAATATTATAAAATAATACTTTTGGGTGTAAAATAAAATATTAGACATAGGATAATTTTTCTGAAATTTATTGGACCCCAGAATAATTTTTAAAGACATAAAAATTAATGTTTTAATTAAACCCAAAATAAACCAACCTGAACCTACCGGTTTAATGAACCGAACTAACCCAAACCGGCCCAAATCCTAAACCGGACCCAAACCCCTAGCGGGTCGGGTCGAGTCGGGTCTGAACCCAACCCGGAACCCGCTAACCCGTACCCGACCCAAAACTTATTGGATCGGATCTGGATCTAAAACCCGCCAACCCGTCTACCCAAACCCGCCCGCTACAGTACCAATCCCTAACCCTGATCCCCCGATTTCCCCTCAGTCGTTCACCGTCGCCGATCCGGCCGCCCGCTTTTCCCGCGACTGTTTCGACCCCTCGCCTTACTGACCTCTCCTCTCCCGGCCAACGGCCACCACCATTACTATAAAACCCGCAACCACCCCACACCACCACCACCATCACAATCCTCACCAACGTCCTCCGGCCGCCTTCTCTTCCCCGGTGACTCTGCCGCGACACGGCAACCCCATCGACGGTTCCCCCTGATCACAGCCCCGGTTATCCCCACCTCTCTGGTCACCGCCTCCGGCGACGTCTCCTCCTTCGTGACCTGACGGGCAGCATGCCGACGACCCCGCCGTTGACCATGACGACCGAGAGCTGCAACAGCACCCCCGAGCTCCGTCGTAGTCGCGTCGCGACTCCCCGCGTATACGCGAAGCATAGTAATTTTCGGCCCCCTGTTCATGTAAAAATTTCTCTCCTCGCTGCCTCATTTTTCGTTCTGTCGAATCGTACGCGTACCCTGCGTGACCCTCTCAAATCCCGTGCCAATAGCCAGGGGTATCGCGTCCGATGGCGATTGCAAACCGCGACGCAAAATCAGGAAAAATCTCATTTTTCTAAAATATTCTAAAATTGTCCCGAACTCCCCAGTTTGCGACTATTTTGCGACCAACCTGTTAAATATTTTCAAAATTGGCCTGAACAATTATTTAGACTGTATGACCAAGTTTTTAAACCCTATTTTAGTTCAATTTATTGAGCTGTAATTTGCATGTTATTCGAGAGTAAAAATGACCAAAAACTTGATCTTTATAAAATCCTAAATTTTTCGGAACTGGGTGCGATTCGCTAAATGGGACGACTTGGTCATATGCAAACTTTACCAAAAGGTACGTGCCATTAATACGGACGTATGGGATTTCGTGAAAGATGATTTGGATGTGCGTGCACACCGGAATCAACGCGTATCCGTCGCCGACGCCCTATATCGGCCCTATTTTGAAACTCGTTATAACTTCCTGTATGCTCATCATTTCAAAATAAACTTGCGCCATCCGACTCGTAACAATACGCAGGTCCTGTGACCCAAGTTTGGTTTGATTCTGAGAACGTTGACAAATTCCCTTATCCTAGGCCCTACGGCTCTACTTGACGGGCAATTTTGTGATCGGCTCATCGGAATCCAGTTTTGGACATTCCGTTAGGTTCGTATCGTCGTTCTGGAGAACATTGTCTCTGGCACATTTTTCGGTGCGAAGCGGGCCACATGTGGACCCCGCTTTGACCTAAAACTGTCACTTTTGCCCCTATATCCAAATTGGACTTATGGACAGGTAATTCTAGCTATTTGATATCTTCTGAACCTGATGGTAATATTTATTTCAGCAATCGGAGAAGTACCTGCCGATCCCGCTGGTACCAGAGTAGCAGTTGGAATCCAAGCACCAGGCAAGTGTACCTTGTCAATCTTGCAGTTCTTGTTACATAATATTCCTTTGATTTATTTATATATTGTATCTGTTCGACCTAGGACCATGTGACATTACTTAACGTCTGAATAAAATTCGGGTGTCAACGCCATACGTGGAGTTGTATAACGTCACCTAGACAATGGATATCGAGACACTATATATTTTCGTGATTGCATTATCAAGTACGTCATACCATAGGACACTTGACACTATTCATGGGACAGAATCTTCCTGAGATATTCATGGTGATTCTGTATATGATACAGGTTTTGTGACATATACTTTACACATGCATAGGTATCATTATAACTTGTTGCATTAGATATGATCTTGCGTGACATAGACATGAGACATCGTGAACCTGAGACGTGTGATTACATTGGGTGGGGAGAGACACACAGGCTGATTTTATATATAAATTTATTATGGTGTCGTAGGCCCAATACATAGTAAATTATATAGTATAATTACATAGTATATCTGCTACAGGCTCCCTGACACAGAGCTTGTAGTAGTCTAAGCCTAAGTCTAGTGATGCTCTCATTTTGCATATCACATAGCTGGTTACATAGTTTATCCTATTGATTCATTTATTATTGCACTGCATTTATTTTTGGCATCAGATATTCTTGTACCTTGCTATGTCCCCTGAGGACATAGATCCGGATTATGTCCCCAGGTTTAGCAGAAGAGATCTGCCCCGAGGTGTACGGGACAGGAGCAGACATTGGAGCAGTACCAGTACCAAAGGATGAGGTGATCACCGAGGATTGCTCCTGAGTATCTGCTTTATCTATGCTCAGTATTTGCTGTGGTTATACTCTTTATTTATTATCTCTTGACTGTTGTATCAGACTCATTATCGGGTTGTTCCCCGAGTTATGTTTTATTGAGACTTGATATTGCTTTATATTTCTGATATTGATTGTATTTATTTCCGTAGATGAGATCAGTACCATAGCCCCTTATTGTTGTATTACAGCTTAAGTACACCGTGATGGGTCCATTAAATTGGGTTTGCCCATCGATGTGTGTTGCTGGCCATTGCCACGACTTTAGTCCCTCAATATTTTGGGACTGGGCATGACATAGTTTTTGTGGTGGCCCATGCAGGCCTACGACTAAATTGCTTCGGTTTCAACTTCGGAATCGAGAAAGCCTGTGACAAAGATAGGATAAGTTATAGGATCTCATCCACTTGATTGAATCGTTCTTGATATCTATATCGGATTTGAATTAAATTCTTAACATACATTATGCCTTGATTCCTCTGTGCGCCTCTTATAGTTTATTTTGGATACAGAGTAATGGATCTACGAGCTAACAACGAAACTCCTGCAAGAATACCAAAAGGTGTTGTAGCCACCTACGGAGAAGATGAAGTGACGCCATTAAGTGGAGATCCCTCTACTCATCGAAGCAGTCAAGCAAATCATCATGCCTGAAGAATCCAGCAAGATGACCTTCCACCACAGTTTATGTCACCAATGCCCATATTCCCATAAGGGCAAGCTATGGACGGGCAACAAATGTTTCAAATGGTCAATGCAATGATGCAAGCCCAACAACAAATTCAACAAGAGGCTTTGCGTCGCAGTCTAGTAATCGCACTGGAGCAGGCGAATCTACCAGCAAGACGGCCAACGACGGGCTCTATCACCGATTTCTGCAAGCTGAAGCCCCACACCTTTTCAGGCAAGGAGGACCCACTGAAGTTCATGAGTGGCTCACAAACACTCAACATCAATTAGAAGCACCTGAGCTTCTAAGAGAGCGTTGGATGACTGTCGTCCGGATGCAGTTGAAGGGCAATGCACATCACTGGTGGCTATCTGAGGAGATACGGCTCGGACCAGACCGAGTCACTTGGGAAGAGTTCTCTAGACTCTTTCAGGAGATGTACATTCCAGCTATTGCTCGATCAGAACTTTGGGACAAGTTCAATCGCTTTACTCAAGATGGTATGACAGTGGAAGAATACAATGTGGAGTTCTTTCGTCTGAGTCGCTTTGCCCCTACCTTGATCCTGACAGAAGAAGAGAAGGCTGAGAAGTTCTTCGACGGACTAAACTTTGAGCTACAGAGACAAATTGGCTCTATGGCACCTACTTCTTACTCGGACGTCCTTGCTGTAGCACGACGCATGGAGCGCGTCACCAGGAAAGAGACCAGCCTGAAGCAGCCTTTCACATCAGCACCAGCCAGAGTACCACAGGAAAAAGCTGCAAAGAGATCTCACATACAGCAGCTACCCAGAGCATCTCCGCAGATACTACCTACATGTCAATACTGTAGCAAGGTAGACCATATTGAGAGGGAATGCAGACGCAAGTTGGGATTATGCTTGATTTGCGGATCCAACCAACATTTAGCCAAGGATTATCCTGAGCATCGAGAGGGAGCACTAATGTTTAACCGACAAGCTTTACCAATACCGAGGCTAGTTTATCCAGCATTGGGAGCACCACAGATAGAAGTCAGAGCACAAATTCCAGGAGAATATCAAAAGAGGCCACCTTTGGCACCCCAGGCAGCACTCTTCCAGCAGGCTCAGCAACAGCAGAGGAATCCACCACAAAGACGCGGACAAGCTTTTGTAATGACCATGGAGGACGCGCAGACTCGTGGAGTAGCAAATACGCGTAAGTTATTACTAGCTAGCTATTCCTAGCATTTCTTTAGCACGTGCCTGTTAGTTCATGACCTTATCTCTAAACCTAGTATTTGAACTTATTAATAATTGATAAACCTAGTTTTTCTAAGACTGTAGTTTTCTTTGCCCTAACCAGATTTCCTTCACACTTGAATTACCTAATTTTTAATGTTTAGGGAAATATTTTAATTTATTCCCTTTGTGTTTTGTTTAACTCTCGTCCTTCGATTTATCTTTGATCATGATTCTTTGATTGTGTCATGCTTCGAACAATGCTTGCAACTGTGTCATCTCTTCTGACCTGTTATTTCTTTGATTGCAAGGACGCAATCCTTTTAAGGGGGTAGATTGTAAACCCCCAGATTTTTTAGGAATTTAAAAATAAATTTCTGAATTTTTCTGGAATTTTCTGTGATTTTTCAGGAATTAAAATAAATGTTCTTCTGAATTAAATATTTTTTAAGTAATAAAATAAATATAAAAATATTATAAAAATAATATTTTTGGGTGTAAAATAAAATATTAGATATAGGGTAATTTTTCTGAAATTTAATGGACCCAGAACTATTTTTAAAGACTTAAAAATTAATGTTTTAATTTAACCCAAAATAAACTAACCTGAACCAACCGGTTTAATGAACCGAATCAACCCAAACCGTCCCAAATCCTAAACCGAACCCAAACCCCTAGCGGGTCGGGTCGGGTCTGAACCCAACCTGGAATCCGCTAACCCGTACCCGACCCATAACTTATTGGATCAGATCCGGATCTAAAACCCGCCAACCCGTCTACCCAAACCCGCCCGCTACAGTACCAATCCCTAACCTCGATCCCCCGACTTCCCCTCAGCCGTTCATCGTCGCGAATCCTGGCTGCCCACTTTTCCCTCGATCGTTTTGACCCCTTGCCTTCCCGACCTCTCCTCTCCCGGCCAACGACCACCACCACCATTATAAAACCCGCGATACCCCATACCACCACTACCATCACCGTCCTCACTAATGTCCTTCGACCGCCTTCTCTTCCCCGGTGACTCCGCCGTGACACGGTAACCCCATCCCCCTGATCACAGCCCCGGTTATCCACACCTCTCTGGTCACCGCCTCCGGCGATGTCTCCTCCGCCGTGAACTGACGGGCAGCATGCCGACGACCCCGCCGTCGACCACGACGACCGATAGCCGCAACAGCACCCCCGAGCTCCGCCGTTGCCGCGTCACGACTCCCCGCGTATATGCGAAGCATAGTGATTTCCGGCCCCCTGTTCAGGTAAAAATTTCTTTCTCCTTGCCGCCTCATTTTTTGTTCTATCAAATCGTGCGCGTACCCTGCGTGACCCTCTCGAACCCCGTGCCAATAGCCAGGGGTATCGCGTCTTGTGGCAATCGCAAACCGCGACGTAAAATCATAAAAAAATACCCATTTTCTGAAAAATTCAGAAATTGTTCCGAACTCCTCAGTTCGCGACTGTTTTGCAACCAACCTGTTAAATATTTTCAAAATTGGCCTAAAAAATTATTTAGACTGTATGACCAAGTTTTTAAACCCTATTTTAGTTCAATTTATTGAGCTGTAATTTGCATATTATTCGAGGGTAAAAATGACCAAAAACTTGGTCTTTATAAACCCTGATTTTTTGGGAACTGGGTGCGCCCCGCTAAACGGGATGACTTGATCGTGTGCTAACTTCACCAAAAGGTGCGTGTCGTTAATATAGACGTGTGGAATTTCACAAAAGTTGATTTGGATGTGCGTGCATACTGGAATTAACGCGTATCCGTCGACAATGCCCCGTATCGACCCTATTCTGAAACTCATTGTAACATCGTGTACGCTCATTGTTTCAAAATGAAACTTATGCCATCGAACTCGTAGCAATACGTAGGTCCTGTGACCCAAGTTTGGATCGATTTTGAGAATGTTGACAAAATCTCGTATCGTGGGCCCCACGTTTCCACTTGACGGGCGATTTTGTGATCGGCTCATCGAAATCCAGTTCTGGACAATCCGTTGGGTTCTTATCGTCGTTCTAGACTTGTGGACACTAAGTTTGACGAATTTGGAGAATATTGTCTCTGGCACATTTTTTGGTGCGAAGCGTGCCACATGTGGACCCCGCTTTGACCAAAAACTATCACTTTTGCCCCTGTGTCCAAATTGGACTTATGGACAGGTAATTCTAGCTATATGATATCTTCTGAACCTGATGGTAACATTTATTTTAGCAACCGAAGGAGTACCTGTCGATCCCGTTGGTACCCGAGCAGTAGTTGGAATCCAAGCACCAGGCAAGTGTACCTTGCCAATCTTGCAGTTCTTGTTACATAATATTCCTTTGATTTATTTATATGATGTATCTGTTCAACCTAGGACCGTGTGACATTACTTAACGTCTGAATAAAATTCGGGTGTCAACGCCATACGCGGAGTTGTGTAACATCACCTAGACAATGGATATCGAGATACTATATATTTTCGTGCTTGCATTATCAAGTACGTCATACCATAGGACACTTGACACTGTTCATAAGACAGAATCTTCCTGAGATATTCATGGTGATTCTGTATAGGATACAGGTTTCGTGATATATACTTTACACATGCATAGATATCATTATGACTTGCTGCATTAGATATGATCTTGCATGACATGTACATGAGATATCCTGGACATGAGACGTATGATTACATTGGGTGGGGAGAGACACACAGGCTACAGGATGATTTTATATATAAATTTATTATGGTGCCGTAGGCCCAATACATAGTAAATTACATAGTATAATTATATAGTATATCCGCTACAGGCTCCCTCACACAGAGCTTGTAGTAGTCTCAGCCTAAGTCTAGTGATGCTCTCATTTTGCATATCACATAGCTGGTTACATAGTTTACCCTATTGATTCATTTATTATTGCACTGCATTTATTTTTGGCATAAGATATTCTTGTACCTTGCTATGTCCCCTGAGGACCTGGATCCGGATTATGTCCCCAGGTTTAGCAGAAGAGTTCTACCCCAAGGTGTACGGGACAATAGCAGACAGTGGAGCAGTACCAGTACCAGAGGACGAGGTGATCGCCGAGGATTGCTCCTAAGTATCTGCTTTATCTATGCTCAGTATTTGTTGTAGTTATACTCTTTATTTATTGTCTCTTGACTGCTATATCAGACTCATTATCGGGTTGTTCCCCGAGTTATGTTTTATTGAGACTTGATATTGCTTTATGTTTCTGATATTGAATGTATTTATTTCTGTGGATGAGATTAGTACCATAGCCCCTTAATGTTGTATTAAAGCTTAAGTACACCCTAATGGGTCTATTAAATTAGGTTTGTCCATCGGTGTGTATTGCTGGCCATTGCCACGTGTCTAGTCCATCGATATTTTAGGACTGCGGCGTGACAGAGTTGGACGTGGATGAAGTTCCCTGAGAACGTCTTCGCATCTCTTCATTCAGTACCCCTCTCTTGGCAAACTCCAGACTGACCACGTCTTTTAGAGCAGAAGCGATCATAGACACTCGTATGATTTTCCACGAGTCTGATAATGTACACAGCAGCCATAGTCCCTGTACTTCATCGTCAAACTTGACTCCTATTGAGGATTGCTGGTCCACCATGCCTTGGAACTCACTCAAGTGATCCGTAATAGACGTCCCATATTTGTATCGCAGACCCATTATCATACGGATCTGAAATAATTTATTTACCCTGGTCTTCTTTACATACAAAGATTCCAGCTTATCCTACAACATCTTCGCATGCTCAATATTAGCAACGTGATTGCACACGTTCTCGTTAACGAACTGCCTGATATATGCACACACACCTCTATATACTCGAACTTTCAATCCTCTTCAGATTTGTCACTGGGCTTCTCGAAGGCAAATATGAGAAGTTACAGCTTCTTGACGAACAATAAATCCTTCATCTTGCTCCACCAATAATGGTAGTTGGAACCATTCACGTTTACTATGTGCATTGACTTCACGTCCATTTCTTATTTCTGGTTTGACTGTCAACTCCTGACACCTTTCTGAAACAAAATCTCTGATACCACCTGTTGGGAACACAAACGCGAAAATTGTTCCACCAAACCAAGAAGCCCTGCGAGAGAACCGAGCAAAAGCACACAAACCAAAAACGCAAAACATAAATCGCAGACACAGAGATTTTTGATGTGGAAAACCCTGCAAAAAAAATCACAGGACGATCGGAGTCCAATCCTGAAATGTCTACACTAATGGAATAAGAAATACACCAACTTCTTACAAACTTCTCACCGATCCAAATGGATCACCACAACTCTTTGGAACATAAAATAGATTACAACCACAAAGATAAAAGATAATAAAAAATACCCCTAAATTGATCTCCTTCTCCGAAACGACCTACAATCCTTCTTTCCCCTCTCCAATATTATAAAAGCACTATTGCCTCCTCTTACAATATTTTAAGATATCTTTTAGGGCTAGGAGACACATAATATATGTAGCCTCCAATCCACAACTAGTATTCCTATTATATATACCTAATCCAAATCCAAATCCAAATCCAAATCCAAATCCAAATCCAAATCCAAATCCATTGACATATTCCTATTATATGTAGGAATACCCAATCTAAATCTAAATCTATTGGGGTATTCCTATTATATGTAGGAATACTCAATCCAACTCTGGAATATTTTCCACATAGATTGGGAACCCCACCCACTCCAACACTCCTCCTCCAATCCACGGACGACACGTGACTGCGGGCCAATTGTGTCGGCATAATTGGCGGTCCATGTAGCACTACCGATCAAATTATACAAATACCAAATAACATCATTGAGTCAACAGACCTTGTCCTTCTATAAGTGAGTCAAGTCAAAGTTACAAGCAAGCTTTAATTCTTGTAAACAAAAGCATAGACAAAGAAGGCCTGGCCTGCCGGCATGCAACAATCGAAACTTGCGTCAAACCACATTGCACCTGCTAGCGTGAATTGCCAACAAGGCCAACTTAGGTTGTATAAATATATATACATACCCGTACTAACATACCAACTAAAGATGAAAGATGTATCAATCAGCTTAATTAAGGAAGAGAAAATTGTGTTTAGATCTCCAGATTGTGCACTGCCAATGCCATAGATCAAATGCATGCATGAGCCTTGACAATATCACTAATGAATCAATAACACGATAGGGTCTCGAAGAGAATTCCTTGTGTGCACTCAAATCATACCCTTTATAACTGCATTATCAATCAAAGCATAATCTTTTTCCACAAGAAACAACAAAAATCCCAAAGGAACTCATGAGTTCTTAGTTTTTGAAACTCAGTCGTTAACAACCGCTGGATTAAATTTTTTTAAAGTAATCCTAGAGCACATTTGTCCAATAATATTGCACAAATTGGAGGCTTGTCGATCATTGTAACTTAAATTTGTGCTGAACGGCATGAGAATAGATCTCTGAATCACCGAATTCAACTGGCTCTTGTGGTCAGTAAGAAGAGGTATAGCCTTCCTGGCTAGACGGACGATCTCGGAATCAAACCACGGGAAAGGTGTGGGATAGTGGGCCCAAATGACATGTAACGCATTGTGTACAAAGTCTCGTGCGTATTGTCGGACATCTAAAAAAAAGATCTCTGAATATGATAAAAAAATTCGGTATTTTACCCTCTTAAGAAAAAAGATTTTTGTGCTTAATTAATTGACTCTTATACGTCCTAACTCAAATATGCAGTTCATTATAGGTTGAATTTTACACGGAATAACATAGGGATAGAGAATTTTACATTGAACTTTGGTGCTTTTCATTTTTTAGAAAAAGCAATGCATAAGTGTATGTTAGATAATGGTAGACTAGTAATGATACATTGATAGAAGGACTAGGTTGTGTTGCAGTCTGTAGACTTATTTACTGGTCACCCGATTTTCCTCAAAAGGACAGGAATAACTTTTCTTGCATTCTGATTTCTATGAATTTTTGCTCTATGTCCGAGCTTGTGTTGTATATGACTGAGAATTAGACGAGATTTTTGGGGTTTGATTATGTGATAGTAAAGAATATCAATTAGGTTGATAGAAATCAAGACTTCTTTTTCTTGTTGTTCTAAATTTCAAGCATTTGTCCTTGTTGTTTCTCATGTCATACCTCCGAAGAAAAATAATAAGGGGCTTAATGATAATAGTAAAAAATATTTGTTTTATTTTTCTTAATCATCTACATGGTGCAAGACTATTATGTCTTCTTGGAGACCATTAAACAGTATAACTCCCATTGATGCTTCAAATGCCATCGAATCATATACCTCCTATGCTTTAAACCCAAAAATTAAAGAAAGTTATTTATCGATTCTAAATCATAAAATCATGTTAATTGGATATAAATTACAAAGTTGTCAATTGTCAAAAGTTTCGGTTATCGATCATCGCACTATTTTTAAACTCAAATAAGTTTTTTCAGTAATGATGTAGGGGATGAATAAATACAAAATAATCTTTTTCTTCTTTTCATAGGGTTTTGCAAGGTCTACACTTTTAGAGTTATTTCAAGGTGTGTAATGGGCTGGGTCGGGCCGGCCCGGGGACCGCGCTAATTGTGTTTGACTGATTTTCGCCGGCCCGGCCCAGCCCGGGATAAAAAAATGAAAACCTAGTCCTGACCCATAATCCGTTCGGGGGTGGGCCGTGCCGAACCAGGCTGGGTCCGGACAGATTCAGGGTCGGAACGGTTGGCCCGGTTTTGTTTTTTTTAAAAAACCTTCAAAAATTAAAAAATTAAGAAAATTTTATAAATTAATTAAAAATAAAATTTTGATATAATATTTTTTATAAACTTAAAGGATTTCAATATTAAACGAATTTATACAATATATTAAAAATTTTAAACGGATTTAATTGTCATAAAATTTGAATAACTACCACTTATGCTTAAAATGGTTATCAATTAATTGTTATATACTAAAACTGACCATTTTTGAATAACTACAATATATGCTAATAATTTGAATGGCTATCAATTAATTTTTATAAATGGATTTAATTATCATATACTAAAAATGACCAATGTTATGATTTGAATAACTACCAAATATGCTAATAATTTGAATAGCTATCAATTAATTTTTGTAAATGGATTTAATTGTCGTATACTAAAATGTGCAATGCTAGGCCTACAACCAAATGCTTACAACCTTCTTACAACCACCACGTGATGCCACGTGATGCCCACATGGCAGCCCTCCATTGGAGGAGGGGGGAGGTGGGACCCGGTGGCTGCCGGGGTGGTCGTCACGTGGTAGGAACGCCAAGTAGCAGCCGTTCGTTAGGGTTGAGGGGGAGCCGGGTGTGGTCCATATAGCAGGGGGTAGAGAGGGTTGTAAGAATGATATAAGTATTTGGTAGTAATGTCACGCCCCAATCCCAAAATATCGAGGGACTAGCTACATGGCAATGGACAACAGCACACACAAATCGGCAAACCCAATTTAATGGACCCATTAGGGTGTATTAAGCTGTAAACAACAATAAATAGGTCTTCGATACAAGTCACAGTCTAATTCTAATCTTATCCACAGAAGGTAATCACATATCAAATGCCAGAATAATCGAAATAAAATATAATCTAACAAGTCTCAATAAAAAGTGTCTCGGGGAACAACCCGAGAATAAGTTTGATACATCAATTCAATAGACAGGAAATAAAGTAACTAGAAACAGAAATAACTGAGTATATAAAGCCAATACTCAGGAGAAATCCTCTGGCACGACCTCGTCCTCAGGTTCTGGTACTGCTCCAATGTATGCTCGTGTCCCGTACACCTCTGGATAGATCTCCTCTGCTAAACCTGGGGACATAATCTGGATCCAGGTCCTCAGGGGACATAGCAAGGTACAAGAATAACTCAAGCCAAATAATGCAGTACAGTAATAAATGAATCAATAGAGTAAACTATGTAATCAGCTATATGATATGCAAATGAGAGCATTAATCATACTCATGCTGAGACTACTATAGGCTCTGTGTCGGGGAAACCCATAGCAGCATTTTCTCGAAGGGCCAGTACATGTGCCAAAGCTCTGTGTCAGAGTCTAAGGCACCTCCAGATAACTATATATATATAATATAATCAGCCTTTCGTATGGTAAGTCTCTCCCCACCCAATGTAATCACGCATCTCATGTCCACGATTTCTCATGTCCATGTCATGCAAGATCATGACCTCTAACTGATGTAGCGAGTCATAATGATAACTAAGCATATGCAATAAAGTCTATGTCATGAATCCTGTAACCTATACAGAATTACTGTCATGACCCGCACCCGGTTATTCGGGCACGAGTGCGTGGGCACGTCCAGCCTACGTCGCAGTGTCGGCGATAGTACGCTGTCTAGGTCATTTCTGGGGTCAATAAGTATCTATCTCATCCACAATAATGAACATATAAGAATAATCACAGGAAATAGGAATGCTAAGATTTTATAATATTTAATCCGTGACAACCAATCACAGTTAATACAAATTAGAAGATAGATCGGGGACAAACCCGAGTTTATGCTGAAAGGAAAAAAATAATAACTAACTGGCTACTCCTCCTCAAAGGTAGTCTCCTGAGTGGGAACCGGCTCCTCAATGTGTCACCTGCTAACTCATAGGGGCCTTAATAGGTAGGGGCAAAGTCCTCATCATCGCCTAAAACAACGGATCCAGTCAGGAAAGGAGCAAAGTACACAATGCACATTCAAGATTAAACTAAATATTTATGACAAGTAGGAAAGAACTGACAGGTATCATGTTGAGGATATGTATAAATAAATAGTAACAATAACTAAGTATTAATTGCTGTAAGACAGAGACATGAGTAAAACAGGAACAAGGTGACAGGAAAATGAATTACAACCAGACAATAGGAACTGTAACAAGACAAGAAACTATGTGTGTGAACTTGTGTATTTAGAATACCTAGTTGGCATGTAGGGGTTTATAGGGTTAAACCGGCCATCATAGACGGCTATTAAACAGGAATAATCGAGATCCGGTTGATGGACAGTCGTGTACCAACAGCTATTAATCATGGCAAGGGTCAGGGTAAACTACATGCCTTTCAGTATTCTCCTACCCGACACGAAAGCAAGACATAAAATCCAGTATTCAAGACATGAAATCCAGATTCTAACACTACGTGTAAACATCCAATGGTACTAGTAGAGCAAGGAATTAATTATCACAATATAAAGAATAAACTTGAAGTGCAGGTACTTGCCTGATGTTTGGATCCAAATACAGTTTTGTCTCTCGGGAAAATTTCCAGAAATGAGTCCAAAAGCTGAAATAAATATTACCATCATGCTCAGAAGATGTCAAATAGCTAGAAATGCCTGTCCTTGGGTCCAATTTGGAGACAAGGGCAAAAACGGCAGTTTCAGGTCAAAACGGGGTCCGCCGGTGGGCCCGCTTTGCACCGAAAAATGTGTCCAGGTCAACGGTCTCCGAATTCACCAAACTTAGTGTCAACAGGTCAGGAATGCTGATACGAACACAACGGAACTTCCAGAATTGGATTTCGATGAGCCGATCACAAAATCGCCCGTCGAGCGGGGCCTATGGGGCCCACGACACGCGATTTCGTCAACGTTCTCAGAATCGAACCAAACTTGACCCACAGAACCAGCGTATCGCTACGAATCCGATGGCGCAAGTTTCGTCTCGATCTGACGAGTGTACAAGAAGTTAGGGTGAATTGCCGAAAAGTCGGATACGGGGTGATGTCCGCGGATACGCGTTGATTCCGGTGTGCACGCACATCCGAATCAGCTTTTACGAAATCTCACACGTCCGTATCGACGCTGCGCACGTATCTGTGAAGACCGCACGCGACCAAGTCGTCCCGTTTGGCGGGGCGTACTCAGTTCCGGGGTGAAACAGGGTCTGGTTTTTCCTATTTTTGGATCGCGGTGTGCGATCACCACAGGACGCGATGCCCCGAACAGTTTATTCGGACACCGAGAGGGTCATACAGGCTTCACAACGCAATTTACAGAATCGAAAACAGAGCTACGAGGCGAAAGTTACACGCACCTGAAGGGGACCTGAAAATTCAGGGTCGAGTCATGTCCGACTCGTGTCGGACACGGAAATTGGGAATTAGGGCTAGGGTTAGGGTTCTCGTCGGAATCCGGTCGTGGACGGCGGAGGGCGGCTGCTGGGCGGCCGGCGAGGGCGGGGGACTGTTCGCCGGAGCGAGGCGGAGCTGCTGGCGGTCGACGGTCGGCGGTGGCTCAGGGCGGCCGGCAGCGGCGGTGGGAGCTGCGTGCTGCTGCTGCGGTTGCCGCGGGGAGGAGACGGCGGCCGGTGGCGCGCGACGAGGGAGGAGGGAGGCGCTGGCAGTGCGGGGCTGGGCACGGCGGGGGTCGACGGTGGCGGTGAGCGGCGGAGCGGCGGGTGGCGTTCTGGGGAGGGATGGCCGGAGTCGAGGGGTTTGGGGGCCATTTATAGGGCGGAGGAGAGGGGCGCAGCCCGGGCGGAGCGGAGGACGTGGCGGTCGTGGGGCGAGCGAGGGCGGCCGGTGCGGGGGAGGGCGCGGCGGAGGCGGCGCGCGACGCGGAGGCGAGGGAGAGAGGGGGACCGGGTCGAGGGGGTGCGGGCTAGCGGGTCGGGTTCGGGTGCGCCCGACCCGACCCGTTAGGACGGGTCTGGGCTGAGGCTAACGGGCCGGGCCGCGGCCCAATGGGCCTGGGCGGCCCGCAGAAAAATAAAAAATAAAATAAAATAAATAATAAATAATAAATAATTAAATAAATAGATAATTAATTAATTAATTAATAAAATAGTTTTCAGGCATTTAAAAATAGGTCTGAGGCCCAGAAAAATCCACAAAAATTATCCTAAGTCCAGTTTTCCATTTTACACCCAAAAATATTATTTCTATGATATTTTAATATTATTTATTGCTAATTAAAAAATCATTTATTAATTAAAAACCTTGATTTTAATTACAAAAAATTCCCAGAAAATTCCAGAAAATTGGAAAAAATCCAAGATTTAAAATTCTTACAAAATCTGGGGGTTTACAATTACCAGGAATAACTCAGAAGATTCTGTCTCATAAACAGTGTCAAGTGTCCTATGGTATGACGTACTTGATAATGCAAGCACGAAGATATATATAGTGTCGCGATATCAATCTCTAGTGACGTTACACAACTCCGCGTACGGCGTCGACACCCGAATGTTATTCAGATGCTAAGCAATATCACACGGTCCTAGGTTGAACATTTATATCAAAGTATATATATATGTACAAAGAACTCAATCAAATACTATAACAGGTATTACTGCAAGTTGGCAAGGTACACTTGCCTGGTGTTTGGTTTCTAACTGTTGCTCTGATATCAGCGAAATCTGCAGGTACTTTTTTGGTTGCTGAAATAAACATTACCATCATGCTCAGAAGATATCAAATAGCTAGAATTGTCTGTCCATAAGTCCAATTTGGACACAGGGGCAAAAGTGACAGTTTCGGATCAAAGTGGGGTCCACATGTGGCTCACTTCGCACCAAAAAATGTGCCGGAGACAATATTCTCCAAATTCGTCAAACTTAGTTTCTACAAGTCCAGAACTACGATATGAACCCAACGGAATATCCAGAACTAAATTTCGATGAGCCGATCACAAAATCGTCCGTCAAGTGAAGCCGTGGGACCCACGATACAGGATTTTGTCAACGTTCTCAGAATCGTACCAAACTTGGGTCACAGGACCAAAAAAATGCTACGAATCCGATGGCGCAAGTTTTGTTTCGAAACGAAGAGCACACACGAAGTTACAACGAGTTTCAGAATAGGGCCGATACGGGACGTTGTCGACGGATATGCGTTGATTCTGGTGTGCACGCACATCCAAATCAACTTTCGTAAAATCCCACACGTCCGTATCGATGGCGTGCACCTTTCGGTTAAGTTCGCACATGACCAAGTTGCCTCGTTTAGCAGGACGCACCCAGTTTCAGAAAAAAAATTAGTTTTAAATAACCAAGCTTTTGGCCATTTTCACCCACGAATAATCACTACAACACCATAAATTGAACAAAAATAGGGTTTTAAAACTTGGTTATAAGGTCTAAATTACTGTTCAAGTAGATTTTGAAAACAGTTAACAGGTTGCACGCAAAACGGTCGTGAACTTGAGAGTTCGGGACGATTTCTGAATTTTCAGAAATGGGTTTTTTTTTCTGATTTTGTATCGTTGTTTGCGGCCGACACAGGACGCGATACCCTGAACGAGTTCCACGGGTTTAGAAAGGGTCACACGATCTACGCGTAGGATTCGACAAAACGAAATACGGGTCTATGTACAGAGAGATACGAGGCTAGGAAGTCAGGTACCTCGCTGTTCATAAACTGGGAGGCGCTTCGCGGGGGCCCGACGGTGGTTGCGGCTGAGCTACGGCTGCTAGAAGCCGTGGGGGTCGTCGTTGGCGGCCGGGGGCATTTGGTTTACGGCGGAGGTCGTCGGGGGAGCTTGTCGGTGGATGTGAAGGTGGCTGAAGGGGAGATGGCGGTGGCGGTGATGGATTCGGGGGGGTTTTAAATAGGGAAGGGGAGAGGGAGAGGGAGAGGGAGAGGCGGGGAGAGAGAAGCGGGGAGGCCGCGATCCAGTCGGGGGTCGTGGGGCGCGCCGGCGGAGGGGGCGAAAGCGGGGGCGGTTCGTGGCCGGGGTACGGGGGAGCGATCGGGGGTTCGTAGGAGAGAGAGGGGAGCGGGTAGCGGGCTAGCGGGTCCGGATCCGACCTGCTGGGCGGTTGGGTCCGGTTCAGTAGGGTTAGCCCGGTTCGGTTTGGTTCAATTAGGGTCTGGTTCAGTCCGGATTAATTAGGTTTAAGCTGGTTTAATTAAATCCTTGGTATTTAGCGATTTAAAAATAGTTTTTGAGCCCAATAAATTCCAGAAAAATTACACAACATCCAATAATTAATAATACAACCAAAAATATAATTTTTGTAATATTTTAATACTTAATTTAATCCATAAAAATATAATCCATGAAGGACCTTTGTAATAATTAAATAAAAATTGCCAAAAATAAAAAAAATTTATTTTTTTAAAATTAAAAAAATAGGGTGTTACAATCTACCCAGCTTAAAAGAATTATATCCTCGCAATTAAGAAAATAACCGACAGCAGAGATGATGCCGTTGCAAGACATGATTGAAGCAAGACAAAGGATAAAGAATCATGATCAAAGAGAAATCGAAGGAAAAGTATAAGGATCAAATGGAACTCATAGAATTATTTTTGATTGTAGATAAGTAATTCAAGAGTAAGGGAATCTGGATAGAGTAAAGAAATCTACAACTTAGGAAAACTTAGGTTATCACTTATTAATAAGTTTGAAATATCAGGTTTGAGGCTAAGGAAAGGAATTAACAGGCATGCGCTAAAGCATTACTAGGAATAAATAGCTATGAATAACTTAAATCTTACGCGCATTCGCTACTCCACGAGTCTGTGCGTCCTCCATCGTTATCGCATAAGCTTGTCCACATCCTTGTGGTGGATTCCTCTGCTGCTGCTGGGCCTGCTGGAAGTGTACTGCCTGGGGTGTCAAAGGTGGCCTCGGCTGATACCCTCCTGGAGCTGGTGAGGCTTCTCGGTTAATCATCGGTGTTTCTCTTTGATGCATCATGCAATCTTTGGCTAAATGTTGGCTGGATCCGCAAATCAAGCATAATCCCATTTTGCGTCTGACCTCGTTCTCAATATGGCCTCGTTTGCCACAATATTGACATGTAGGCTGGAATAAGGCTCTTGGTGCTGCTCTCTGTGGTAGTTTTTTCTGGGGTCGCTTTGCAGCTCTTTTCTGCTGTGCTTGGTCTGGTGATAATGCATGCAGCCGCTTCTGACTGGACTCTCACTTTGACGTGCTTAATGCGTCGGGCTGCAGCAAGACTTCCGTGTCTAAAGTAGTTGCAACTTAGCTGATTAATTTCTGTAGCTCAAAGCTAAGTCTGTCAAAGAACTTCGCTTGGCTTTGCTAGGACTCTTGATGAACCTGCTGTTGGGCTCGCATCATTGTGTAGAATATTTGAAACATCTGTTGTCCGTCCATAAGCTGTCCTGGTGGAAAAGTAGGCATCGATGGAGTAAACTGCGTCGATGGTGGAATATCATCTTGTTGGATTCTCGAGGCATGCTGATTTGCTTGACTGCATTGTTGAGCTGATTAATCTCCACCTACTGGTTTTGCTCTATCGTCGTAGGTGACAACTGTAACTTGTGGTATTCCCGCGGGAGTCTCGTCGCATGCTTGTGAATCCATTACTCTTCATCCAAAATAAACTATAAGAAGCGTACAAAAGAATCAAGGCAGAATGCAAGTCAATAAATTATTTTGAAGTCGATATAGAGGTCAAAAATGAATCAATCAAGTGGATGAGATCCTATAACTTATCCTATCTTTGTCACAGGTTTGCTCGATCCCTTAGTTGAAACCGAAATAATTTAGTCGTAGACCTTCATGGGCTACCACAAAAACTATGTCACGCCCCAGTCCCAAAATATCGAGGGACTAAAGTCGTGGCAATGGCCAGCAACACACACCGATAGGCAAACCCAATTTAATGGACCCATCAGGGTGTACTTAAGCTGTAATACAACAATAAGGGGCTATGGTACTAATCCCATCCACGGAAATAAATACAATCAATATCAGAAACATAAAGCAATATCAAGTCTCAATAAAACATAACTCGGGAAACAACCCGATAATGAGTCTGATACAACAGTCAAGAGATAATAAATAAAGAGTATAACCACATCAAATACTGAGCATAGATAAAGCAGATACTCAGGAGCAATCCTCGGTGATCACCTCGTCCTCTGGTACTGGTACTGCTCCAATGTCTGCTCCTGTCCCGTACACCTCGGGGTAGATCTCTTCTGCTAAACCTGGGGACATAATCTGGATCTAGGTCCTCAGGGGACATAGCAAGGTACAAGAATATCTGATGCCAAAAATAAATGCAGTGCAATAATAAATGAATCAATAGGATAAACTATGTAACCAGCTATGTGATATGCAAAATGAGAGCATCACTAGACTTAGGCTTAGACTACTACAAGCTCTGTGTCAGGGAGCATGTAGCAGATATACTATGTAATTATACTATATAATTTACTATGTATTGGGCCTACGATACCATAATAAATTTATATATAAAATCAGCCTGTAGCCTGTGTGTCTCTCCCCACCCAAAGTAATCACACGTCTCATGTTCACGATGTCTCATGTCCATGTCACGCAAGATCATATCTAATGCAGCAAGTCATAATGATATCTATGCATGCGTAAAGTATATGTCACGAAACCTGTATCCTATACAGAATCACCATGAATATCTCAGAAAGATTCTGTCTCATAAACAGTGTCAAGTGTCCTATGGTATGACGTACTTGATAATTCAAGCACGAAAATATATAGTGTCTCGATATCCATTGTCTAGGTGACGTTACATAACTCCGCGTACGGCGTTGACACCCGAATTTTATTTAGACGTTAAGTAATATCACACGGTCCTAGGTTGAACAGATACAATATATAAATAAATCAAAGGAATATTATGTAACAAGAACTACAAGAATGGCAAGGTACACTTGTCTGGTGCTTGGATTCCAACTGCTACTCTGGTACCAGCGGGATCGGTAGGTACTCCTCCAGTTGATGAAATAAATGTTACCATCCGGTTCAAAAGATATCAAATAGCTAGAATTGCCTGTCCATAAGTCCAATTTGGACACAAGGACAAAAGTGACAGTTTCGGGTCAAAGTGGGGTCCACATGTGACCCACTTCACACTAAAAAATGTACCAGAGACAATATTCTCCAAATTTGTCAAACTTAGTGTCAATATATCCAGAACGATGATACGAATCCAACAGAATATCCAGAACTGGATTTCGATGAGCCGATCACAAAATTGCCCGTCAAGTGGAGCTGTGGGGCCCACGATACGGGATTTTGTCAACGTTCTCAGAATTGAACCAAACTTGGGCCACAGGACCAAAATAATGCTACGAATCCGATGGCGCAAGTTTTGTTTCAAAACGACGAGCACACACGAAGTTACAACGAGTTTTAGAACAGGGCCGATATGGGACGTTGTCGACGGATACGCGTTGATTCTGGTGTGCACGCACATCCAAATCAACTTTCACGAAATCTTACAGGTCCGTATCGACGGTGCGCACCTTTTGGTGAAGTTCGCACACGACAAAGTCGCCTCGTTTAGCGGGACACACTCAGTTCCGGGAAAAATTGGGTTTTAAATAACCAAGCTTTTGGCCATTTTCATCCGCGAATAAATCATAATCTACAACACCATAAATTAAACAAAAATAGGATTTTAAAACTTGGTCATAAGGTCTAAATTACTGTTCAAGTAGATTTTGAAAACAGTTAACAAGTTGCATCCAAAACGGTCGTGAACTTGCGAGTTCGGGACGATTTCTAAATTTTCAGAAATGGGTTTTTTTTCCTGATTTTGCGTCACACAGGACGCGATACCCCGAACGAGTTGTACGGGTTTCCAGAGGGTCATGCGGTCTACGCGTAGGATTTGGCAGAACGGAATACGGGTCTATGTACAGAGAGATACGATGCTGGGAAGACGGGTACCTCGTTGTTTGTAAACTGGGAGGCGCGTCGAGGGGGCACGACGGCGGCGGCGGCTGAGATCGCCTTGGGAGCTTGTCTGCCGGAGTGGGGGTGGGTGTGAGGGTGGCTGAAGGGGAGATGGCGGTGGCGGTGATGGGTTTGGGGGGGGGTTTAAATAGGGAAGGGGAGAGGGAGAGGGAGAAGGAGAGGCGGGGAGCGGGGAGGCCGCGGCGGAGTCGGGGGTCGTGGGGCGTGCCGGCGGAGGGGGTGGAAGCGGGGGCGGTTCGTGGCCGCGGAGCGGGGGGGCGATCGGGGGATCGTAGGTTCGTGGGAGAGAGGGGGGAGCGGGTAGTGGGTAGCGGGTAGTGGGTAGCGGGCTAGCGGGTCCAGATCTGACCCGCTGGGCGGTTGTGTCCGGTTCAGTAGGGTTAGCCCGGTTCGGTTCGGTTCAATTAGGGTCAGTTCAGTGTGGTTTAATTGGGTTTAAGCTGGTTTAATTAAATCCTTGGTATTTAGCTATTTAAAAATAGTTTTTGAGCCCAATAAATTTCAGAAAAATTACACAACATCCAATAATTAATATTACACCCAAAAATATAATTTTTGTAATATTTTAATACTTAATTTAATCCATAAAAATATTAATCCATGAAGGACATTTTTAATAATTAATTAAAAATTATCGAAAAAATCCAGAAAATTTATTTTTTTTTAAAATAAAAAAAGGGTGTTACAAGTAAACTTAGCATTATTGTACTAAAATTGACCAATGACATAATTTGAAAATTAAACGACATTAATTGTACAAAGTTTAATTGTCATATTAAACAGATTTGAATATTAGACAGATTTATACAATATATTAATTTTTATAAACGGATTTAATTGTCATATAATTTGAATAACTACCAAATATGCTTTGAATGTTTTGAATGACTATCAATTAATTGTCTTATACTAAGAATAACCGTTTGTAAATAACAATCGTATATGCTAATAATTTGAATGGATATCAATTCATCTTTTAAACATATTTAATTGTCATATACTAAAAATGATCATTGACCTAATTTGAATATTAAATGGATTTAATTGTTCAAAATTTAATTTTCATATTAAACATATTTGAAAATTAAATCATTTCCTAAAATCCTAGGCCTCGTTTGGTTCGCGGAAAGGAAAGGGAAAAAAAATCAATTCCATGCACTTTTCTTTTCTTTTCTTTTTTAATTATGATTCTCATCGATTTATTTTTTAGGTATTTGAAAATATGAAAGAATTGGAAAAAAAAAAGTGAATACATAATAAAGGTGGAAAAGTGACTCCTTGATTAGACGGAGGTAACCATTTATTTTTTTTCATAATTTTCTTTCCATTGAAAATATCATTTTACTTTCCTTTTCAATTTCTTTAGCATCCAAAATTTTTCTTTTCCAACTCCATGATTCCGCGAAACAAACTATACCCTAAAGTAATATCAAGTTTTGAATTATAAAAAAAAGCCTCCATATTATTCGGTATGACCGACCCATGCCTTCCCAAAAAATAAAAAAATCTACTACTATATATATGCAAACCTATCCCCTTCCTTCCTATAGTATATTTATATTATTCCATATATATATATATATATATATATATATATATATATATATATATATATACAAAAGAAGAGACTCAACCAGGATGCTCCCTCCCCAATATACTCTATATCCAACCTCTCTTCTCTCACTTTTATCTACTACCCTAGAATTACCCCCTGCCGGTCGAACTCTCAAAGTCCCTCTGCCAACTTCTCCTCCTCGATCGACACCCTCTTCCAACCGTGTCGTCACCCGTAGTTGACGGCCAACCAGGACCAAGCCTTTGTCCCCGAGGTGCCGCAGCCGCGCGCGGGCGAGTTCAGACCCCACCGGACTCCCATAGATCATGTGGAGCCGACGCTCTCGATCGGAAACTGACTCCTCCGCGTGCCTCCTTTACACCCACTCTCGCTCGGACATTGTTCCCGCCGACGCACGCAATGGCCTTCTCGCTGCCTTCGTGGCGATCGGCCCAGGCTGCTCGGATGGTCATCAAACCGTGGGTCACTCGGTCGCCGTCCTCGTGAGTTCTCATCCGGTGCAACAACTCTTCTAAGGGAACAACTTATACCTAGTAGGTATGTTTTCATTTAACCCCTCCCTCCTTTTTAGTATTTTTAGAACTGTTGTATGTTGATGGAATAAATACCTACCATATAGAGTTTACAAGTTTTTTTTTTAGAGCATTGAAATTTGAGTATATTTTTCCGAGAGAATTTTTTTTTTTTTTAAATTGTCAAAAGAGAATACAAACGTCTGGACTAAAGGACATTTGGCTTATTTTTAAATATTCCGGACTGCAGACGTCTTTACCAAGGACGTTTGATTTTTTTTTATTTAATTTTTTTTCCTTGAAAAACTTTAAACAAAAAATAAACAAGAAAATAAATGGAACAAACGTCCTCACGTTTGATTTTTTATTTTATTTTTGGTTGAAAATGAAGCTTAAAAAGGAGGGAAGCCCTTAATAAGGACATTTGTCATTTTTTATTATTTTTTTTCCAAAGCTCCAAACATCTTTAGTAAGGACGTTTGAATTTTTTTTGTTCGACTGAAAAAGAAGGGACGCCCTTAGTAAGGTATTTTGTCATTTTTATTATTTTTTAAAGCCCCAAATGTCCTTGTCAAGGGCATTTATTATTATTATTATTATTATTATTATTATTATTATTATTATTATTATTATTATTATTATTATTTCCTACATTTTTTGGAAAAAAAGAAGAAAAAAAATAAAAATGTCCTTAATAAGGATGTTCGGGTTCTCTTTTGAAAATTTTTAGAAACTATTTTTTCTGTAAGCAATATACTCAAACTATAATACTCTACAGATTTTTTTTTTTTTTTGGTATAGAGTTAGGCACTTTAATGAATTAAATCAAAATTTACTAAATATTCCTCAATTTTATTTAATATGACTTCAAATCAGAAAGTTTAAATTAATAATATTTAGTGGACTCTTTTGATTGCCTAAGACTTGTACCAAGACTTACCACCTTTCTACTACCTTTAGTTTAGAACATGATTCCGTTGATATTTAATAGTAAAATTTCAACGGAATTAAATAAACTAGTAGGCAAAATAGACATGTATCTTATGTATATAACCTAGTATAATAGAAATATAATTCAATAAGTAACATAACTCCTAGTATAAAGTTTGTAGCTTAAACTAAATATAAATGAATACAAGATTAAAACTTATATTGAATAGTAAACCAAAGTAAATAATAATCATAGTATAACTTATATAAATTTATAAACCAATATTTCTAAATATCTGTAAACTAATCTATATTAGTTATTAGTAATCTATATAAATTTATAAACTAATATTTCTAAAAATTCCATTCATTCTGTTTTATTCTGTTAAAGTATTGATCTTATTAAAGTAAATGAACACCAGTTGAAAATAGACATGAGTTGACCACATTCCATAGTTGACCACATTCCATGTAAATTTTATACTAGGCATCCATGATTGATCTATGTCGTTTATTATAACGGTATATGTGACCATTGATCGTTTAGTTACGCTAAATATGACAAAGACAACTTTGATCATATATTGATATGGTTAATGGACGAGATTGTCCGGATATACCCATAAGGTTCAGATAGAAATATTTGAGCACATAAGGTTAACACATTTGTAAGATTACATATGTGAAAAAGTGAAATATTGTTGGAGTTATACAAAAATTAGGGGCCATAGTACACGTAAAATTAATTGTATTTTGCTATCTAAATAATTAAGTCAAATTAAAGTGGTATAATTGAAAAATAGGCTTAATGGTGTAATTATCTTGGAGATAATGTGTAAATACCTTATATATAAATCTAATTTGACGAGGGACTAAATTATATATATAGGTGTTATGATCTCCAATTTGTACGACCACAAAAAGAGAGGGTTTTTCCTTCTCTGTTCTACTCTGCATTCCCATCAACAGAGAGACAAAATTGCATCTTTTTTTATTATGGATCGCATCAAGTTGGAAGATCGAACGATAAAAACATACATTCGCTACAAAATCAATCTAGCCAAGCGATGGATTCATGTACACTTCTGCAATTATTTATCATCTTCATCTTATGAATCAACGAAAAAATCCAACATACACAACCTTCAGAATTAAATTATGAGTTTGTTAGTTGCAGAAATTAGAAAATATTTTTAAGGCAAATTATGGGTTCACATTCAAATTCAGTTTCATTTAGGAAGTGAAGATATATTTGTCAGGATATTGTATTTCTCTATAAAGGAGATATATTTATTGAGAATTTTGTATTTCTCTTGGCAATTGTATAAGAATAAGTGTGGAAACGACGGTTGAATGTCGAAGAATAATGGGTGAAGGGAAAATTGTAGAAGTTGTGAAATATAAAGTTTGGATAAGTATTTGAGAGAGAATACACGATGTTTATTCATCTCATAGTGGAGAATATATAAAATTACAATATATGATTGTATTCTTATATGGTAATTTCTAAATATAATATATTTCTATCATACACAAGTACTACCATATATTCCTATATGGTAAGTACTAAACACAATATATTCCAACCATATACAAGTACTACCATATATGTTGATATTCTTATATGGTAAGTATTAAACACAAAAATATTACCATGACTCATACTAACGCGCTCTCTCAAGTTGGAGCATAAACATCGATCATGTCCAACTTGCACAGTGAGTCATAAAAGCTTTCTTAGAAACATGTTTTGTAAGAATATTTGTCATCTGTTCTTCAATAGAAATAAAAGAAAAACTAATAAATTTCACATATGGCTTTTACTTTATGAAATGATGATCAACCAACACATGCATAGTATCTTCAGTAACATTTGACTAGTCGAGAATAGCAATTTGACTAATCAATTTTTTTTCGACTATAACTTGTTTCAATGGGCCAACTTTTATATTCTACAGGTCGAATGTCTCACTTCGACATGTTAAAATGATGGTTGGATCGCTTATAACATCTGTGTCTCGGTTCGACGGGTAGAGAAATTTCATAAGAAATTTGTATTATTGAGTTTGGTATCTCCAAACGATCTAGATATTGAATCGGAGGTATTGATAGTAACATCAATCTTCTTGACCTTATTGATCTTAGAAGAGCCTTCTTTTGTATCATCCATTAAAAACTTATAGCAGAATCAACTAGATTGACATATTTTGCTAGGTCGAAAGAAATACTCGATGGGTCAAATCAGTTCTTTCTGATATAAGAAAGAAGTGCTTGACCAAAAATTGATCTAATAAACAATCAAACTAAAAAAGTTCTCGATCAGAAACTGATCTAAATACTCAAATTGAAAAGAAAGTTCTTGAAATAATCTAAGAAACAATCAAATTGAAAAGAATTAGACAAAGTCCTCACAGATCTTTGCTGTGATATCAAGTCAGATATAGATCTTGGAGAAGTAATTTGAGATAAAAAATTCTTAGATGTTTATTCATCTCATAGTGGAGGCTATGTAAAGGGGTTTGTATTATCATATATGATTGTATTCTTATATGTTAATTATTAAATATAATATATTTCTACCATATACAAGTACTACCATATATGATGATATTCCTATTTGTTAAGTACTAAACACATTATGTTACCGTATACAAGCAATACTATATATTATGGTATTCTTATATGGTAAGTAACAAACACAAATAATTAAAATGACTCACCGTAACAGAACTAACACTAATGAATGGAGAAAAAAAAGCCCAATATATTCTTCCTTCGTTGTTGTAGGTCTTGGAAAAGAAAGAAAAATGGTTTCTCTTAAATTGGTTATATAATTCTCTTAAATTGTTTATGTATGAGAATCAATTTTCAATTTCTTGTACATAAAAAAAAATATTTTTCTTTCTTTTCCAAGACCAACAATAACGAAGGAAGAATATATTGGGCCTTTCTTTCTCCGTCCATTAGTGTCAGTTTTGTTAGCATGAGTCATATTGATATTTTTTGTTTTGTACTTACCATATAGGAATACCATTATGTGTGGTAGTACTTGTACATGGTAATATATTGTGTTTAGTACTTACCATATAAGAATACCATCGTATATGGTAGTACTTGTATATGGTAGAAATATGTTGTATTTATTAATTGCCATATAAGAATACAATCATATATGATAATTCAAAGCCCTTTATATAGTCTCCATTGTGAGATGAATAAACATCTAAATTTTTTTTATCTCAAATACTTTTCCAAGATCTATATTTGACTTTATATTAGAGCAAAGATCCATGAGGACTTTGTATATTTCTTTTCAATTTGATTATATCTTGGATTAGTTTAAGAACTTTCTTTTCAATTTAATTGTTTCTTAGATCAGTTTTCTTCGACCAATTGAAATCTGTCTGTCTAGTTGAATCTGCTAGAAATTTTATTGGGTGATACAAAAGAAGGTTCTTCTAAAATCAATGAAGTCTAGAAGGTTGAGGTCACCATCAAAATATCGGATTCAAATCTGTCTGTTTAGTTGAATCTGCTACAATTTTTAATGGGTGATACAAAAGAAGGCTCTTATAAGATTAATGAAGTCCAGAAGGTTGAGGCCACTATCAAAATCTCGGATTCAATATCTAGATCATTTGGAGGTACCAAGCTCAATGAGTCTAATGTCTAGAAGTATTATACTATGAGCTATTTTTTATCTACTGCCACTACTCTTAAAGGGAAGAATTCATATTTTGAATAGTTTGTATCATGGTAAATAAGAAGAAATGCTTGAAGGAGGGACATATGAAGAAGGTATTTCGATGGGTCTTATGAAAATTCACTACCTGTCGAACTGAGACACAGATTTTACAGCCGATCCAACTATCATTTTAATTCGTCGAACTGAGACATTCGACCCGTCGAATATAAAGATTGACCTGTTAAATCCAGTCAAATTGCTAGTCTCGACTAGTCGAATGTTCTTGAAGATACTAAGCATATGGAGGTTGATCGTTATTTCATAAAGTAATAACCAGATGCAAAATTTATTATCTTTCCATTTGTTTCTATTGAAGAAAAACAAACATATATTCTTACAAAATGTTTCTAAGAAAACTTTTATGACTCATTGTGCAAGTTGGAGACCAATGTTTATGCTTCAACTTGAGGGAGGGTGTTAGCATGAGTCATGGTAATATTTTTGTGTTTAATACTTACCATATAGAAATACCATCATAAATGGTAGTACTTATATATGGTAGGAATATATTGTGTTGAGTACTTACCACATAGGAATACCATAGATATGGTAGTACATGTATATGGTATAAATATATTGTATTTATTAATTACCATATAAAAAAATACAATCATATATAGTAAATTTATATATTCTCCATTGTGAGATGAATAAACATCATGAAATTCTCTCTCAAATACTTCTCTAAGCTTTATATTTGACTAGTTCCACAACTTCCCATTCAACTTTATTCTTTGACATTCGACTGTGTTTTTCCACACTTATTCTTATACAGTTGCCAAGAGAAATACACAATTCTTAACAAATATATCTCACATGTAGAGAAATACAATATCCTCACAAATATATTATCACTTTCTAAACTGAACTGAATTTTATGTGAACCCACAACCTTAAAAATGTTTTCTAAATTTTGCTAATAACAAACTCAAAATTTAATTCTGAATGTTGTGTATGTTAGATTTTTTCTTTGATTCATAAGATGGAGATGGTAAATAATTACGGAAGCGTACATGAATCCATCGCTTAGCTAGATTGATCTTATAGCGAGTGTCTCTTTTTATGGTTCGATCATCCAACCTGATGCGGCCCTTATTGACAAAGGTAAATTTCTCTCTCTCTGTTAATGGGGATGCAGAGTAGAACTGAAAATAGAAAATCCTCTCCTGTTGTGGCCTTACAAATTGGGGTCCATAACCCCTAATGAATATATATATATATATATATATATATATATATATATATATATATATATATATATATATATATATATATTCTAGGTTTTAGATATTTCTAATTTGGCCCCTCATAAAATTAGATTTATCTCAAGGTATGTACACATTATGTCTATGACAATTATATCCTTAAGCTTATTTTTCATTTAGACCGCTTTAATTTGGCTTAATTATTTAGATAACACAACACAATTAATTTTACATGTGTGGCCCCTAATTATTTGGTAACTCCAATAGTGTAGACCCTGCAAATCTCCAGGAAAGGAAGAAAAAGATTGTTTTGTATTTCTTCATCCCCAACATCATTGTTGAAAAGAACTTATTTGAGTTAAAAATTAGTACAATGATCAATAACAGAAACTTTTGACAATTGACAACTTTGTAGTTTACATCCAATTAACATGATTATATGATTTAGAATAGAGAAATAACTTTTCTTTAGTTTCCGGGTTTGAAGCATCAATAGGAGGTATATGATTCAATGGCGTTTGAAGCATCAATGGGAGTAATATTGTTTAATGGTATCCAATAAGACATAATTAGTATTGCACCTTGTAGATGATATCAAAATTTAGATAAACAAACTTTTTTTTTACTATTATCATTATGCCGCTTGTTATTTTTCTTTTGAGGTATGGCATGGGAAACAACAAGCACAAATGCTTGAAATTCAGAAAAATAAGAAAAAGAATGCAAGAAGAGTTATTTCTGAGAACCTAAAATTCACCGAAATGAGAATGCAAAAAGAGTTATTTCTGTCCATTTGAGGAAAATCAGGGACCAGTAAATAAGTCTACATAATGCAACACAACCTGGTCCTTCTATCAATGTATCATTACTAGTCTACCATTATGTAACATACATTTATGCAATGCTTTTTCTAAAAAAATGAAAAGCACCAAAGTTCATGACAGATTCATGGATCTATCCCTAAGCCATTCCGTGTAAAATTTAACCTACAATGAAATGCATACTTGAGTTAGGACATATAAGAGTCAATTAATTAAGCACCAAAATCTTTTTTCTTAAGGGGATAAAACACCGAATTTCCTGGCAGATTCAGAGATCTTTTTTTTAGATGCCCGACGATACGCACGGGACTTTGTGCACGCTGCGTTGCATGTCATTCGGGCCCATTGTTCCACACCTCCCCCGCGGTTTGATTCTGAGACCGTCTGCCTAGCCCGGGAGGTTATACATCTTCTCACTGACCACAAGAGCCAGTTGAGTTCGGTGATTCAGAGATCTATTCTCATGCTGGTCAGCACAAATTCAAGATACAATGATATGCAAGCCTCCAATTTTTGCAATGTTATCAGTAAAATGCTCTAGGATCACTTTAAAAAAAAATTAATCTAAGGGTTGTTAATTGCTGAGTTTCAAAAATTAAGAACTCATGAGTTCCTCTAGGTTTTTGTTGTTTCTTGTGGAAAACGATTATACTTTGATTGATAATACAGTTATAAAGAGTATGATTTGAGTGCACACAAGCAATTCTCTTCAAGACCATATCTTGTTATTGATTCATTAGTGATATTGTTAAGGCTCATGCATGCATTTGATCTATGACATTGGCAATTCATAATCTGGAGATCTAATCACAATTTTCTCTTCCTTAATTAAGCTGATTGATACATCTTTCATTTTAGTTGGTATGTTAGTACGGGTATGTATATATATTTATACATCCTCAACTGGCCTTGTCGGCAATTCACGCTAGCAGCTACAATGTGGTTTGACGCAAGTTTCGATTGTTGCATGCTGGAAGGCCATGCCTTCTTTGTCTCTGCTTTTGTTTACAAGAATTAAAGCTTGCTTGTAACTTTTACTTGACTCACTTATAGAAGGGCAAAGTATGTTGACTCAATGATGTTATTTGGTATTTGTATAGTTCGATAGGAATCAAAGGTGCGGCTGTAAATGAATACGAGTCATCCCATTATTGATGCTTTAAACCTGACATTTGAACAAGTGATTGTTCTATTGGCATAGTGCTAATCAGATCAGAGTCTTATGTTGCAGATCATAATGAAGTAAGATTTTTATGCTAAGGATGGATTCTGCTTTCCTCTCGTATGTATTGCTTTCCCACGCATCTTCTCTGACTGAGATTTAGAATCCTTTGTGATTGCAACAAACAAAGCTCAAGAAAATTTTGCTCGGTCAAAAGTCTGTATGTATAATGTTTATGGAAACATTATTAGTCCCACATCGCAAAGGTTAAGTCATTGGAGTGAGAGGAAATTAGTATAAAATAAGATCCAAGGGCCATTGGGAAACTCATCTTTGCGCTTGGGGCAATGACGCAGCTAGTGAGGTTATAACCGAGGCGCGTCAATTGCTAGTTGAAAACTATTTCCAAACCCCCTCTATGCTCATTCAGTTGGGCTTAGTGAATTTTTGGAATCGCTCCCTCTAACCAAGGGTAAAGCCATACAAATCATTTATTTGCTAAATTTTAGACAGTAGTGATTCTATCATCAAAATACACTAGGTCCTTCAAAACCCATGTTGGTTTGGGACAACATTATTTTTCAGGTCCTTAAAAATCATTGTTGGTTTGGGACTACATTATTTTTCACAAATGATGCCGTAAGAACAACTGTAGGATTCTAGCACCGCAGCATTTGTTGTTTTTCACAAATAATGTCGTAAGAACTATAGGATTCTAACAACGGAGCATTTGTTGGGCTGGTCCATTTTTTTTACATGCACATTGTGACTAAAGGAAGGAATATATAAAACTATACTCCAACAATAACTATATATCATTTTACTAACCCATAAATTAATTAAACTAGTATATTAATTCTAAATAATTTTTGCATGCTGTTAATTCTAAATAATTTCTATTTTTTTTCTAGCTCAAGTTGTCAGGACTGAGCAGCCCTTTATCTTTAATACCTGTCGTTCTTAATTTTCTTGGTTGAAATTACATAAACCAGAGTTTGGGTCTATATGTTCACTTTTGTTTTTTGGGGATTGATCTCCCAAAACTTTATGCTTTACAAAACTAATTAGCTCATAGTGTAGAGCACCATATTTTATGTAATTTTTCTTTTGGTCGTGCTTGTTTTCGGGTCCATCTAAGTTCAGTGCTGAAACTTGATGCAATACGTATACCAAATGGCTTATTGGAGAAGAAGAACAGTGCTCTATGAAGAGTATGCAAGAGAACCCCTTTGACGTAAAAATACGTATATTTCACCTTGGGTGCATTAATGTGTTGTCATAACTCCTCGTGCATACTAATCATACTGCACTTAGTCTCCTAGCAAAAGTGCGCCAGTCATACTCCTTGAGCCAGTTGCGTATTTTAGTGCGTATTCAATCAAAGTTTTTCTATAAAAGCCAAGAAAAAGTATGCCACAGTCAGTTTGCACAGTTTCTTCGAGTTGGCAATCTGGCTCACTTTTCCTATGTTTTATCAGCTGGCACAGTTTGCTTACGTTTGGTAACTCGTGCACTTTTTCCTCTTCGTTTCCAGAGGGGCAAAGCTTCGGTTGGTTTCTCAATTTATGTGTTATTGATTTGTGTGCTCCTCGACTGTTGAGCTTTGACCTCGGATTGTGTGTTTTGTCTTATAGCTAGCTTGCTAGCGTACTTTCCCTGAAAGTGCACTTTATTCTTGCCTACGAACTTTTGTCAAGTGCGCCATCCTTTGTAGCTCACGCACTTTCTTGCGAAAGTGCACCACTGCCTCGTTTTAGTCGTTTGTGTGCCACTGCCTCATTTTAGTCGTTTGTGAGCCACTGCCTAAATTTTAGTCATTTGTACGCCACTGCCTAGTTTTAGTCGTTTCTGCGCCATTGCCTAGTTTTGGTCGTTTGCATGCCACCTTACTTCTATATATTTTGTGCGCCAACTTGGTTTATGCGCTTACTATTTTTTGCTCACGTTGAGCCCTGTAGATATGGCCCTATTGTCACGACCTGCACCCGATGTAGTGGCACGAGAAGTGAACAACGTCCAGTACCCTATGTAGGGGCTCACGTTGAGCCCTGTAGATATGGCCCTATTGATACTTCATCTCGAATTTCAAGCAAGTACATTCTCTGAGAGTTTTCCATTTATGATATCCTCTATGTTTCTTGTATTTAGTGTAGATATCCTTGACTTTTCTGACACTTGGTTACACAGATTGGTATTCCTGGAACCTGTCATGAGATATTATTCTAGTAGTTCCTGGCGTATCTCTTGTGCGAGCCACGTTGTTCTTGTGCGAGTATGGAAATTGAGTCATGAGAAGAGTCGCAACTTCTCATAGAATCCCATGTCATAAGATGTCATGGTTGGATCCGCTATACCAGTCGGGGGCGGGGAGTATTTAGTGTAGATATGTGATCATTCCCCCAGAATTTTGTTTTTATTGAATAGTGTTAATCATACACTACACGTATGATTAACTAGGCCCGTGGTTCTTGAGCATTATCCAAGCCGATCACATGTTGTCACTGGTACTCACTAACTTAGATTGTTATTTTATTTTCCATATATGATGTTCGTATCTCCTATATTTATTTCCTATATTTTCTTATTTAAGTATATTCCTGCCATGCTCTATTTCTCTCGTTTATGCTCTCTATTTACTGTTACATAGTTTTTATCATTTATTGGAATTGCTTTTAATGTTGTACTTTGCTCCTTTCCTGACTGGATATATTTTTCCCAGATGACACTAAGGAGTGGTATCCTACTCACAACGGGCCTCATGACGTAGTTGGCTTAGAGCTAGAGACTGTGCCGGCTAACTCCGTGCTAGCCGCCGCGGTAAGACGGGGGGCTCAAGAGGGACTCATCCCGGTTGTGGCAGATGATAATTTACCATTAGCTTAGTAAATATGCTTATATTATACTAAATTTGTCTCCAGATTTAACAGTTAGTATTTTTATTCGAGACTCATTAGATATTACTCCATGTCTTGTGAGTTGTACTCTTCAGTTCTTTATATCATATTTTGTGCGTTGTTCCATCTTATATATTTGTCATTGAGTATTCATATATCATTAATGGCTTTTATATATCTTATTAATCATTATTGCTAGTTAGATAGTTTACCCAAACAATATTCTACCACCGATGTTGCAGTGTAGGCTTGACATTGTTCACTACTCGTACCCCTACATCCGGTACGGGTCGTGACACTTTTTTAGTGGTAGCCCATGCAGGTCCTCGAGGTCGCAATTAGTCCAATTTGTAGTGGTGCTCTGAATTAAGTGCTATTACGAGCCTGTTTTAGGATTTATGATATGGACTATAGGTGGAGAATACTCAATCAAAACATGGAAAAACTTTATTTTTTATTTTGACTATTCTTCCTTGATATTGATAATTGAGATTTAACTGTTCTTCTTTAAACACATTCTATCTTGTGCCATATTAATTCTTTTCTTTCGCTTTGCCTCAGGATGCCGCCTAAGACTCGATCACAGTATGGAGGAGCAGTTTCTGAGGGATCTATAATTTTTTGAGAGCCTGCACGAGTCACTTCTCTGGTGGTTGGCGTATTAGCTGCGTTCGAAGATTCACCTCCAGTACAAAGGGCTATTCCAGTTGTGTCTGAGGGACTTCCACCTCCACCTTCCGTGCCGACATATGCGACTCAGATGTTCGCACTATTTTACGAGATGCTGGAGGTTGAGAGGGCCCAGTCAGAGGCTTTCCAGAGGCAGACCGACGTGTTATGGCAGGGTATTGAGAGTGCTCATCAGCTTGCCCGTGCTACAGTAGAGAGAGGTTCCAATCCAACAGCAAGTTGCTCTGTAGGTTGCTCTGCTTCGGTCGAGTAGTATCTAGGACTTCAAGAAGCTGGAACCTCGGGTCATCAAGGGGATCGAGGATATCATCTATGCTGATGATTGGCTCGAGGATATCGAGCATCTCAAGAGGGTATCCTGTCTTGCTAAGGATCTGAAGGTTGAAGCAGTGGGAATTCAGATCATCGACATCGCCCGTACTTGGTTCAGAAATGAGCTACTTCTTGCTGATGTGAGGCAGTCTTGGGAGGTTTTTAAGGACCTATTCAAGAGAAAGTTCTTTGCTCGAGTGGACATGTTAGACTTGGGGAGACAGTTTGAGAGCCTTACTCAGGGGAGCATGTCTGTGGAAGAGTATGCCGCAGAGTTTGAAAGGTTGAGCCAATTTGTGTAGTATTTGGTGAGGGAGCCAGAGGTTCGGGCTATCTATTTCTATGAGGGTCTGAACTGGAAAGTAAAGATCCTCATTTTTTCTTTCTATCAGTCGTATTCTGAGATACATGCGAAGGCATGCAAGATTGAGAGGGAGTTGAACTTAAAGCCAAAGAGAGACCACGATTTTTTTTGGGGGCTAGTAGTAGCGCAGGGCCTGCAAGCATCCTCATCTCTAGTCTAGGCCTTTCCAGCAGCCATAACAATATCTCACTCCAGCTAGGGCTCCGGTTCATCAGGCACCACAGCAGCAACAGAGACACTCATAGCACGCTTCCTGCCACTACTGCAAGAAGTCCAGCCATATCTAGGAAGCTTGCAGGAAGAGGTTGGGAGTTTATCTGTATTATGGCGTAGAGGGGCATCAGATGAGATATTGTCCTACCAACCCTCGTCGTGCAGCCTTGGGAGCAGCTCCAGCTCGGAGAGCACCGACGAGGCCACTTGAAGTACGCCGAGGGGACCGCCGCTTCCGACCCAGCAGCAGCATTATGCCTAGCACCAACATCAGGGAGGTGCACCTTAGGGACTAGCGTTTGCTATGACGGTCGAGGAGGATGAGCCCACCGGAGATGTTATTGCAGGTTCTATTCTCCTTTATTCTTTTTCATCTTTAGCTTATTTGATAGTAGTGCTTCTCATAGTTTTGTATCTATTTTTTTTGCTTTGAAGCATCATTTGGTAGCTGAGTCTTTGCTTAGGACTTACAAGAACATGACCGGGGGTGGCATTATCCTGGTTAGTGATGTTTACATGGATCGAAGAGTTACTCTGGGAGGCCAGGAGCTGAGTGTGTGTCTACTTATAATGCCACTTCCAAGCTACGATATTGTACTCGGGATGAATTGGTTGAGTAAACACTATGCTAATATAGATTACAAAGGAGGTAGAGTTTTGTTTAGCCCGCTAGGAGAGCCAGAGTTTGAGTTTGCTAGAGGAGCTTCGGAGCAGGAATAAGGCATTATCTGTGGAGCCATGGTGGAAGGCAAAGAGTTATCGCATCTGCTGATAGAAGAGTTCTTGGATTTATTTTCTGAGTAGTTGTTCGGATTGTTGCCAGATCGAGATATTAAGTTCTCTATAGACTTGGTGCCCGGTGTAGAGCTGATTTCATAGCATGTCTATAGAGTGAACAACAATGAACTGGCCGAGCTGAAGAAGCAAGTGGATAAAGTGCAGGAAAAGGGGTTTATCATATCCAGTTCTTCACCGTGGAGAGCCTCGATATTTTTTGTACCGAAGAAGGATGGATTGGTCTGGATGTGCATCGATTATAGGACATTAAATAATCTCACTATCAAGAATAAATATCCGTTGCCACGGATTGACAACATGTTCGATCAGTTGAGCGATGCCAAGGTATTTTCCAAGATAGACTTGAGATCAGGCTACAACCAGGTGAAAGTGAAGCCGGAAGACATTCCGAAGACTACTTTTTGGACTCGGTATGGCCAGTAGGAGTTCATGGTGATGCCGTTTGGGTTGACTATTGCCCCGGCGGTATTTATGAATTTGATAAACAATGTGTTCCACCAGTACCTTAACAATTTTATGGTGGTGTTCATCGATGATATTCTTATATATTCGAAGATGCCAGAGGAGCACAAGTAGCATCTGCGAATTGTGTTGGATGTGTTGAGGAAGGAGAAGCTGTACCGGAAGCTGTCCAAGTGTGAGTTCTTCCTGGACAAGGTTGAGTTCTTAGGACATGTTGTGACATGTGATAGGATTTTAGTGGATCCGAAGAAGATCGTAGCAGCGGAGTCTTAGAAGGCCCCGAGTTCAGTAGAAGAGATCAGGAGTTTCTTGGATTTAGCAGGCTACTACAGGAACTTTGTGTAAGATTTCTTGAGGATTACTGAGACGATGACTAGACTCGCCAGGAAGGACACAGAGTTTGTTTGGACAGAGGAGTTCCAGGCTGCTTTTGAGGAATTGAAGAAGAGGTTGACATCTGCTCCTATTTTGACGTTGCCATCAGGGTCCTGAGGTTTCACTATTTATAGTGATTCATCAGGGAAAGGGTTAGGTTGTGTTCTCCAGCAGAATGAGAATATAATTGTCTATGCATCCACGCAATTATATCATCATGAGAAGAACTATCTTACCCATGATTTGGAGTTGGCAGCAGTCATCTTTGCTCTGAAATTGTGGAAATATTATCTATACGGAGAGTGTGTGAAGATCTTCACGGACCTCAAAAGCTTGAAGTATTTTTCACTAAGAAGGAGTTGAACATGAGGCATAGTTGGTGGCTAGAACTGATAAAGGATTTTGATATATCCTTATAGTATCAACCAAGGAAGGCCAATGTGGTTGCCAATGCCTTGAGGAGGTATCTGGTAGCTATATTTTTTATGGAGGACAGACATTTGTTGGAGGATCTGGAGAACCTAGGCATTGAGGTGATAGTTCCTAGGATTGTGATGCAGATGTGGGGTTCAAATATACATTCAAATTTGATGGACAGGATTAAGGCAACTCAGTATGATAACGTGCTTCTGAGGAGCATCAGAGCACAGTTTTGAGTCGGATTAGAGGATGATTCTACCATTGCAGAGGATGGTTCTTTGCGGTACGGTACTAGATTATATGTGCTTTGTAGGGAGATGCGTGAGGAGGTATTGCAGAAAGCGCATTGCTCTCAATATTCCATGTATCCAGGTGCCAACAAGATGTATCGGGATATGCAAGAGGGTGTAAGGTGGTATGGCATGAAGGGGGAGGTGGCACATGTTGTATCCAGATGCTTGGTGTGCTATTAGGTGAAAGCCGAGAGGCAGAGGCTAGGCAGTTTACTTCAGCCATTACCCATTCCAAAATGGAAGTGGAAGCACATTACTATGGATTTTGTGTCCGAACTTCTACGATCTCTAGGAGGGAAAGACGCGATTTGGGTCATCATAGACAGGTTGACTAAGTTGACCCACTTTTTGCCTTTTAAGGTAGGTCTGTCTATGGAGAAGCTGATAGAGTTGTATATGAGGCAGATCATCAGGATACATGGGATTCCCATCAGCATAGTCTCGGATCGGGATAGTCGTTTCACTTCTTATTTCTGGAGGAGTTTGCGGGCGATCTTGGGTACGCAGCTCTAGTTCAGTACTGCATATCACCCCCAGATGGATGGATAGTCAGAGAGGACCATTCAAACTCTCGAGGATATGCTGCATACCTATATACTAGATTTTGGGGGTTCTTGGGAGGATCATCTCTATTTGGTAGAGTTTGCTTATAACAACAGCTACCAGGCAAGTATAGAGATGTCACCATTTGAGGATCTGTAATGGTAAAAATGTTATACTCCCTTGTCATGGGACGATGTTGGAGAGAGAGCTTTGCTAGGGCCAGAGATAGTGGTGGATGCAGCGAAGAAGGTTAAGTTGATTAGGAATAGACTTCGGGTGGAGCAGGATAGACAGCGGCGCCAATAGCCACCGGAGACCTTTGGAGTTTGAGATATAGTTTTAGATTCTTGTTTTGTGCTTGATATTGGTTATTCGTTATCGATTAAGTTTTTAAGGTTGTGTTTTGTTCTATGTTGGAGGTCTGGTGTTTCTGAGGATTTCTCTGACACGAGGCACGATTCGCTTCGGTGGAGGCAAAAAGTTTAGTCCATGATTCATCATACCCTTCTGTATTCTCAAGAGGGTCAGTGTAGTTGCCTACAGACTAGACTTACCACTGACATTGGAGGGAGTTCATAATGTGTTTCACATGTCGTAGTTGAAACGGTACATGGCGGATCCTAGTCACGTATTGGATCACTCAGAGATAGATATTGGCCCTACTCTTAGCTAACTAGAGTAGCCAGTTAAGATTCTGGATCAGAGAGAGAATGTGATGTGGAACCAGACCATTCCTTTGGTACACGCCATATGGAGACATCACTCTTCAGGTAAGTTTATCTGGGAGAGGGAGGATGAAATGCGAGAGCATTATCCATATTTGTTTGTACCTTGAGGTATGTTCTTTCTTGATTCTATTTTTGCCTTTCTAGGGGTAGTTTCGTCTTTGAATTTTGAGGACAAAATTATTTTAACGGGGGTAGACTTGTCACTACCACATTTTCTAGGAAGGGTATTTTGGTTATTTTAATAATTTAATAATATTTGTGCAAGTTAATATTTAATTCTTGTATTATTTATTATTAACAGTAGGCTACATGATAATTTGGACTTGTATTAGTGGACCTAACTAGTTTAGATTGGACTCATGGACCAACATTATTTCTAGTTAGACTTGACCCCAACAATCAAGTCCAATTCTTTAAGTTTGTGATTAATTAGTCAAACCATTAGGAGAAGAATCTTCCTTTCTTAATTACTTTCTATATGACAAGCCCAATAGGGGTGTTTTAGACCTTGCATACTTGCTTGAACCCCAAGAAATAGGTCGGGCACTATTTAGGGAGAGGAGTTTCTCTCTTCTCTCTTTTTTTATCCAAAATTCTAGATCTAAAATTTCTCTCTTCCAAATTCCTTCATTCCTACACCAATCCCTACCCAAATTCTATTCCAAATCCTTCTCTACTCACCATTGGAGGATATTGGAACAAGCAGGAGGCAAGGATCTACAAGAAGGTGAATAGTGCATAAGTTGAAGGCTCTTTGCATCCATTTGGAGACTAGCATTGGAAATTCATCTCCCAATAGGTACAATTCAGTTTTCTAGGGCTACCCATAGAAAGAGAAATTAGGTTCATAGGAGACCCATTGAGAAAGTTATATTGTATTTTATGTCAATTTTGTAGGAATTCCGAGATTGACACATCATGAATTTGTCAATATGGACCAAATTAACATGTGTTAGGTTGTGTGAGATTAGTGTCGTGTCCATAATTGAATACGTGTAGGCTGTATCATGATATTTTGGTGATAGGGGTTGATTTGAGTCTGGTTTCCCTTTGACACCGGGGTTTGAGCATGCCACATTTTGATACAAGCACGTAGTGATGTAGCTAGCACTTTATATTACTCTTAATTATGATTTTAGACTTGCTCGTAACTTTTGTGATACGTTTGGATTAAGAATTGGTAGCAGACCGCAAGCGTATCATAGATTGGTGGGATACGGTGCGATGCACGCCAAATGTATGTATAATTGTTATATTAACTTCATGTACCCATATTACTATCCTTCATATCTATTTTGTATTGTTTAGAGTATTTAATTGATGTGTATATATATATATATATATATATATATATATATATATACATATATAGGCTTGTATATGAGATGGAGGGGGGGTCACTGTTATTGTGGTCTGTGTGTTGCTTTGACTGCACACTGGGATGGTTAGATAGGGTCTTGGTCTTGTGTGCTTGTGCACAGTAGATACTGGTCAAATGGAGCAAGGCAGGAAGAGCAGCACTGTGTGCTAGAACACAGTCGGGTTGCACTGCAGGACAGTTGTAGGTTGTGTAAGAATGTGGTCTGAAACTAACTGAAGGGGATGTGAGCTCAGTTGCTTGGTGCAACAAGGGAATAGGAGAAGCAAGAGAGAGGGGGGTTGCATTATGCAAATGTGCACAGCACAGTGGTATAGGGGTCTATTAGCAGCCGACAACAAAGGTTGAGGGCTGTTATTGATGGTTTAGAGGATGGTAGGAATATTAGTTGTGTGAATTAGATGTTAGTTAATAAGTAGATGTTATCAGTTAGTTGTAATGGTGTAAATTAATTATTAGTTTAATTTAATAGAGGAATGTTAGTATTGTTTAGTATAGGTTAATATATATATAGAAGTTAGTAACAGTTTATTGTTAGTATTAGTGGATTAGTTGTATGTTAGTAAATTGTTAATGTTAGAAGTTAAGGATTATAGTAGTTGTTAAGAGTTGTGTAGAGTTCGTTGTTAGCATGTTTTCTAGTTAGTAGTTAAATATCAGATTAGTGGATAAGATAGATATATGTGAGTTAGCTAAAACACTATATATTAGTGTATATAGATACTAGATAGTCTAAATATTAGTGAGGGTAAGTTGGTTTTTGGTTACCTTGAGCAATCCCAAGGTAAGTGAGATGAGATATCATGGAGTATTGGTATCTCATACCAATGGGTAGGTAATTGTCTTGTTGGCTCAAAACCAAGTTTTATATCTTGCTTGTATAGTATTAGTTATACTAAAAGGTAGTTATATTAGAGTATCTTGAGATATAGTATCGTATCGATACTCGGGTATCCTAATATAGCTCATATAGCCTAGTTATGTAGTGTTTGGACCTAATAAACTAGAGATCGACTCGTACAACCTAGAAATAGTTAGTTTAACCAAGTTTGACTAGTTTGACCTAAAGTTGACTGTTTTGACCTAGAAATGGCCTTATGACCTAGATTTGGACTTGTTTAACTTGTTATCATTTCCAAATCTTGTATTGATATAATATTCCATATTTAGGTCTTCGAGGCACCATTTCGGATACTGGTTGATACTTCATCTCGGATTCCAAGCAAGTACATTCTTTGAGAGTTTTCTATTTATGATATCCTCTATAATTCTTGTATTTTGTGTAGATATCCTTGACTTTTTTGACACTTGGTTACACGAATTGGTATTCTTGGATCCCGTCATGAGATGTTATTCTGGTAGTTCCTGGCGTATCTCTTATGCGAGCCCCGTCGTTCTTGTGCCAGTATGGACACTGATTTATGAGAAGAGTCACGACTTCTCATACAATCCCGTGTCATAACGTGCCATGGTTGGATCCACTATACAAGTCAGGGACGGAGAGTATTTAGTGTAGATATGTGATCATTCCCCCAGAATTCTTGTTTTCCTTGAATAGTGTTAATCATACACTACATGTATGATTAACCAGGCCTGTGGTTCTTGAGCATTACCCAAGCCGATCACATGTTGTTACTGGTACTCACTCACTTAGATAGTTATTTCATTTTTCATATATGATGTTCGTATCTCCTGTATGTATTTTTCATATTTTCTTATTTCAGTATATTCGTGCCATGCTCTGTTTCTCCTATTTATGCTCTCTATTTACTGTTACATAGTTTTTATCATTTATTGGAACTGCTTTTAGAGTTGTACTTTGCTCATTTCCAGACTGGATATATTTTTCACAGATAACTTTGAGGAGTGATATCCCACTCACTATGGGCCTCAGGACATAGTTCGCTCAGAGATAGAGATTGTGGCTCAGGAGGGACTCATCCCGGTTGAGACAGATGATACTTTACCAATAGCTTAGTAGATAGGCTTATATTGTACTAGATTTGTCTCCAGCTTTGACAATTAGTATTTTTTATTCGAGACTCATTAGATATTACTCCTTGTCTTGTGAGTTGTATTCTTGACGATTTAGTTCTTTATATCATATTTCGTGCATTGTTCCATCTTATAGATATGTGATTAAGTATTCATATATCATTGAAGGCTTTTATATATCTTGTTGATCATTATTACCACTTAGATAGTTTACCAAAATAGCATTCTACCGTCAATGCTGTAGGGTAGGTTGGACGTTGTTCACTACTCGTGCCCCTATATCGGGTGCGGGTCATGACAATAGGGCCATATCTACAGGGGTCATCGTGCACAGAAAACAGTAAGCGCACAAAGCAAGTTGGCGCACAAAATACATAGAAGTAAGGTTGGTGCGCAAACGACCAAAACTAGGCAATGGTGAACAAACGACTAAAACTAGGAAATGGCGCACAAATGACTAAAACTTAGGTAGTGGAGAATAAACGACTAAAATGAGGCAGTGGCGCACAAACGACAAAACCTAGGCAGTGGCGCACTTTCGCAGGAAAGTGCACGAGCTACAAAGGATGGCGTACTTGACAAAAGTGCGCAGGCAAGAATAAAGCGCACTTTCAGGAAAACGAAGAGAAAAAACTTGTCAGCCGAGGGGCATACAAATTAACAACATAGAAATCGAGAAACCAACCAAAGCTTTGCCTCTCTGGAAACGAAAAGAAAAAAGTGTGCGAGTTACCAAACGTAAGCAAAGTGCACCGGCTGATAAAACATAGGAAAAATGAGCCAGATTGTGAACTCGAAGAAAATGAACAGACTGACTATGACGCACTTTTTTTTGGTTTTCTAGGAAAAACTTTAATTGAATACGCACCAAAATATGCCACTGTCTCAAGGAGTGTGACTGACGCACTTTTTCTCGGAGACTAAGTGCAATATGATTAGTACGCACGAGGAGTTGGGACAACACACCAATGCACCCAAAGTGAAACATACGTATTTCTATGTCAAAGGGGTTCTCTTGCATACTCTTCATAGAGAACTATTCTTCTTCTCCAGTAAACCATTTGGTATACGTATTGTATCAAGTTTCAGCACTGAACTTAGCTGGACTCGAAAACAAGCACGGCAAAAAAAACATAAAATATGGTCCTCTACACTATGAGCTAATTAGTTTTGTAAAGTATAAAGTTTTGGGAGATCAATCCTCAAGAAAACAAAAGTGAACCCATAGACCCAAACTCGGGTTTATACAATTTCAACCAAGAAAATCAAGAATGACAAGTATTAAAGATGAAGGGTTGCTCGGTCCCGACAACATGAGCTAGAATCAAACAGAAATTATTAATAATTAATAGCATGCATAAATCCATGGTTCTTCTCTTGTGCAAGATATACTTGTCTACGGAGGGAGAAAAAACCTAAGAGAGAAAAATAGAAAAAAAATAATGAGCAGAGAGAGAACTAGGAGTATATAGGATTAGGTTTGTGATGTGGAACGTTGGATTACTCAAACCCATCATAGCCACACATGCCACCAACCAAACCAAACCCACTCTTCTCCATAACTCACGGGTCCGGTATAAACAAAGGTCGGACAAGCAATCAACATGCGCCAAAGACAACATGTGCCAAAGACAACATGGGCCTAAGTGCGCCGGGAAAGGGGAATGACATATAATGTTATATATAAGATATTAAGAAGCAACAACAACAACTATATAAAAGAATAGTTGATAACTAATATACAAAAGTAACGAGAACAGTTGACAACTAAAGCAATATGCAATATAATAAGCATTAACCAAATAACCAATAAGTAATATAATAGGCCTAAAGTAAGCATTAAGCAATATAATAAGCATTAACCAATATTCAACATCAAGTAATAATAACCAATATTCAACAACTGCCTACGCGCGCCTATGTATTCCCCTAGTCGCCTCTAGGCGCCCGTCACCTAACACGAGTTTTCCTTCTCCAGGTCGAGGTGGGCTTCCCCCAACCTGCTCGCCTAGGCCGCCTATGCGTCGCCTGTGACAACATAGACTCTACCTAAACGTTCTATGTCCATTTTAATAGAATACCAATATATCCTAGCAGATCCAGTCAGTTTTATTTTGGCAAATCAGATGCGTCTCTCGTCACATATTTTGAACCACTCAAAATAATTGTCTATGTTAGACCAACCAATCACTAAATGCCTTAGGATCAAGGCATCGTCAAAGAATGGGACCTCTACCTTTACTTTCTTAGTGATGTCATCACCTCAAAATTTATAGTTCCAGTCGCTTGGACGATATTTCTCATCGAAATCATCATAGATATAATAGGAAATCTAGATCTATGTTTCTCTCTCTTAGGTGAAGCAGGATTATCAAGGTTATGCCTTTCGCGGTAGGGTGTATAAAAAATTTAGAACCCTCCCTAGCATGTTGTGTTGTATATGCATTTGGTCCGCTAACGATTTTTCCATTCCTCAATGAGATGGATCCCGTATGATTATTTGGTGGGGTTGTTCAATGACATATATTGCTTCCATTTGATTGACTCTAGCATTCAAAGTCTCTATCTGCATCTGCATTGAACCTATATTTTATTTGAGTTTTTTTTTTGAGTCTAATATCGATGAAGAAAAATTACCAAACAAATCACTACCTTCCATGTTAGCTCCTGTTACGTAAATGCATAAACACAAGGTTAAACCTAGGCTCTCATACAAATCTGACACGAAACAGGAACTTAAGTTCCACTAATCTAATTTTACAATTAGGGTTTATAGGATTTTTAACTACTGAGCAAGTTCTTTGTTTTGATTCAATAGGAAATAGTGGAAGGAGACTTAGTTACTGTTATTGGTTTACCTGAAAGAGTATAATTCTACCGCAAGCCGTCGAGAAAGATGCAAACTTCGTCTACGATGGATAGGTCTTCAACATGTTCTTGAACCCCTTAAGATATGGTACACAACTCCTAATTAAGGAGGAAGACCGCATGCGCCACTCGTAAATGACATAGTCGATCTGAATTTGACTTGGGTTTCGAAGAATTCTGATGTCAATTCGTTGTTATGCATACTAACCTCAAAATAACAAACAAATAATGATAATAATAAAGATAAACACATAATTTATTGATTCCTAAGGAATATAAACTTCCTATCCAAAATAACATCCAAATAAAAATAAGAATAACGAAATATCATTTTCTCAACCAAAATATTTCTTTCTTAGATTATGCAAGCATAACTAATCCAAAACTCTGACTCATTTCTATTTTATCATGGTAGAATCTGATCACGATCAAATTTCCAGGGGACATTGGGCTTGATCTGGATCCTAACGGGTATTCTAATTCAGTCTCGCCTCCAAAAACTTTGAAATCTAGAACTCCAGGTCGGGTGAATACCGTACAGTTTTAATATACTAGTTTAATTAATTTATGGGTCAGTAAAATGATATATATCTATTGTTGGAGTATAGTTTTGTATATTCCTTCCTTTAGTCACAATGTGCATGTAAAAAAATGGACTAGCCCAACAAATGCTCCGTTGTTAGAATCCTATAGTTCTTATGGCATAATTTCTGAAAAACAACAAATGTTGCGGTGCTAGAATCCTACAGTTGTTCTTATGGCATCATTTGTGAAAAATAATGTAGTCCTAAACCAACAATGATTTTTAAGGACCTAAAAAATAATGTTGTCCCATACAACAAGGGTTTTGAAGGACATGGTGTATTTTGAGATAGAATCACTACTGTCTAAAAAAAATAGCAAATAAATGATTTTTATGGATTTACCCTTGGTTAGAGGGAGCGATTCCAAAAATTCTCTATGCCCAACTGAATGAGCATAGAGGGGGTTAGAAAATAGTTTTCAACTAGCAATTTATGCGCCTCGGTTATAACCTCACTAGCAGCGTCATTGCCCCAAGCACAAAGATGAGTTTCCCAATGGCCCTTGGATCTTATTTTATACTTCTTTCCTCTTACTCCCACGACTTAGCCTTTACGACATTATACAGACAGACTTGCTGACCGAGCAAAATTTTCTTAAGCTTTGTTTGCTGCAACCACAAAGGATTCTAAATCTCATTTAGAGAAGAAGCGTGGGAAAGCAATACATATGAGAAGAGAGCAGAATTCATCCTTAGCATAAAAATCTTACTTCAATATGATCTGCAACATAAGACTCTGAGATGACCGGCATGAGAATAGATCTCTGAATCACCGAACTCAACTGGCTCTTATGGTCAGTGAGAAGAGGTATAACCTCCCTGGCTAGGTAGACAGTCTCGAAATCAAACTACGGGGGAGGTGTGGGATAATAGGCCCAAATGACATGCAACGCAGCGTGCCCAAAGTCCCGTGCGTATCGTCGGGCATCTAAAAAAAGATCTCTGAATTTGTCAGGAAATTCGGTGTTTTATCCTCTTAAGAAAAAAGAGTTAGGTGCTTAATTAATTGAATCTTATATGTCCTAACTCAAGTATGCATTTCATTGTAGGTTAAATTTTACACGGAATAACATAGGGATAGATCCATGAATCTGTCACGAACTTTGAAGCTTTTCGTTTTTTAGAAAAAGCATTGCATAAGTGTATGTTACATAATGGTAGACTAATAATGATACATTGATAGAAGGACTAGGTTGTGTTGCATTATGTAGACTTATTTACTGGTTACTGATTTTCCTTAAAAGGACAGGAATAACTCTTCTTGCATTCTTATTTATGTGAATTTTGGCTCTCCGCCTGATCTTGTGTTGCATATGAATGAGTGCTAGACGAGATTTTTGGGGTTTGATTATGTGATTGAAAAGAATATAAGTTAGGTTCATAAAAATCAACACTTCTTTTTCTTGTTGTTCTGAATTTCAAGCATTTGTGCTTGTTATTTCTCATGCCATACCTCCGATGAAAAATAACAAGAGCTTAATGACAATATTAAAAAAAAAATTTGTTAATCTAATTTTTTAAATCATCTACAAGGTGCAAGACTAATTATGTCTTCTTGGATACCATTAAACAATATTACTCCCATTGATGCTTCAAACGCAATTGAATCATATACCTCCTATTGATGCTTCAAACCCAAAAATTAAAGAAAAGTTATTTCTCTATTCTAAATCATATAATCATGTTAATTGGATTAAATTACAAAGTTGTCAATTGTCAAAAGTTTCTGTTATTGATCATTGTACTATTTTTTAACTCAAATAAGTTCTTTTCAGCAATGATGTCGGGGATGAAGAAATACAAAACAATCTTTTTCTTTCTTTCCTAGAAATTTGTAGGGTCTACACTATTGGAGTTATCAAATAATTAGGAGCCACACATGTAAAATTAATTGTGTTGTGTTATCTAAATAATTAAGATAAATTAAAGTGGTCTAACTGAATAATAAGCTTAAGGATATAATTGTCATGGAGATAATGTGTAGATACCTTGAGAAAAATCTAATTTTATGAGGGGCCAAATAAGAAATATCTAAAACCTAGAATATATATATATATATATATATATATATATATATATATATATTCATTAGGGGTTATGGACCCCAATTTGTAAGGCCACAAAATAAGAGGATTTTCTATTTCCTGTTCTACTCTTCATCCCTATCAACAGAGAGAGAAAAAAAATTTACCTTTGTCAATAAGGGTCGCATCATATTGGAAGATCGAACCATAAAAACAGACATTCGCTACAAGACCAATCTAGCTAAGTGATGGATTTATGTACGCTTTCGCAATTAATTACCATCTCCATCTCATGAATCAACGAAAAAATCTAACATACACAACATTCAGAATTAAATTTTGAGTTTGTTATTAGAAAAACTTAGAAAACATTTTTAAGGTTATGGGTTCACATGAAATTCAGTTCAGTTTAGAAAGTGATATATATATATTTGTGAGGATATTGTATTTCTTTATATGTGAGATAGATTTGTTGAGCATTGTGTATTTCTCTTGGCAACTGTATAAGAATAAGTGTGAAAAACCACAGTCGAATGTCAAAGAATAAGGGTGAAGGGGAAGTTGTGGAACTAGTCAAATATAAAGCTTAGAGAAGTATTTGAGAGAGAATTTCATGATGTTTATTCATCTCACGATGGAGAATCTATAAATTTACTATATATGATTGTATTTTTTTATATGGTAATTACTAAATACAATATATTTCTACCATATACATGTACTACCATATCTATGGTATTCCTATGTGGTAAGAACTCAACATATAATATTCCTACCATATATAAGTACTACCATATATAAGTACTACCATATATGATGGTATTTCTATATGGTAAGTATTAAACACAAAAATATTACCATGACTCATGCTAACACACTCTCTCAAGTTGGAGCATAAACATTGATCTCCAACTGGCACAATAAGTCATAAAAGTTTTCTTAGAAACACATTTTGTAAGAATATATGTTTGTTGTTCTTTAATAGAAACAAAAGAAAAGCTAATAAATTTTGCATATGGCTATTACTTTATGAAATAATGATCAACCTCCACATGCTTAGTATCTTCAGGAACATTCGACTAGTCGAGACTAGCAATTTGACTGGATTCAATGGGTCAATCTTTATATTTGACGGGTCGAATGTCTGAGTTCGACGAATTAAAATAATGGTTGAATCGGCTGTAACATCTGTGTCTTAGTTCGACAGGTAGATAACTTTCATAAGACCCATCAAAATACCTTCTTCATATGTCCCTCCTTCATACACTTCTTATTTACCATGATACAAACTCATCAAAATATGAATTCTTCCATTTAAGAGTAGTGCTAGTAGATAAAAAATAGCTCATAGTATAATACTTCTAGACATTAGTATCGTTGAGCTTGGTACCTCTAAATGATCTATATATTGAATTCGAGTTTTGAAAGTGACCTCAACCTTCTGGACTTCATTAATCTTATAAGGGCCTTCTTTTGTATCACCCATTAAAAAATGTAGCAGATTCAACTAAACAGACATATTTGAATCCGAGATTTTGACGGTGACCTCAACCTTCTAGACTTCATTGATTTTAGAAGAACCTTCTTTTGTATCACCCAATAAAAATTGTAGCAGATTCAACTAGACAGACTTATTTCAATGGGTCGAATAAAATTGATCTAAGAAACAATTAAATTGAAAAAAAAGTTTTTAAACTAATCTAAGAAATAATCAAATTGAAAATAAATAGACAAAGTCCTCATGGATCTTTGCTCTAATATCAACTCAAATATAGATTTTGGAGAAGTATTTGAGACAAAAAAAAAATCTTAGATGTTTATTCATCTCACAACGGAGGCTATATAAAGGGGTTTGTATTATCATATATGATTGTATTCTTATATGGAAATTAATAAATATAGTATATTTCTACCATATACAAGTACTACCATATACAATGGTATTCTTATATAGTAAGTACTAAACACAATATATTACCATATACAAGTACTACCATACATGATGGTATTCCTATATGGTAAGTACAAAACAGAAAATATCAATATGACTCATGCTAACAAAACTGACACTAATGGACGGAGAAAGAAAGGCCCAAATATTCTTCCTTCGTTGTTGATTGTTTCTTAGATTAGTTCAACAACTTTCTATTCAATTTGAGTGATTAGATCAGTTTCTGATCGAGAACTTTTTTAATTTGGTTGTTTATTAGAACAATTTTTGGTCAAACACTTCTACCTTATATCAGAAAGAACTGATTTGACCCATCGAGTATTTCTTTCGACCTAGCAAAATATGTCAATCTAGTTGATTCTGCTATAAGTTTTTAATGGATGATACAAAAGAAGGCTCTTCTAAGATCAATGAGGTCAAGAAGGTTGACGTTACTGTCAACACTCCGATTCAATATCTAGATCATTTGGAGATACCAAACTCAATAATACAAATTTCTTATAAAATTTCTCTACCCGTCGAACCGAGACACATATGTTATAAGCGATCCAACCATTATTTGAACCTGTCGAAGTGAGACATTCGACCTGTAGAATATAAAGGTTGGCCCATTGAAACAAGTTATAGTCAAACAAATTTTGACTAGTCTAATTGCTATTCTCAACTAGTCAAATGTTACTGAAGATACTATGAATGTGGAGGTTGATCATCATTTCATAAAGTAAAAGCCATATGTGAAATTTATTAGCTTTTCTTTTGTTTCTATTGAAGAACAGCTGACAAATATTCTTACAAAACGTGCTTCTAAGGAAACTTTTATGACTCACTTTGTAAGTTGGACATGATCGATGTTTATGCTCCAACTTGAGAGAGCGCGTTAGTATGAGTCATGGTATTACTTTTGTTTTTAAAACTTACCATATAAGAATATCAACATATATGGTAGTACATGTATATGGTTAGAATATATTGTGTTTAATACTTACCATATAGGAATACCATTAATATGGTAGTACTTGTGTATGATAGAAATATATTGTATTTAGAAATTACCATATAAGAATACAATTATATATTGTAATTTTATATATTCTCCACTATGAGATGAATAAACATCGAGTATTCTCTCTCAAATACTTATCCAAACTTTATATTTCACAACTTCCACAATTTTCCCTTCATCCATTATTGTTCGACATTCAACCGTCGTTTCCACACTTATTCTTATACAATTGCCAAGAGAAATACAAAATTCTCAACACATATATCTCCTATGTAGAGAAATAAAATATCCTGACAAATATATCTTCACTTCCTAAATGGAACTGAATTTGAATGTGAACCCATAATTCGCCTTAAAAATATTTTCTAATTTCTGCAACTAACAAACTCATAATTTAATTATGAAGGTTGTGTATGTTAGATTTTTTCGTTGATTCATAAGATGAAGATGATAAATAATTGCAAAAGTGTACATGAATCCATCGCTTAGCTAGATTGATTTTGTAGCGAATGTATCTTTTTATGGTTCGATCTTGCAACTTGATGCGACCCTTAATAAAAAAAGATGCAATTTTGTCTCTCAGTTGATGGGGATGCAGAGTAGAACAGAAAAGGAAAAACCCTCTTTTTGTGGCCATACAAATTGGAGATCATAACCCCTAATATATATATATATATATATATATATATATATATATATATATATATATATATATATATATATATATATATATATATATATATATATATAATTTAGTCCCTCGTCAAATTAGATTTATCTATGAGGTATCTACACATTATCTTCATGACAATTACACCATTAAGCCTATTTTCCAATTAGACCACTTTAATTTGACTTAATTATTTAAATAGCAAACACAATTAATTTTACATGTACTGTGGCCCCTAATTTTTGGATAACTCCAACCATCTTTCACTATGCCACATATGTAATCTTATAAATGTGTTAACCTTATGTGCTCAAAAAATGCTATCTGAACCTTATGGTTATATCCGGACAATCTCGTCCATTAACCATATCAATATATGATCAAAGCTGTCTTTGTCATATTTAGCGTAACTAAACCATCAATGGTAACATATACCGTTATAGCTAAACGACATAGATCAATCATGGATGCCTAGCATAAAATTTACATGGAATGTAGTCAACTATGGAATGTGGTCAACTCATGTCAATTTTCAACTGATGTTCCTTTACTTTAATAAGATCAATACCTTAACAAAATAAAACAGAATGAACAGAATTTTTCATATATCTGATCAGAAATAACCAAAATAATTAAATACGTAAATATGTCCAAATCCAAATAAATAGCACCAAAATACATGAAGCACAAACTCCCACTATATTGCCATAGTCTTAAATAAGATAACACATATATAAGCAGTGTTCTCATGAAAGACCTTGAGTTGTAACCCTTTTGTGAGTGGATCCACTAACATAGAGTTTGTCCCAATGCGCTATATGGACACTTGACCATTCTGAATTTTTTCTTTCAAAACTAGAAACTTTATGTCAATATGCTTTGACTTATACTACATCATGTTGTTATTGGAATACAATACTGATGATTTATTATCATAATATAATTTCAGTGGTCTTCTAATACCCTACAGTATGTGCAGCCTTGTGACAAAATTTTGCAACCATATTCCATGATTGGATACCTCACAACATGCTATAAGCTCTGTTGTCATGGTAGAAGAAGCTATAAGTGTCTGTTTGACACTCTTACAAGATATATCTCCACTAACCAACATGTAAACATAACCTGATGTGGATCTCCTGCTGTCTTGGCATCCACCAAAAATCGGAGTCGGAATACCTTATGATCTCCAAATGATCTGATCCCCTATAATTGAGCATGTAATCCTTTATTCTCTATAAATTACTTAAGTAACCCATTCATTTGCTTTCTAATAATCCATTCGAAGATTGCTTAAATATCTGCCTAGAATTCCATCTATGTACGCAATATCCAGATGCTACATACTTGAGTATACATTATATTCCCTACAACTGATGAACAGAGAATTGATTGCATTTCTTTAGTTCAAGGCCATTCTTAGGGCACTAACTGATTTTGAACTTGTCTTCTTTAGCGACAGGGGAGTCACATGGTTGTATTCTTGCATGCCAAATCTTTTAAGCACTTTATTGATATAGCTCCGTTGTGATAATCCAAGAATACCTCAAGAACGGTCTAGGTGTATATGGCTTCTTAATAGAAAAAGATGTGTCACCAAGATCTTTCATTTGAAAGTTATTTGTTATAAATTTCTTACTGTCGTGCAACATGTCCATATTATTTGTAGCAAGCATTTTGTCATCGACATACAAAACAAGAAAAATATGTTTACTCCTACTGAATTTATGATACACACAATATTCAACAATGTTTATCTCAAAACCAAATGAGGTAACCACTGGGTAAAATTCGTAGTACCATTGATGAGAAGATTGCTTGAGTCCATAAATAGATTTTGTCAGTTTGCAAACCATATTCTTTGGGTCTTCCGACACAATTTTTTTTGGGTGCACCATATAAATTATTTCGTCAATGTTACCATTGAGAAATGCCATTTTGATATCCATGTGAAGTAACTCAAGTTCACAATATGCGACAAGTGTCAAGTCTCATATTGTTCTAAAAAAGTCTTTTGAAGAAACAAGAAAAGAAGTCTCTTTAAAATCAATCCCTTCCTTTTGAGTAATGCCATCAGCTACAAGATGTGTTTTATACCTATCCACATTACCCTTTGAATCCGTCTTGGTTTTAAACATCCATTTGTAACCAATGGACTTTGCACCTTTTAGTAATAAGATAAGTTCTTAAACTTTATTGTCTTGCATAGAATTATACTCCTCATTCATTACATCAATCCACTTTTGGTTGATTGAATCATCTTCCAGTATTCCGAAGTCTTCCTCATGTTCCTGGAGAATTATGACAAAATTATCGAAAATTATATTTCTACTTTCTCTGGTGGACTGTCTTAATGGCATTGGTTCTTGAGGTTGTTGAGTTTGTTCCCAGGAACAATTACATTATCTTGAATTGGGGTGCATTTATGTTGTCTTGTTGAGTTAGCTCAATATCGACTTGTAGAGGTAATTCGACATTGTCTTATTGAGGTTATGGATTAACTTCTTGATCAATAATGACAAGTATAGAAACCTGCACAATATCAAAAGTGATAGTAGAAATCAAAATTGATTCCTCCTATAAAAATATAATAATGTACCTGACTTTATTTCTCCCCCCAAACTCAACATCCTAAAAAAATATTGCAGTTTCTGTCATCAAAATTCCTTTATGTAGGATCGTAAAATTTATATTCCCTTGATCTCTCAACATAGATAATAAAGTAGCTGCTTACAATTTTGGTATGTTTTTCCTTTACACATTCAATATAGACATTAAAGTCTGTGAAGTCAAGGAAATCCAAAATACCATCAGACAAAAGTCGTTCAACTATATTTCTAAAGATGTGACCTAATCGCATATGCAAGAATAAGGCCAATTTTTTTTAATTTTGCGTTTATTACCAGATGATTTCACATGCAAGGTTTCTTTGTAAGATGAAATAGTTTAAAGCGAATATAGGTTATCATAAACATTAAAGACCAACAATATTTGAATTTTAATATAGATCAAACTTTATTGTTTCAAATGTACAATAATAGCCAAAATTTCCATTAAAGAAATAAAAATTAATTTTTTTCTGAAAGATGGTACAATAAAAGTGTCTATCAAATCCAAATAATAATTAGTTCCCAATAATAACCTAAAATGCCATATTGTTTACACTTCTACCGACTTTCCATCACCTACATAGATGTGTCTTTCACCATCACTCGGCTTTTAGTAGCTCAGACAACCTTGCGTAGAAACATTGATGTAGGCACTGTAGTAGAATCTATCCACTATGTGTTTTTAGGTAATGAAGCTAAATTAATCTTAGAACAGAAAAAATTAAAAAATATACCTTTCTTTACACGCCATGCATGGTACTTTGTACATTCCTTCTTTACGTATTCTGGCTTGTCACAAAAGAAACAACCCTTAGCTTCGCTTTGTTGTTTCTTTTGTGCTGGACCCTTACCATCTTCTGTATTCTCTCTCTTAGTGCCCTTATACTTATCTTTAGTGGTAGAAACCAAATTAGCACTTTCAGTCATATCATGCTTTAATCTCTCCTCTTCTTATAGAAAGTACGAAATGAGCTCATTTAGAGTCCATTTCTCCTTTTGGCAGTTGTAAATGACCTTAAACTAGTTGTACTGTGTAAGAAGTGGAAATAATACCAGATACACAAGTAAGTCATCAAACATGTCGAGCTTAAGTGCCTTAAGTTTTGAATCAATATAAGACATCTCCATGATGTACTCCCTTATGTTACTTTTGTCCTTATACTTCATCGTAATCAAGCACAACAAAAGTGTGCTTGTTTTTGTCTAATCATTCTTTGCAAATTATTTCTCAATTTCAACAGTGAATTGTTTGGCACTGGTAACTTTATCAGATACTGCACCCTTGAATGCTTCTGGAATGTCGCACTTTATGATTATAAGACCCACGTGGTTTATGTATTCCCACATCTCAAAGTTCGCTCTTTCAGTAGAGAAAGTGTCTTCCTTAGGAGCAGTGGGATACTCAATCCTAAGTGAAAGGTCTAGATCCACCGAGAACAATATATAATGTTCTCTTTCCAATCCTTCAAAGTTTGTCCCATTAAGCATGAAAATTGAATTCAAATTAACAGATATTGTTGCAACATTATGTCACTCTCCAATCCCAAAATATATAGGACCATAGTACGTAACAATGGCTTGCTATGTATCAAGCAGACTCTATCCCAATTAGAATACTTATACGCTATCTAGAGCTACCGAAAGCCAATAACTAGTCCAATAATCTATATCTCAATCCACATAAAACAAATATCAAGAATGAATAATATTGTTCATGGTCTACAGCATATTAGCATATATGTTCGAATACACTCGAAAGAATAACATAAGTCTATCAAAACTAGGCAATACAACATATAGTCATGGTATAAAATATAAAAAAATGGAAGATAAATGGTACCACTAGCGATATCTAAATCCTGCAAGAATAAGTCATCGCACCATCCTATTAGTCTCAATAGAGCTCAGCAGTAATCTGAAACAAACAAGGTTCTCAGGAGGGACGTAACAAGATATATAATATACATGTCAGTGTACTGTATAAAACATTCCTAAAGAAATAGTAAGAAAATGAACAAATATAAGTAAGAAAAGACGGAACATTCATACAAGAACAACTACGTATAAGTGAACTGCTGAAGAAAAACGGACTTACAAATACCAAGTTCCTACGTGAACACATGGCAAAAAAAAATCAAAACTGATAGTCAAAACCCTCGTCCCTAGTGTGGACTCGCAGGCTTGCACAAATAGCCAAACCTCGCCCCTAGTATGGACTCGCAGGTTTAGAAACCAAACACTCAACCCTCGCCCCTAGTGAGGACTCGCAGGCTGAGAAAAAAATTATAGAAACGGAATTGGCAGTTCAATTATAACACATTCGTCCTCCCCACTCCCCATAATATTGTACGACTCGGTCAAGGTACAAGTTCGAAAAAATCTAGTATGAACTATAATGCCAAAACATGAATAAGGATGATCTATCAACGTGACAACAAAACTAGTATGCATAATATGAGAGGAAAGGCATATCAACTAATCCACAAAATAAAACTAGATAACGACATGTAACAAAGAAAAAAGGAATCTAAGCATGTAAAATATTGTAATAGACAAGGTATACATGCCTATGGTCCAACGCTGTGTAGAGTCGAAAATACGGTGATCAAAGTCCAAGCCTATACAATCCAAAAAGACTACTAATAACTAATATAGATTAGTTTACAGATATTTAGAAATATTGGTTTATAAATTTATATAAGTTATACTATGATTATTCTTTACTTTGGTTTACTATTCAATATAAGTTTTAATCTTTTATTCATTTATATTTAGTTTAAGCTACAAACTTTATACTAGGAGTTATGTTACTTATTGAATTATATATCTATTATACTAGGTTATATACATAAGATACATGTCTATTTTGCCTATTAGTTTATTTAATTCCGTTGAAATTTTACTATTAAATGTCAACGGAATCATGTTCTAAACTAAAGGTTGTAGAAAGGTGGTAAGTCTTGGTATAAGTCTTAGGCATCAAAAGAGTCCACTAAATATTATTAATTTAAACTTTCTGATTTGAAGTCATATCAAATAAAATTGAGAAATATTTAGTAAATTTTGATTTAATTCATTAAAGTGCCTAACACTATAGCAAAAAAAAAAAATCTGTCGAGTATTATAGTTTGAGTATATTGCTTACAGAAAAAATAGTTTCTAAAAATTTTCAAAAGAGAACCCAAACATCCTTATTAAGGACGTTTTTAATTATTTCTTCTTTTTTTCCAAAAAATGTAGGAAATAATAATAATAATAATAATAATAATAATAATAATAATAATAATAAATGCCCTTGACAAGGACGTTTGGGGCTTTAAAAAATAATAAAAATGACAAAATACCTTACTAAGGACGTCCCTCCTTTTTCAGTCGAAAAAAAAAATTCAAACGTCCTTACTAAAGATATTTGGAGCTTTGGAAAAAAATAAAAATAAATGACAAATGTCCTTATTAAGGGCTTCCCTCCTTTAGTCCCGGCGTTTGGATTCTCTTTTGACAATTTAAAATAAAAAATATTTTCTCTCCGAAAAATATACTCAAATTACAATGCTCTAAAGAAAAAACTTGTAAACTCTATATGGTAGGTATTTATTCCATCAACATACAGCAGTTCTAAAAATACTAAATAGGAGGGAGGGGTTAAATGAAAACATACCTACTAAGTATAAGTTGTTCCTTTAGAAGAGTTGTTGCACCGGATGAGAACTCACGAGGACGGCGACCGAGTGACCCACGGTTTGATGACCATCCTAGCAGCCTGCGCCGATCGCCACGAAGGCAGCGAGAAGGCCGTTGCGTGCGTCGGCGGGAACAATGTCCGAGCGAGAGTGGGTGTAAAGGAGGCACGCGGAGGAGTCAGTTTCCGATCGAGAGCGTCGGCTCCACATGATCTATGGGAGTCCGGTGGGGTCTGAACTCGCCCGCGCGCGGCTGCGGCACCTCGGGGACAAAGGCTTGGTCCTGGTTGGCCGTCAAGTACGGGTGACGACACGGTTGGAAGAGGGTGTCGATCGAGGAGGAGAAGTTGGCAGAGGGACTTTGAGAGTTCGACCGGCAGGGGGGAATTCTAGGGTAGTAGATAAAAGTGAGAGAAGAGAGGTTGGATATAGAGTATATTGGGGAGGGAGCATCCTGGTTGAGTCTCTTCTTTTGTATACATATATATATATGGAATAATATAAATATACTATAGGAAGGGAGGGGATAGGTTTGCATATATATAGTAGTAGATTTTTTTATTTTTTTATTTTTTGGGAAGGCATGGGTCGGTCATACCGAATAATATGGAGGCTTTTTTTTATAATTCAAAACTTGATATTACTTTAGGGTATAGTTTGTTTCGCGGAATCATGGAGTTGGAAAAGAAAATTTTTGGATGCTAAAGAAATTGAAAAGGAAAGTAAAATGATATTTCCAATGGAAAGAAAATTATGAAAAAAAATAAATGGTTACCTCCGTCTAATCAAGGAGTCTCTTTTCCACCTTTATTATGTATTCACTTTTTTTTTTTCCAATTCTTTCATATTTCCAAGTACCTAAAAAATAAATCGATGAGAATCATAATTTAAAAAAAAAAAAAAAAAAGTGCATGGAATTGATTTTTTTTTCCTTTCCTTTCCGCGAACCAAACGAGGCCTAGGATTTTAGGAAATGATTTAATTTTCATATCTGTTTAATATGACAATTAAATTTTGAACAATTAAATCCATTTAATATTCAAATTAGGTCAATGATCATTTTTAGTATATGACAATTAAATATGTTTAAAAGATGAATTGATATCCATTCAAATATTAGCATATATGGTTGTTATTTACAAACGGTTAAAAGATTAATTGATATCATTGGGTTTTAATTGTTTTGAAAAATAATGTAAAACAAATACAAGAAATACAAAATACACCAAAATACCTATTTTAGGTCAGGGGGTTTACAGTTTATACCTAAATTCTTGCGTATCCTATGATACGGCATTTGTGTGTATCTTAGATTAACTATTGTGACCTAGTTTCATAGTATATGCACCCAATATCCTAGAGTTAGACTCATACAACCTAGAAATAGGTAGTTTGACCAAGTTTGACCAATTTTACCTAGAGTTGACCTAGTTTGACTATTTTGACTTAGAAATGACTCTTTGACCTAGATGTTGATCAGTTTAACTTATTTTTATTTCGAAACCTTGTATTGATGTTATATTCCATATTTAGGTCTTGGAGGCACCGTATCGGACATCTGTGATACTGTGCACCAGGTTTCAGGCGAGTACATTATCTGATAGTTTTTCATTTATGATATCCTCTATGTTCTTTGTATCTAGTGTAGATATCCTTGATATTTTGACACGATGGGTACACGGATTGGTATATCCGGATCTTGTCATGAGATGTTATTCCTTGATATATATGGTGTATCTTGTGCAAGCCTTGTTCCTTGTTCTTCTTGTACATGTATAAACACTGATTCTCGGGGAGACTTGCTACCTTCCTAGAGAATCCCGAGCCATAACGTACCATGGTTGGATCCATTATACAGTCAGGGGCGAAGAGTATGTAGTGTAGATATGTGATCATACCCTCCTTATATCAAGTTTTGTTCACTGAATAGTGTTAATCATACACCACACGTATGATTAGCTAGGTCATTAATCTTGTATCAAGTTCCCAAGTCGATCATATGTTAAAGCTGGTACTCACTCACTTAGTCATTAGTATTATTGTTCGTTGCCAAATTGTTCATTCATGTATTTATTTTCAGTATTTTCTTTATTATTTATCTCTTGTATCTATGTTGCATCTTATATATTCATATATATTTACTGTTACATAGTTTATATCATTTATTAGAACTGTTGTTAGAGATGTACTCTGCACCTTTCCTGACTGGATATATTTTTCCCAGATGACACTTAGGAGTGGTACCTCTCTCATTACGGGCCTCAAGATGTTGTGGGCTTAGAGCCAGAGCCCCTGGCTCAGGAGGGACTCATTGTAGAAGCATGAAAAATACGCTGGGAAGAGCTACGCAGCCTCTTGATACAGAGCAGCGTAAGCAGAGGCCTTCAGAGCCATCAAGCGTACAACAGAGTTTTCTCCGCTAAAATACAGCGTGAAGAATAAAACTCAAAGGACCAACCGCATAAGTGCAGTACGTCCAGGCCGCTCCAGCGTGAAACAGAGTTCTTCATCGCCTCCAGGGCGTAAAACTCATCCGCTCTCAAAGCAGCGTTATAGCGTACGAGAAACGCTTCATCTTCCACGAAATGAACCTGTCAAGTCACGCAGTGAATCTGACCTCTGACTCCTGACAAAAGGTGATGCACGGCTACCCAAACGACGGCTGGAAACGATGGCAGACCTCTCGGGACGTGTCCCACAGTATGATGGCGGATCTCACCATTTAATGCAGAGAATTTGGAAAAACATCACCAAACCGTCGTTTACTGGAGTCCCCTCAGCATAAACTACTCTTTTGCATATAAGGGAATATCCCGCCCTGTTTTACACAGGCAAACATGAGCTGTTTTACGCTCCGCAGCAAACAAACCGCCTGCCACGTCAAAAGCTGCACTTCATACGGGATTCGAGACATGTCTCCACGTCTAATTGCACAGAGCGGTGACAGTTTCTCTCAAGACACGTCTCTGCGACGGGTGCACAAAAGGCCTACAGACCTTCGAAACACGTCTCCGTATTTAATGCATAAGATGATGGCAAATCTCTGCAAGAGATTTGGTTATATCTTCAAAAACCGTAATTTCGGCTAAGGCGTCCACATCAGCACAGTATGCAGCGGCTTCTACGCCCATTCAGGATCTGTGCTCAAGCGGCTTCTACGCCCATTCTGGCACGATATGCAGCGGCTTCTACGCCCATTCAGGATCTGTGCTCAAGCAGCTTCTACGCCCATTCTGGCACGATATGCAGCAGCTTCTACGCCCATTCAGGATCTGTGCTCAATCGGCTTCCATGCCTACTCAGTCTCTACGACCACTCAGTCTCTACGACTGTTCGGCTTCTATGCCTGCTCGGCTTCTATGCCTGCTCGGCTTCTATGCATGTTCGACTTTTATGCCTACTTGGCTTCTATGCCATGGTGACGGACATTTGGCTTCTACGCCAACCTCTTCTACACAATGGATACCTACCCACGTGGCTTTTACGCCGTGATCTTAGTAGCAACCGTACGTGTTGTGTCCCCTTAGTTGGACCCACGTCACCCACTCAGTCAAAAGATCATCTATACGTAGGCATTGGTTACTTTAACCGTTGTGTAAAAGGGTGCTGTACTTTCCACTCCTCGGTTGCTACACTAACGGAGTAGTCACTGTCACCAAAGACTCTATAAATAGAGGCCCCTGTCAATGGGGAACAAGGTCGGAAAATTTGGTCAAGAATACCAATATCAGATCCAAGGTCGACAATTGGAGAAGATCGAACAAGGAGGTGTAGAGAGAGAGAGAGAGAGAGCCCGGAGCTCAGGCAAAGAGCGGGGATCGACGACTTCGGCATCGTGCATCCACCCTCTCCTACAACCTTCGAAGCTGCTACCTGTCTTCCACGGCACTTCTTCAACATCGCGTGGTCCAAGGGCTAAAGTGATCGACCGCAGATCAGATACCTATAGCAATTTGTACCCAGATTAAATAAATTATACTCCCACATCCTCGTATAGGATTACATTGTACAAGTTTGTTTGTAAACCAAAGGGCGCGGGTTTCGCACAAACCCCGTTATTGAAATACACTTTCATTCTTTCGTTTAATACCACAAACAAGATGGCGACTCTGCTGGGGACGTCTTTCTCTTCTGACGAGGAAGTAATTGCTCAACGCGATGCGGTATCTATAGGAACCGTGAAGAAGACGCTGGTCGTTCATTTCGACTAGTCTGCTTACGAAGACATGCTTCGAACCAGGGGTAGCTCTCACTCTCTCTTCGTCCAAGACAACAGGAAGCTGCACAAAGTGTGGATGCCCAAGACATCCTCAACCATTCCTGTGGACTCTCCGATCTCTCCGATCTCTCCGACCAATGAGGTGGTAGCATCGCTCCCTCCGTGCCCTGCACGTAAAATTCAGTCTCCCGCTACGCGCGGTACAGACAAAACTTCGGGCAAGGCCTCTGCGCTAACCCAGAAGTATTCACTACGTTCTACGCGTAGGAACCAGTCTCCCGCTACGCGCGGTAAAGACAAAACTTCGAGCAAGGCCTCTGCGCTAACCCAGAAGTATCCACTGCGCTCTACGCATAGGAATCAGTCTCCCGCTATGTGCGGTACAGACAAAACTTCCGATGGTGCCTCAACGCCAAATCGGAAGAACAGATCACGCTCCACGTGCAAAACAACATCTGACTTCTACGGTAAAACAGATGAGCGCGGTAATCTCCGCAAGGGGAAGCAAGCAGGCAAATATTCAGCCTCTCGGCCTTTACGCCAGCAAGAGAACCATCTGCCTACCCTCCGGATTACGCGAGAAGTCGATGGCCGACTGAGGACCTCTTCAGCTTTACGCCAGTCTGAGCGAATCTCCAAATTACGCTAGGTGAAGTCCCGCTGCGTAAAGCAAGCTCAGGTTGCTACTCCTGACCTACGCGAATGCCTAATCCAGAAGCGTAAGGAGAGGGGACCTTCCAACATGTCTATTACGCCCCCTAGAGAGCAATATTGTAATAGTCATAAGATTATGATTGACTGTTGTTGTTCTAAAGCAAAATGGTCGGTCTTTGACCGATTGAGCTACTCTCAGTCTTTTCCGGAAGAAGAGCACGCGTATGCGTCCGTGAATATGGCTTCACGCATACCCAGAAGAAGGTCGAGCTCAAGACGTCATCCCTCTGGGCCTCCGAGCCGAAGAAGATTCGAAGACCTCCTCTGGAGCACTGAAGCTGGGGTGTTCCAAAATACCCGGGCAAGGTCACAGCAACCAGCTCCGTACTCATCTGATTCCGACGCTGGGGGTCGCCAATCTCCCAGATCAGATGCTGAGAGTGTAGAGTCGACTTCTGCGGCGACCTATACTAATCCTTCGATGACACCCAGGGAAGTGGGAGCTTACGCCATTGAAGACGAACGCGAGGAGGCTTCAGGAAACGCGGAACAACGCATCACTGTGCTAGAGACGTCTCTGAAGCAAATACAATCCGTAATGGAGAACATGCACCAGATGATGCTAACTCAGCACGCGACTGCCATGGCTCAAGCGTCGGTCCCGCCAACTCAGATACGTGTGGGGGTGGACTTACCACCATCCAACCCAAGCCAAGAACCTGCTCTAGATCAAGAGTCAGCAGTCCCTCTGCTTCCAACTGAGAATCCGATGCAGGCAGTACGGGAGTTGAAAGCCCAGTTTGACGCCTTGAAGCACAAAGATTAGCTCAAGAAACTGGGAATCAACCAGCCTTACCTGGCTATTTGGGAAGAAGTCCCTTTTCCTCCGAAGTACAAACCTCAGACTATGGCTCTGTTCGAAGGAAAAACCTCACCAAGTCAATACATGAACTATTTCATTATGATGACGGTGTTGCTACAAGGGAACGACGCCCTCCTCACTCGGGTGTTCAAGGGCTGCCTCTCAGGAGTAGCCTATCAGTGGTACCGTAGCTTGGCGGACAACTGCATTACTTCCTTCGAGCACTTCAAAGCGCTATTCTTCACACGATTCTACGAGGGTGGAATGGACATGTCTATGTCCTCCCTCATTGTCACTACCACATTTCCATATAAGGGCATTTATGTAATTTAACTATTTTGAATAATTATGTGTTTAAATTAATTTGCTGAGTTTTGTAAACTATTTGAATATTGTAAGTGATATTTGTTTTTAGGTCAAACCCTAGAACGCATCAGGACAAACCCTAATTTAAAAACCCAGTGCTAGTGAAACCCTAGAATTCTAATTTTAGGTTTGGACCTCAAATCCTAGAAGGCCTAAACCTGAGTTAATTAGGTTCTACATGAGAGGGCCAGGGGGTTTAACCTAAAAAGACTAGGCATGGAAACCCTAAACTTGCTTTAATATAAAAAGGAAGCCTCTTTCTAAGCTATTCTTCATGTCGAAAGGAGAAACCCTAGCCTCCACAAGAGAAAACCAATTCCCCACTCCATAATTCGAAATCTAGCCCTAGGTTTCCATTTTCTCCTTCTCCAAAGCAAGGAAAGCAAGGAACGTGGGTCAGGAAGCCTTGGAGAAGAAGAACCTCCATTGAAGAAGCCATCTCCCTAGGTAAAACCCTATTTTATTCATTTTAATTCTGTTTTCAGATGTTAATGCCCATTAGGAACCCACCCTAAGGTTTAGAATTCGAATTTTAGGGATTCTACAGGTAAACCTAGGAGATCTAGGGTTTTGGTGAATTTTCGAGTGTTCTCCCCAAATTTCTGGAACCCTAAACCTAGGGATTTTGTGTAGGCATGTTTACATCTCCTACATTTAGCTTTGATCTTGTTTTTAGGGTTTTGGCTTGGGTATTCATGATTAATAATGTGGGATACGAATTCAGCACGTTATGTGTTTGATAAAATGTGTCTTAGGGTTTTTGCCTAACCCTGTGTTTAAATTTCTGTATTTTGATATACCCATCTATATTCATAAATGTAATTGTGTTGTGAATGGGTTGTGTGTTGTGTGGTGATCACTGTGAATGGTTCTCTGTTCAGTCGGGGGTATCACTGTATTTTGGGTCTCAATTGTGCATTCGGTATAGGTGGTTCAGGGGGTTTGTATTTAGGGGAAAACTGTGTTAGGGAAGTGAACTGTGCAGTCGGGCTTTTGGTGTAAATGTCTGAGTTCAGAAAAAATAGGGTCCCTGTGCGTGTGTGTGTATAGATAGGTTGTGTCTATGGGAATTTATTCAGTGTGTGAGTGTATCAAAATACATGTGAGATGAGTGCCTGTGTATTTTGTGAGTACTGTGTCTGTGTGTCAGTTAGGAATTTAGTGTTAATAGATTATCAGAGTGTATAGGTGCTTGAGCAGTGATGGGTAGAGAGGGATTGTGTGAGAAGAGTTAGATAGTGTGCAGTGAGATTTGTGTATCTAGACCTATGTAAAAATACATGTGCATGTGTTTGTGTGTGTCTCAATATCTGTGTGTATATGGCTGTGTGTAATACTGACAGGGATTTCTGTGTGTGTATCAAATTGAAACCAGTGTGCAGCCTGTTTAAATTAGAGTGTGTGTATTTGAGTGCCAAGGTACTGGACTGAAGGTTCATGTGTGTCAGTTGCACACATGTGCAGTGGAGATTTACCTGGTAGCAGCCTTGAGGAAGAACCTGCAGGCAAACCACATCAGTGTGCAATATCAGTTGCACACTGACTCTCTATTCAAGTGCAGCATGGTTGATGGGTGAGGCAGTGATGTATGTGAGGGTTTAGTGTGAGTATCAGACTTTAGCTGATACTTAGTGTCAGGTTGGATGAGGGGAGTGTATATGCTTGTGTATTGATATGTGTTAGTATGCAAAACAGATAAGGATCTGCAGTATGTAGGTATAGTTCCTGCACATAAAAAAATTAGTTAGAGGGGAGTTTACCTGTGTGTTCTCAGTAAGGGGGAACAGTCAGTGTGTGTGCATGTTGTGTAGAGTTGTCCCAGTTTTAATAGAGTGAACTGTGTGTGTGTAGGTAATAAATTTATGTGTGGGTGAGTATCAAATCTGTGTGTGGCTGTGTTATGTACCAATGTGTGCCTATGTGGTATTGGGTTATGGTTGTGTATCAATGTTAATCCATGCCTGTGTAAGAGTGAGCAAGTTCTTACCTATTTGTTTCTGCCAGTAGCCATATAGTTGCCTCAAGATTAAGTCATGTATGTATATGTCTGAACAGTTCAGACTGTTAACAGTGAAGGGTTCATTAAACTGGATCTTGGCTACTTGAAAGGGGTTTAGTATCAGTTATTAATACGAGTTAGTATTAGTTAGGAAATTAGCTTAGTGAGTACTGTATTGTTTGATTAGTATTTGCCAGTTTCAGATCTCAGTTAGCTATTTAAGATACATGTGTGTGTGTCCCTTTTTGAGAGTGAATTATCTAGGTTAAATGTGGATATGTGCAGTGGGTTAGTATCAGTAGGATATGTGTGTATCAGTGCCAATATCTGTCTGTGTGTGTGTGTGTTTCAATGAGCACAGAGGTGTGTACCAGTTCCTAACTGTGTGTTTATGTATCAGTGTGGTACAGCTGGGTATCAAGGGAAGGGGGTGAAGGTAAAAATCAGTAAGGTAAGTGGAGGGTATAGAATGTTAAGGCTTTAACTTAAAAACCATATATATATATATATATAAGAGGTATATACTAGTAATGTCTAGTGTAGCTAGTAATGAATAGTTAGTTAGGTTTTGTCCAATATGGACTATTAGGATATATAAATGGACTAGTAGGCCTAGTTAACCTAGTATTGACCAGCAGATTTTTAGGATGACCTAGAAGCTTCATTTTCTTAAATTTGTTAAACATGTTATTCTTTTGATTTAATCTGACATTAATATTCCATAAATAGGTCATTGTGATTCCACTTTGGGCATTGATCCTCATATTTTGCTCAGGACCACAGGCGAGTACATTCTCTGACAGTTTTCATTGTTGATTACTTCTATAAATTGTAGTGCATTACATACTTGATTCCGACACTATGGATACACGGGTTAGCACTCTAGATCCCCATCATGAGGAGTCGTGATTGGAATCCATCGTGCTAGCTGGGGGATGGGGAACTATTAGTAGATTATGTGATCATATCCAAACATTTATATGTACCATAGCTCACCCCACTTCTCACGTCGGGTGCAGCCTGACCATTTATATGCTCCATAGCTGTTATATATGATTAGCATGACCACTATATGCACCATAGCTAACCATACGGTTAGCCTGACCTAAAAGAATCATAGCTAATCATATATAACCAGCCTGATCCAGTCCCAAGCAGATCACATAATAAACTAATATTTCAAACACTTAGCTAGATGTCTATTTTATTCTGATTCACTTGTTCTAGCATTCACTATTTATTGCTCATTGCTAGATGCTCTATTGTCTAGTTCATTTCTCCAGTACTTCACATGTTCAGCTTTTATTTCCATCTTGTATTTCTTACACTGTTTATAGACTTTGTCAATTTAATGAAACTGCCGTTAGTGCTTGTGCTTCGCTCCAATCTTGACTGGGTAAACATTTTCAGAGAACCTGGAGAACTTTTGCCCCACTCATTACGGACTAGGATTAGAGGGAGATTTCACTCCAGAAATCCCAGAGGAGTTGCCTATTCTAGAGAAGAACTTACCTGCCTGTTCTTAGATTACTTTTTCTGCACTTATTATTTTAGACTGAGACTGAGTTGTATTTATTTATTTTGTGACTTTATGAGGTCATTTAGACCCAGGATTTGAGTTGGACTTATAGTGGTTGGTTTTAATAGAACTCTTTTCTATTCTCATCGTGCCATTATTCTTATAGTTTGTGATTGAGTATATTATAGAACTGTGGTTTATTTATCATTGTCCTCCGTACGGAGTTGAGACTATTAACAGGATATATTATGTTTGTGACCTAGACAGCGTTCTACCGTCGATACTGCGGCGTAGGCTGGACGTACCCACGACTCTTGCCCAAATTTCGGGTGCGGGTCGTGACACGTTTTTAGTGGTGGCCCATGCAGGTCTGCAGTCTTAGATTCACATTAGAGCGATATTGTAGTAATGCTCGCTTAGAGTATTACTACGAGCCTGTTTTAGGAAGTAGGAATTAGGCCAAGGATATGCTCAATCATAATTAGGGAATTCTGATTCTTATGATACTACTCTTAATGATTTTCCTTTAGAAATTACTGTCCTCCCTTGATGATATCGTATCTATTACCTTAATTGATTCCTTTCGCGCTGTCCTCAGGATGCCGTCAAAGACCAGATCGCAGGATCAGCAGCAGCCTCCGAGGCAGATCCAGCAGGCTTGTCACTTCTGTAAAAAGCCAGGTCACCTTTGGAAGAGCTGTAGGATGAGGCGAGGACTTTGTTTGTACTGTGGCATTACGGGACATCAAGTGAGGGGTTATATTCGAGCTCCTTATCTTCCCGACCAGTACGCAGATCCAAATCAAAGAAGTCCAGTTAAGCCACCTGTGGGACCGCAGATGGCTCATCATCAGCAGCACCAGACACCAGTTCGAGGACACATCCAGCAGCAGCAGCCACAGAGACAGACTCAGCCCACTATCCAGTGTGTGTATTGCAGGAAGATGGGACATACCAGAGACATCTGCAGGAAGAGGTTGGGCACATGTCTGTCCTGCGGATCGACGACACACCAGCTGAGGGATTTCCCTACCATTCGTCCAGGTCAGGGTGGAGCAGCCACCCAGAGAGGACCAGCCAGGGTACCTGCCGTACCAGGAGGCCAACAACAGAGAGGACCTCCACTTCCACCGCAGCAGCAGATGTTTGCTCAGCACCGGCAACAAAGAGGTGCACCCCAGTGGCGAGAATGCGCCATAGCAGTCGAGGAGATCGAGCCAGCAGGAGACTTGATCACAGGTTCGGTTCTTCTCGATTGTATTCCCGCATTTACCTTATTCGATTCTGGCGCTTCCCATAGTTTTGTGTCTGTATCATATGCACTTCGACATCATTTAGAGACAGAACCATTAGCTAGGACTTGCAAGATCATGACTGGAGGAGATATTATCCTAGTCCGTGATTACTGCAAGGACCGAAGGGTGTCAGTAGGAGGCCGAGAGTTGAGCGTGAGCTTACTCGTCATGCCACTTCCGGGGTACGATATTGTACTCGAAATGGACTGGTTGAGTAGGCATCATGCTACTATAGATTGTTATAGAGGCAGAGTATTATTTCGACCACCAGGAGAGCCGGAGTTCGAGCTCGCCAGAGGAGCAGGGGAGCAGAGCAGGATGCTCAATCACAATTATTGAAAGATTCCTGGGACGACCCTTGAGAATCTCATTATGAATTCCAATTTAATTCCTTTCCCTTGTTTCATCTGTTCTCGCTTGTTGGTAATGAGTTGGATTCTTGTTGACCAGTTGATTAATTTAATTCTTGGTATCGTTGTTGAGTTGATTTTTATCGAGATGAATTTTACGGGCTAAAATTTATGGTATCATCTGATGACATATATATTGATGAGGACAGTGAGAAAGGTAAAACGTCTACTTTGGTTATGGGACCTAGAGTTTATCGCAGCCATATTAGCTGTCGTGACGAGAACGTAGGAACCTAACTTGGATGTACATACTTTAGTTATGAGATTTAGAGTTTCTCGCAGCCATACCGGTTGGCGTGGCGAGGATTCTAGATGACATGATTATAGGGTTGCATATCTTAGTTACGGAACCTGTCGGTTATCGCTCCTATGCTTACTGGCGTGGCGAGGATTCTGAGTGTCATGATTTTTGACAGACGTGTATGATTATCAGGTTGTATCTTAAATTGGTTCTTAAAGTATCATCTCAACACTTATCTATTTCTGTTGATTCAGAATTTTTCCATCGTTTCTTCTGGTTGCTAGCAGTAGAATACCCTTAGTCCTCTGTCCAGTTCCTTTTGAGCTTCTATTTTTCGAGGATTCCTTGTTAAGTATGATAAGTAGGGACTTGTAATTATGTCTGTGTCTTGAGTTTAGTATTGACTGAATGTTACTTGTGAGTTGTAAGTGTTTCCTAGTTGGACATGCGAGCAGTAGGCATTTATCTAGAGTTAACCCATAGCGTAGTGCCTTGTAGCAATAGTTCTATGATAGGTGTGTTATAGTTGGTATTGACACTATAGATAGAAGGAGAAAAGAGTATCAGTGACGATTCCAAGAGTTAGTATCAGAGCCAGCATACCCGTCCTGGATAATCATGATTATGTAATTGGGTATGATCTATGTAAATAATTAAGTATCAAGGAATTGTGTTAAGGATTAAGGGAGCCTGATGTTCAATTTGATGATTGATACCGGGTGTGCTAAAAATAAAGAAATATATACACATAAAGGGTTTTAATGCGATGTTATATTGTTAAAATATTGAGGATTCAAAAATTTGATTCAATAAACATAGTCAAAGCTATAAAGATTTTTAGAAGTGATTAAAATTTTATTTCGATATAGAGTACTTGACTTTGAGGAAGTGTATGCATTTATTTTAATTTGTTCAAGAAGTTAAAATTAGATGATCTTATTTTGAGGATTAATTTATGGTGGGTAAGAAATATATTAGGATATGAGTGGATAAAGTGCATACGAAAGGATCTGTTAACTTGGACATGATTGAGATGGCACTGCAAACAAGACTTGGGTGTCCATCTAGAGTCGTATTAGAGAAAGTAGTATTTAGTATGGTGTGTTGCACTTGGTGTGCACTTGAGTGATAATAACAGCTAGTATGAACAATTGTAGTAGGATAGAGAACTAGCAGTGGGTCTACTTGTAGTAGAACAGAGGTACCTAAAGAGATAGAGGTATCAAACCTTACATGCACCTTTTGACTTATGATGGTGTTAGAGGTCCTTAGTATTAGATTTTGGTATTAATAGACTGGTGTGTACAATATGGATGTATTCATGGATGTTATGGACTAATGATTAGTTGATATGGGTACCAGTGTACAAGGATAGGAATTAGTTAGTGAATGTGCCAGAGTTAAGTGTGTATTAGAGGATGTGAGTTGCCAGAAAGAGACAATGTGCCTTAAAATTTGAGGATATGCTACGCACTTGCGTTCTAGATCTCGGAGGTTCTTGGGAGGATCATCTGCACCTGGTAGAGTTCGCTTACAACAACAGCTACCAGGCCAGCATCGAGATGTCACCATTTGAGGCTCTTTATGGACGGAGGTGTCGTACACCGCTATCGTGGGACGACGTTGGAGAGAGAGCCTTGCTAGGACCAGAAATGGTCGTGGATGCAGCAGAAAAGGTGAAACTCATCAGAGACAGACTACGAGTGGCGCAGGACAGACAGCGGCATTGGGCCGACAGCCACCGTAGACCCCTTGAGTTTCAGGTATAGATTATTGTTTTTCTGGCTTGTGTTTGTTTGTTTAGACTGCGTGCTGAGACTGTTTTGTTTTAGGTTGGCGATCTAGTATTCCTACGGATTTCTCCGACGCGTGGAACGATTCGTTTTGGTAGAGGCGGGAAGCTTAGCCCACGCTACATTGGACCCTTCGGTGTTCTTGCGAAGATAGGTGCAGTGGCGTATAGATTAGACTTGCCGCCTGCATTGGAGGGAGTGCATAATGTGTTCCACGTGTCGCAGCTGAGATGGTACGTGGCCGACCCTAGTCACGTACTTGATCACTCAGAGATTGAGGTTGGTCCAACGCTCAGCTACCCCGAGCAGCCCGTAGAGATCTTGGACCGCAGAGAGAAGGTGTTGCGGAACCAAACCATTCCTTTGGTTCGTGTGGCATGGAGACATCACTCTCCAGGGGAGTCGACCTGGGAGAGAGAGGACGAAATGCGCGAGCAATACCCGTATCTCTTCTAGACTTGAGGTATATTCCTTTTCTGATTTCACTCTTGTTCTAGTTCAGTCCAATTTCGAGGACGAAATTTCTTTTAGGAGGGTAGACTTGTCACTACCATATTTCCATATAAGGGCATTTGTGTAATTTAACTATTTTGAATAATTATGTGTTTAAATTAATTTGCTGAGTTTTGTAAACTATTTGAATATTGTAAGTGATATTTGTTTTTAGGTCAAACCCTAGAACGCATCAGGACAAACCCTAATTTAAAAACCCAGTGCTAGTGAAACCCTAGAATTCTAATTTTAGGTTTGGACCTCAAACCCTAGAAGGCCTAAACCTGAGTTAATTAGGTTCTACATGAGAGGGCCAGGGGGTTTAACCTAAAAAGACTAGGCATGGAAACCCTAAACTTGCTTTAATATAAAAAGGAAGCCTCTTTCTAAGCTATTCTTCATGTCGAAAGGAGAAACCCTAGCCTCCACAAGAGAAAACCAATTCCCCACTCCAGAATTCAAAATCTAGCCCTAGGTTTCCATTTCTCCTCCTCCAAAGCAAGGAAAGCAAGGAACGTGGGTCAGGAAGCCTTGGAGAAGAAGAACCTCCATTGAAGAAGCCATCTCCCTAGGTAAAACCCTATTTTATTCATTTTAATTCTGTTTTCAGATGTTAATGCCAATTAGGAACCCACCCTAAGGTTTAGAGTTCGAATTTTAGGGATTCTACAGGTAAACCTAGGAGATCAAGGGTTTTGGTAAATTTTCGAGTGTTCTCCCCAAATTTCTGGAACCCTAAACCTAGGGATTTCGTGTAGGCATGTTTACATCTCCTACATTTAGCTTTGATCTTGTTTTTAGGGTTTTGGCTTGGGTATTCATGATTAATAATATGGGATACGAATTCAGCACGTTATGTGTTTGATAAAATGTGTCTTAGGGTTTTTGCCTAACCCTGTGTTTAAATTTCTGTATTTTGATATACCCATCTATATTCATAAATTTAATTGTGTTATGAATGGGTTATGTGTTGTGTGGTGATCACTGTGAATGGTTCTCTGTTCAGTCGGGGGTATCACTGTATTTTGGGTCTCCATTGTGCATTCGGTATAGGTGGTTCAGGGGGTTTGTGTTTGGGGGAAAACTGGGTTAGGGAAGTGAACTGTGTAGTCGGGCTTTTGGTGTAAATGTCTGAGTTCAGAAAAAATAGGGTCCCTGTGCGTGTGTGTGTATAGATAGGTTGTGTCTATAGGAATTTATTCAGTGTGTGAGTGTATCAAAATACATGTGAGATGAGTGCCTGTGTATTTTGTGAGTACTGTGTCTGTGTGTCAGTTAGGAATTTAGTGTTAATAGATTATCAGAGTGTATAGGTGCTTGAGCAGTGATGGGTAGAGAGGGATTGTGTGAGAAGAGTTAGATAGTGTGCAGTGAGATTTGTGTATCTAGACCTATGTAAAAATACATGTGCATGTGTTTGTGTGTGTCTCAATATCTGTGTGTATATGGCTGTGTGTAATACTGACAGGGATTTCTGTGTGTGTATCAAATTGAAACCAGTGTGCAGCCTGTTTAAATTAGAGTGTGTGTATTTGAGTGCCAAGGTACTGGACTGAAGGTTCATGTGTGTCAGTTGCACACATGTGCAGTGGAGATTTACCTGGTAGCAGCCTTGAGGAAGAACCTGCAGGCAAACCACATCAGTGTGCAGTATCAGTTGCATACTGACTCTCTATTCAAGTGCAGCATGGTTGATGGGTGAGGCAGTGATGTATGTGAGGGTTTAGTGTGAGTATCAGACTTTAGCTGATACTTAGTGTCAGGTTGGATGAGGGGAGTGTATATGCTTGTGTATTGATATGTGTTAGTATGCAAAACAGATAAGGATCTGCAGTATGTAGGTATAGTTCCTGCACATAAAAAAATTAGTTAGAGGGGAGTTTACCTGTGTGTTCTCAGTAAGGGGGAACAGTCAGTGTGTGTGCATGTTGTGTAGAGTTGTCCCAGTTTTAATAGAGTGAACTGTGTGTGTGTAGGTAATAAATTTATGTGTGGGTGAGTATCAAATCTGTGTGTGGCTGTGTTATGTACCAATGTGTGCCTATATGGTATTGGGTTATGGTTGTGTATCAATGTTAATCCATGCCTGTGTAAGAGTGAGCAAGTTCTTACCTATTTGTTTCTGCCAGTAGCCATATAGTTGCCTCAAGATTAAGTCATGTATGTGTATGTCTGAACAGTTCAGACTGTTAACAGTGAAGGGTTCATTAAACTGGATCTTGGCTACTTGAAAGGGGTTTAGTATCAGTTATTAATACGAGTTAGTATTAGTTAGGAAATTAGCTTAGTGAGTACTGTATTGTTTGATTAGTATTTGCCAGTTTCAGATCTCAATTAGCTATTTAAGATACATGTGTGTGTGTCCCTTTTTGAGAGTGAATTATCTAGGTTAAATGTGGATATGTGCAGTGGGTTAGTATCAGTAGGATATGTGTGTATCAGTGCCAATATCTGTCTGTGTGTGTGTGTGTGTTTCAATGAGCACAGAGGTGTGTACCAGTTCCTAACTGTGTGTTTATGTATCAGTGTGGTACAGCTGGGTATCAAGGGAAGGGGGTGAAGGTAAAAATCAGTAAGGTAAGTGGAGGGTATAGAATGTTAAGGCTTTAACTTAAAAACCATATATATATATATATATATATATATAAGAGGTATATACTAGTAATGTCTAGTGTAGCTAGTAATGAATAGTTAGTTAGGTTTTGTCCAATATGGACTATTAGGATATATAAATGGACTAGTAGGCCTAGTTAACCTAGTATTGACCAGCAGATTTTTAGGATGACCTAGAAGCTTCATTTTCTTAAATTTGTTAAACATGTTATTCTTTTGATTTAATCTGACATTAATATTCCATAAATAGGTCATTGTGATTCCACTTTGGGCATTGATCCTCACATTTTGCTCAGGACCACAGGCGAGTACATTCTCTGACAGTTTTCATTGTTGATTACTTCTATAAATTGTAGTGCATTACATACTTGATTCCGACACTATGGATACACGGGTTAGCACTCTAGATCCCCATCATGAGGAGTCGTGATTGGAATCCATCGTGCTAGCTGGGGGATGGGGAACTATTAGTAGATTATGTGATCATATCCAAACATTTATATGTACCATAGCTCACCCCACTTCTCACGTCGGGTGCAGCCTGACCATTTATATGCTCCATAGCTGTTATATATGATTAGCCTGACCACTATATGCACCATAGCTAACCATACGGTTAGCCTGACCTAAAAGAATCATAGCTAATCATATATAACCAGCCTGATCCAGTCCCAAGCAGATCACATAATAAACTAATATTTCAAACACTTAGCTAGATGTCTATTTTATTCTGATTCACTTGTTCTAGCATTCACTATTTATTGCTCATTGCTAGATGCTCTATTGTCTAGTTCATTTCTCCAGTACTTCACATGTTCAGCTTTTATTTCCATCTTGTATTTCTTATACTGTTTATAGACTTTGTCAATTTAATGAAACTGCCGTTAGTGCTTGTGCTTCGCTCCAATCCTGACTGGGCAAACATTTTCAGAGGACCTGGAGAACTTTTGCCCCACTCATTACGGACCAGGATTAGAGGGAGATTTCACTCCAGAAATCCCAGAGGAGTTGCCTATTCTAGAGGAGAACTTACCTGCCTGTTCTTAGATTACTTTTTCTGCACTTATTGTTTTAGACTGAGACTGAGTTGTATTTATTTATTTTGTGACTTTGTGAGGTCATTTAGACCCAGGATTTGAGTTGGACTTATAGTGGTTGGTTTTAATAGAACTCTTTTCTATTCTCATCGTGCCATTATTCTTATAGTTTGTGATTGAGTATATTATAGAACTGTGGTTTATTTATCATTGTCCTTCGTACGGAGTTGAGACTATTAACAGGATATATTATGTTTGTGACCTAGACAGCGTTCTACCGCCGATACTGCGGCGTAGGCTGGACGTACCCACGACTCATGCCCAAATTTCGGGTGCGGGTCGTGACACTCATTGAAGTCAAGCAAAGGAAAAAGGAAGACGTTCGCACCTTCGTCGAACGTTTTCGTCAGGCCACCTTACAAATGCCTTCAGGAGTTCCAGACTCGGCGTTAGTAGACATTTGCAGGAAGAACCTCCTTCCTATAGTCTCGGTGTTCACAGGACCATATCAGTTCCATGAGTGGCCCTCGTTCATCGTCTCGGCAGTGGCCGCCAAAGACAACAGTCGCAAGGCGCGCGATAATGGCATCATGATCTCCGCCTCCGATAGAGGCAAAAGGTCATCTCCCAGCGGCAAACATCCTCGCAGCTCCAAGGGAAAAGAAGCTCTGACGGTCAATACGTCCAGACAAAAGACGACAGCGACCACGCAGACAAAGCCCGGGACTTCCAGGCCCGTCGAGGTCTACTCTTTCGACGACGACGATATCCCTAGTATATTTAAGTGTCTCGTCAAAAGTGGCAAGATCACCCTGCCGGAGCTAAGGCGGCCCCAAGAGGTCGGCAGTACCGACGACCCCAAATACTGCATCTTCCACAGATACGTACACCACCCAACAAAGGTGTGTTACGTACTGAAAAGGAAGATCCAGAGGTTGATCGATGCTAAGGCCATCACCCTGCACAACACCGAGAAAACGGTCACAGCCAACATGATCTCTCTGCGGTTCGGCGATCTGCCTCCCCAAGAAGTCATGGACTGTATCACGCCCATTTCCTGAGCCACAATGGACATCGTCAATCTCCCTCCGGCTAGGGATCAAAATCATAACCTGGTACCCCTGACCACCCGTCAGGGCGAGATTATGTGAGTTCATCCAGATTTGGTGTCAGAGCTCGAGGAAGAGACTAAAGCTACTAAAGCTGCGTCTAGGAGGAGCTCAAAGTGCAAACCATGCCATATGGTCGCAAATTCTTCGCCATCAGACGAAGACGAGATACATGCTGTAACCCGGTCAGGGAGAGCCTACCTCAACGACTACGGAGCAAGTCAAGAGGATATACCGGCAGACGTTTCAGCTGCCAAACCTGCAGGGCCAAGCCCCGTCATACCGGAAGCCAACCCTTCAAAACCGACGCCGGCGGACAAGGGAAAACAAAGAGAAGTGCGCTTCGATAAACCTGTGAAAAATATTCCGAACAAAGGTTTTGAGAAGCCGTACAACTTCGACATCCTAGCCCAACTGGGTAATACACCGGCCAGGCTCTCCATCTTCGAGCTACTCAGGCTCTCCCAAGACACTCGTCTAGCCTTGAGTGAAGCACTGATGCAGGCGGAGGCATGCTTGACCCAGCTCAAGTCTCCCGATGAAGAACCAGTGGCGTGCCCTCAATGCCACAGTGTGATGGAGGTGGTCCCAAATATCACCTTCACCCAAGACGACATGCTGTTAAAACATAACAGGCATGACAGGCCCCTCTATTACACCGGGTACGTCGGTTCCATTGAGGTTGATCGGATTCACATAGATCCGAGATCATCGATCAGCATTATCCCGTACAGTCTGCTCAGACCATTGAGGATTCCTACCAGCGAACTGGCTTACACCTCCACTACAATCGAGGGATTCAACGCCGGAAGAAGTAAGCCGTTGGGGAAGATTCGCCTGAGGATCCAGATTGGCAACCTCAGATTGGTGGCCACATGTTACGTGATCGATTCAGAGGTATCCTACAACATCTTGCTGGGAAGACCATAGATCCACGATCACAACATCGTTCCTTCAACTCTACATCAATGTCTTAAATATGTAGACCCCCAAGGAATGGTACAAACGGAGGTGGCCGACCTAAACCCGTTTAAAGGAGTAGAGTCCTACTATTCCGACGCCGTGTTGTACTCGCAGGACCACACGGAAGAAGTGGCGGGCAAGACCGAGAAGGAATCCCACCGGGAGCAAGGAGAACCCTCTGCCGCACTACCGCTGTCAATCAGAGTGAAAGGACGAACCACTCGTCCAAAAGCCATAGGGCCCATGGCTATTCACCTGAACAGATCCAGCTCATGGAAAGGAAGCAATTCTCCAGTGGTTACTCTGAACCAGAAGCCTCCACCTTTGGTCATCAACCTTCCACACGACGAGCAGCCGACCGATGTAAACACGACCAGGAACGGAGTTCCAGATGGCAATAAACATCCTCTTTTCCAGTACATTAATGCTCAGATTCCAAATCAGGAACCCACTCCCCGTGACAAGGTAGAACCCATAGCACGAAAGTTCTTGGAAGCTATTGACTCCTACCATCCGCATATCTGGGAAGCAGCGTCATCATCCAACGTCATCACAACGTATGGACCGCATGAAGATTCTATCTTCATAATCCCGCCTACCTGCAGCAGTCAGCGTCCAATAGCATTCGGCCGCACGCGCAATCAACCAGCCATCCAGGAAGATCCTTTCGATGACGATACTGGGAAGATGCAGGTTCACCAATACAGCCCTCAAGCGCTGAAGATCATGCAAAACATGGGCTACGACTTGAAGCGAAAGCCGGGCCTCAACTACGGAAGAGGCAGACGAACGCCGCCACGCGGCGACCCCCTCTACCAGCAAACTCGTTTCGGGTTAGGGTATGCCACCTTCCTTACGGCTTTCACGTCGGATGAGGACATCTTTTCCTCCTCCTGGGACGGCTCGTTACCCCCCGACTCACCTAGTGCTCCCGAACAAGCACTATCAGCAAATATGGTGATGACAGATCCCTCAGAAGCAGAGGAACAAGATTCTGAGCCGTTTGAGAATGACTCTTGGACTCAATAAATGGATACACAGTAGGAATTCTGCTTCGAACAGCGGAAATCTCCAACCAAAGACGAAGTTATCCAAATCGATGTTGGGGGTGAGCTTTCGCCAAAGCCGATATTTATCAGTGACAATCTTCCACCAGCCGAAAGGGAAGAAATCATACAGCTGATAAAGGAATACGTCGATGTCTTTGCATGGGATTATGGAGACATGCCGGGCCTAGACCTGAAGGTGGTTACTCACAAACTCAACATATTGGCTGACTCAAAGCCTGTGAAGCAGCACTAACGCCAGTTCCGACCGGACATGATGGACGCCATTGAAGGTGAAGTCAAAAAGCTGATAGCCTGTGGGTTCATCCGGGAAGAACAACATCCTGACTGGGTCGCCAATGTTGTCCCAATCATGAAGAAAAATGGGAAGGTACGTATCTGCATCGATTACCGAGATCTGAATGCGGCCTGCCCTAAGGATGAATTTCCTCTTCCCATCACGGACATCATAATCGATAATACCTGCAGTTTTGAACGCATGTCTTTCATGGACGGGTTCTTAGGATACAATCAGATCAAGATGCATCCTGAAGACGAGAAGCACACTGCCTTTCGTACCCCGTTGGGAGTGTATTGCTATACGGTCGTGCCCTTCGGATTGAAGAACGCCGGAGCTACATACGAAAGGGCTATGAGCGGCATATTATATGAACATTTACGCAAAACAGTAGAATGTTACGTAGACGACATAGCCGTCAAGAGCCGCCTCAAGGATGATCACATTCAGGACCTAAGGATGGTATTCGAGTTAATGCGCTGACATCAACTCAAGATGAACCCTACGAAGTCCTTCCTGGGCGTATCTAGTGGCAAATTCCTGGGATTTGTTATCACCGCCAAAGGCATCCAGGTGGACCCTGACAAAGTCCAGGCCATCGTAGAAATGCGACCGCCCCGCAATCTGAGGGAACTCCGGGGATTTCAAGGCCGTCTGGCTTATATCCGGAGGTTCATATCCAACCTCTCAGAAAGATGCCAGCCTTTTTCGCACCTCATGAAGAAAGGTGTATCCTTCATATGGGACGAAACCTGTCAGCAAGCATTCGGGGAGATCAAACGCTAACTCACCAGTTCGCCAGTTCTGGTGCCCCCCATCATGGGGAAACCATTCTTGCTGTACGTCCGAGCAATGGATCATTCGCTAGGAGCTCTTCTAGCACAGAAGAACGATGTGGGGCATGAGCAGGCTATCTACTACCTCAGCAGGATGATGGTCGGAGCCGAACACCGGTACAACCCAGTGGAGAAAGAATGTCTGGCTCTGATGTTCGCTATCCAAAAGACGCGGCACTACGTCACCGGCCAGACTATTCATATCATCTCCAGGATCAATCATCTTTGAGTACTGATGAGCAAGCCGAGTATTATTAATTCTCGACTCGCAACCTGGGCGATGCTGTTAACACCATATGACATGGTGTACATCCCGCAGAAGTCCATCAAAGGCCAAGCGCTGGCCGACTTCCTGGCTGCTCATCCGATCCCGGAGGCCTCCAAGTTATTCGAAGACATTCCTGACGAAGTTGCAGAGTGTAATTCCGCAATGGAAAGTGACACATGGCAACTGTTCTTTGACGGCACCTCCAGGACTGGTCCCCAGGGAAACGTGGTTTCAGGGGTAGGAATCGTCCTGGTCACTCCTGATAAACTCGTTATCTACCGGGCATACTCTCTTAATGAATCATGCTCCAACAATATGGCAGACTACAACGCCCTATTGATCGGGCTCCAAGTCGCTGAAGAGCTGGGGGTCGAATCCCTGGAAGCTTTCGGTGATTCTCTATTTATCGTCAATCAAGTCAGAGGAATATACGAAATCCGGAATCCAGACCTCATCCCCTATCACCGAGCAACAATCGAGATAGCCATGACGTTCAAAGGGTTCTTCCTAGAGCATGTACCTCGATCTCAGAATCTGGAAGCTGATGCCCTGGCCAGTCTAGCTGCGGACTTAGCTACCCCTATAAGAAGGCAAGATTCGGTGATCCTTCTTAACAGAGATTTATTCTGCGTAAAAAAAACCTTCACATAGAACGCAGCCACGCTGTGAACACAGATCCCCCCGGACGAGACTGGAGAAGTCCCTTCATAGATTTCGTCGCATACGGAATCTTCCCAGAGGACCGCAAAGAAGCAGTATCCGTCAAGAGACGATCATTACGATTCTATTTCGATGCATCTTCACAATGCCTATATCGTCGAACCTACGACGGACTGCTATTAAGATATCTCTCAGACGAGGAAGCACAGCAGATTATCCGAGAAGCTCACGATGGCGTATGCGGAGCGCATCAGCCCGGTCCTAAGCTAGAGGATCGTATCAGGAGAATGGGCTACTACTGGCCCACTATGATCATAGACGCGATCAGCTATGCAATATAATGCAGAGCCTGTCAGGTTCATGCAGACTTTATACACCAACCGTCTGAATATCTACATCTTACGGTCGCATCCTGGCCCTTCAAAGCATGGGGTATGGATATCGTCGGTCCCATTCACCCGTCCTCCTCCAGAGGCCACCGATTCATACTGGCCATCACGGATTACTTCTCCAAATGGGCAGAGGCGATCCCTCTGGCTGAGGTAAAAGCGTCTGATATGATCAGCTTCATCAAGCACCACGTCATTTATCGCTTTGGGATTCCTCGAAGGATAATCTATGACAATGGGCCTCAGTTCATCAGCCAAGCGTTTCATCGATTTTGCGATAAAAGTCGAATACATAATATTGCCTCTACGGCATATTATCCAGCTGCTAATGGTTTGGCGGAAGCTTTCAACAAAACCATTATCAAACTCCTGAAGAAGTTCGTCTCTTCAAACAAAAGAGACTGGAACGAGAAGCTGGGCGAATGTCTCTGGGCATACCGCACAACGGTACGGACACCTACAGGTTGTACCCCCTTTTCACTGGTCTATGGGAGCGAGGCAGTTCTTTCCATCGAAATCCAGATCCCGTCGCTCAGGATAGCAGTGACTAGTGAGTTGACTCGAGAAAAGAATGACCTGTTAAGGCTCCAAGAGCTTGAAGGATTAGACGAGAAACGCCTACAAGCTCAACAGCGCATCGTGCTCTACCAAGCACGCATTTCCAAAACTTTTAATCATAAAGTGAAGGAAAAAGTGTTCAAGGTTGGCGAGCTAGTTCTAGCCGTAAGAAGGCCGATGATTCTTACCTACAGAAGTAAAGGCAAATTCCAGCCCAAGTGGGAAGGCCCTTATGTGATCGAGACAACGTTCTCGAACGGCGCCTACAGGATAGCCCAGCCTAATGGAGACCTGTTAATGGCTCCTATCAACGGTAAATTCCTGAAAAGGTACTATGCTTAATCTCCCCTGCTCGGTGGGACATAGCAAGGATCTCGATTCTGACAAAACTACTTCCAAAACGTAATTGGTAGGGTTACGCTCTATCATGTCCGTATGACCTCTGAATAGATGTGTCCTGCTAAAAAGTTTATCGGGAGTCTATCATGTCCATACTACCTCTGATATCACTCTCACCAAAACCTGTCATTTATATTCCGAAATGATGGGTCCACAAAAGTCAGAAAAGAGTCACCTTTATTTATTCCCGAGAGGGAGGCAGAATTACATCTGGGCAAGCAAAAAGGGGAAAGGATACATCATGATGGCGGGTGAGTCAGATTGTGAATCAGCCGCTCCAGCGCAGCTATCCTCTCATTTCTAAGAACCAAGGCGTCGGTACGAGCCTGCTCCAGCCGTGCCTCGGGAGTGTCCGTGAGGGTCAGATCAGCCTTTGCCCGAAGACAGCCCGCGTGAGCAGCTTCTGCACGGTCCAACTCCCGTCGCGCTGTGCTCAGTCGGCCAAACGCTACCTCCAGACCCGCCAACGACTGGGAAGCCCACTCCTCTGCCCGAGCGAGTTCTTCCTTCAACATGGAGACCCTCGCTACATTCCCTTCATGCTCAGAACGACACTGCGTCTCAACAGCAAGAGCCTCTTCCACGACAACTTTTCTCCTATCCACCTCCAGCTTATGCTTCTGGATAGAGTTGTCTAGGCTTTCCAGCTTCGTAGCAAGCCGCGCAGTCATGAGGTCAAACCGAGCCTGAATATCAGCATCGAGGCCCCGAGTCAGCCACAAATATTCGTTAATAGGTTGCTCTAACCCATTAACCACCGCCTCCAGGGCATCAACTACCCCGGGATCACCGGCTCCCTGATGACCCCGATCAAAGCGAGAGAAGTCTTCCTCAGGCGCTCAAAATCCAGACTCTTCGCTAACACCATTGATACCATCGTTCTCAAACCGGTATAGAAAAGGCTGGTATGTTGCTCGGTCAACGCAACTAGATCCGACTGAACGCCGGGAGCGCCCACAATGTCAGCAAGTCCCTCTCTAGGGATGATTGCAGACGAGGTGGCCACAGCCGTGGCATCGACACATGGCGCAATCGAAGAAGGTGCGGTAACAGCGGTCGAAGTCGTCGCCACACTCACAAGAGGCAAGGTCACGATGACGTGTTCATCCTCCTTTCGAGGTGACGAAGCTACTCCGGGCGTACTGGCCCCCGAAGCCACTTCCTCATCAAAGTCGAACGCCTCCTCGTCAGAAGCCCGAACGGAACCAGAATGTGCTTCAACGCTATACTCCCCGTGGGCGCTATCCCCTGAGAAGAAGACGAGAAAGTCAATATCAGTATGATGACAATCTTTCTGAAGGGAGGCATAAAGACGACATTTACCCGGAGCCAACGGCATATACGACGCATCTGCAGTCGATATAGCTAAACCATGCCATAATGATGCAATACGAATCGTCATGCCTGGAGAAGGAGGTGGGCCGACCGAAATAGCCGAGAGTTCTGTCATGCCTCCACCAAGACGTGGTCAAAGTTCATCGGCCGGAATCTCGCCAGACGCGCTCACTGACGCGGCAGGAGTCATGCCCGCTGCTGTCCTCGGGAAAGATTCTTCCATCTGCCTCGGCCACACAGGCAATCTCGCTCCGCTACCTGGAGCAGTAGCCGCCACAGCCACCTCTAATGAGGATTCTCCGGCATCGACGACCGGAACTGTAGGAGGTCCCTCTCTAGAAGACGAGGAACCTCCAGCCAAAGAATCATCCCCGATGTAGGGAGAGGCAGGCTCACTCCCAGGAGCCGCAATACCAGGAATGCGGAGAGGACGAGCAACCGTCTCCTTCCTCCTCTTGCAAAGAGAAACTTCCTTCAGAGCAGAAGCCCATCACCTCGGCTAGTGGAGACTCACCCAAGTCAACTACAAAAGTGCAAGAAAAATACGTCATTATAAGTCTTGCACGAACATACGGACCGAAAGAAACAACAGTCTGTGCTCTACGCAGGACTGTGCAAATCTGGCAAATTTATGCCGGAGGTCCCCCCACAAGCGTAAAATTCAAATTTTACGATATACCCCAATTTTCGGTAGCTAGAGCTTTTATGCTCAGAACTACGAAAATATGGAGTCTTTACGCTGACACATTAGAAATGTGGGCGTAAAAGATGAAACGCCTCCGTGCATCATCTTCCTCAAGAAGAGGCTATCAGTACAGAAGACGACCTAGCACGGTCACGTTCAACGTGTGCGAAGGATTTTTCGTCATTTTTGTCACCCCGAAGGCTTTACCTCTAAGATCGGGTGCACTGCTCGTCGACAGGACACTTCACTCAGAAGGAAGTTCGCCTTGACCGACCAAAGACTCTCTCGCTGGGGCAGAAGAATGAGAAGAGGAACCTATACCCTTTCCCTTGGCGGAGAAGGTCTATTTCGATGCCATTTTCTGAAGACTCGAGATGCTTGGAGAGAGAACGAAGAAAAACTCGAACAGTCTAAAGCTCTCTTTCGCAGAAGACGGATAAAAAGTTTCTTTCTCAGAAAACTTAGGATATATATAGAGTTCGGGCCGACTCCTCGAATCCTCAGACGGACTCCTCGAGACCCTAACCAAATCTCGCAAAATTAAATAATGGGTTATGATTGGATGCCACGTCAGCCCACTAACCTTGAAAGGCGGACAGTCAGCAAATTCGAAAAGTTTTTCGTGCAAAGACGGTTCAGCAGGTCCTACGCTGAAGGAGCTTTCTACGCTCGACAGCAACAGATCTACGGTTTTATGCTCATAAGCTATAAGTCTATGGTTTTGCCCGGATGCCTTTGTGCTCAGTAGCTTTTACGCTCGAGAGGCCACAAATCTACGACTTTATGCTCAGCATATACCAAATTGATGATCTCACGCTCGGTGGCGCTCAGTTTACGCTCAGAAGCAACAGATCTGCAAGACTTCACGCTCGGATAAATTTTCTTTTCAGGAGCTACAGATAAACAGTTCTACGCTAAAGGAGCTTCCTACGCTCGACGGCTACGAATCTACAACTTTACGTTCGACAGCTACAAGTCAGGTTTTTGGCCCGGATGCCTTTGTGCTCAGTAGCTTTTATGCTCGAGAGGCCAAAAACCCATGACTTCACGCACAGGAACTACAAGTCTACGATTCCACGCTCGACGGTATTTTACACCCGGAGGCTACAGACTGATGATTTCTCGCTCCACGACTTTCCGTATATTCGAACAGTCCCCAAGATGGTCAATTACAGGAGTTCACACAGAAGATACTCCTCCTTGGCCTCAACATATCCCAAGTACCCGAAACATACAAGAGTTCAAACATTGAGAAATTACTCTTCTCGGGTCAATTGGAGGTTCATCCAGACTCCAGTCTGAATATCTCGTCTATCAAAAGATGGCAACTCAGTTTTGACAGCCATTCCTCGACCTTGTTCCAAGGGATTTTCGAGAAGTCACTCTTGAAGACGAAGACTGAACAAAAAATTTTGTTCACCAGAAGTTCAGAGCTCTACGCGATTCCTCAGTCCTAGCAACAGGACAGTTCTAATATTGTTCAAAATGATCTACAGCATTCTATGGACTACTCGCTATGCGTAAAGGACAGGACCTAGCACTCTTTCTACAGAGTCGGCGTACAGATTCAGACATATTGAAGCTGCACATATTCAGACTTCACAGCAACGTATGGCAAGATGATCATATGGAGAAGAAAGGCAATTTTATTAAAAAATCAAAATCATGATTACATATGAGGGAAATCCAATCTACAAGGGTTTTCTTTTCATTTTCATGATTACATCTGAGGGAAACTCCGTCTACAAAGGAGATACCCCCTCGTCGTCTGAAGATTGCCCATAAGCTGTTCTGACAGGTTCTTCCTGGGCTTCAATTCTTTATCCATCTTCTCCGGTAGTCAGTCAGCTCCAGCAAATTGACCGACATGGCAATGATCACCGACGGGCATGACAGAGTTGGGGCTTGCATAGATTTTGCAGATCCCATGCACCGCGCGCTGCTCAGGCCAGGACAGAACGAGTCTGTCTGACTCTCGTCACTGGAGGGCATCGAGAGAAGGCGCGGTATGCCAGCCGCCGTGGTCAAAAACGACCCTTCCTCTCTCCTGGGGCAACGCCATACAAAGTTGCTGATTATCCCGAGCAAGGGAGGCTAAGATATCCTTCCATGATCCATCGTTGCAGTGGACACTTGCTCGAAGACGCCATCTTTTTTGGCTTCTTACACGCTGGAAGAACATGATCTCCTTCTTCCTCAAATCGACCCGGTGAACTCCGATGATCATCTCTGCGTAGTGATAAAGATGTGGGGAGAACAGGCTAACTCCCCCAGCCTTTTATAGGAAAAAGAGATCACAGCGGTACCCCATAAATCTGCCATAAAGTCTGCACCGACCGTTTCAACGCTCCATTCAGAAATGTTTCGAGTTAAGAGGGGCTGTTCATGCTTCGTTCAAAGCGTTTCAAATTCCAAGGAATTTAAAAGCTCTGAAGGGGGTCTTGTAGAAGCATGAAAAATACGCTGGGAAGAGCTACGCAGCCTCTTGATACAGAGCAGCGTAAGCAGAGGCCTTCAGAGCCATCAGGCGTACAACAGAGTTTTCTTCGCTTAAATATAGCGTGAAGAATAAAACTCAAAGGACCATCCGCATAAGTGTAGTACGTCCAGGCCGCTCCAGCGTGAAACAGAGTTCTTCATCGTCTCCATGGCGTAAAACTCATCCGCTCTCAAAGCAGCGTTATAGCGTACGAGGAATGCTTCATCTTCCCCGAAATGAACCTGTCAAGTCACGCAGTGAATCTGACCTCTGACTCCCGACAAAAGGTGATGCACGGCTACCCAGTCGACGGCTGGAAACAATGGTAGACCTCTCGGGATGCGTCCCACAGTATGATGACGGATCTCACCATTTAATGTAGAGGATTTGGTAAAACATCACCAAACCGTCGTTTACTGGAGTCCCCTCAGCATAAACTGCTCTTTTGCATACAAGGGAATACGCCACCCTGTTTTACACAGGCAAACATGAGCTGTTTTACGCTTCGCAGCAGACAAACCGCATGCCACGTCAAAAGCTGCACTTCGTACGGGATTCGAGGCACGTCTCCACGTCTAATTGCACAGAGCGGTGACAGTTTCTCTCAAGACACGTCTCTGCGACAGGTGCACAGAAGGCCTGCAGACCTTCAAAACACGCCTCCGTATTTAATGCATAAGATGATGGCAAATCTCTGCAAGAGATTTGGTTATATCTTCAAAAGCCATAATTCCGGCTAAGGCGTCCACATCAGCACGGTATGCAGCAGCTTCTACGCCCGTTCAGGATCTGTGCTCAAGCAGCTTCTACGCCCATTCTGGCATGATATGCAGCGGCTTCTACGCCCATTCAGGATCTGTGCTCAAGCGGCTTCTACGTCAATTCTGGCACGATATGCAGCGGCTTCTACGCCCATTCAGGATCTGTGCTCACTCGGCTTCCACGCCTACTCAGTCTCTACGACCACTCAGTCTCTACGACTGTTTGGCTTCTATGCCTGCTCGGCTTCCATGCCTACTCGACTTCTATGCCTGTTCGGCTTTTATGCCTACTTGGCTTCTATGCCATGGTGACGGATATTTGGCTTCTACGCCAACCTCTTCTACACAATGGATACCTACCCACGTGGCTTTTACGCCGTGATCTTAGTAGCAACCGTACGTGTTGTGTCCCCTTAGTTGGACCCATGTCACCCGCTCAGTCAAAAGATCATCTATACGTAGGCATTGGTTACTTTAACCGTTGTGTAAAAGGGTGCTGTATTTTCCACTCCTCGGTTGCTACACCAACGGAGTGGTCACTGTCACCAAAGACTCTATAAATAGAGGCCCCTGTCAATGGGGAACAAGGTCAAAAAATTTGGTCAAGAATACCAATATCAGATCCAAGGTCAACAATTGGAGAAGATCGAACAAGGAGGAGTAGAGAGAGAGAGAGAGAGAGAGAGAGAGAGCCCGGAGCTCAGGCAAAGAGCGGGGATCGACGACTTCGGCATCGTGCATCCACCCTCTCCTACAACCTTCGAAGCTGCTACCTGTCTTCCACGACACTTCTTCAATATCGCGTGGTCTAAGGGCTAAAGTGATCGACCGCAGATCAGACACCTATAGCAATTTATACCCAGATTAAATAAATTATACTCCCACATCCTCATATAGGATTACATTGTACAAGTTTGTTTGTAAACCAAAGGGCGCGGGTTTCGCACAAACCCCGTCATTGAAATACACTTCCATTCTTTCGTTTAATACCACAAACACTCATCTCGACTGAGACAGACGACCCAGGACTCATAGCTTAGATGTTTAGTTTCTTTTGTACTGGATTTGTCTCCACCATTATTGTTTAGTATTTCTTTGACTCATTGGTGTTATTATTGACTCATGAGTTGTATTCTAACTCTTCTATTCTTTTATCATATTCGTGCGTATTTCCAACTTAGATCTATGATTGAGTATATTGATATTATTGGTGGCATATTATATTAATTAGATAGATTACCCAAACATCGTTCTACCGTCGATGCTGCGGCGTAGGCTGGAAATTGTTCCCGACTTGCAACCTTACACTGAGTGTGGGTCGTGACACAATGTTCCGCAAGCACCGTCTCCAAATATTATCCCATGCTCCGAACGATCATCATAATTGATACTACTCCAATAAGGTGACTTACCCAAATATCAAACTATGCTATTAGATCAGCTCAGCCAACACCTCTTCCTCAATATCAATACTTCACTGGGTGAACATCTATATTAAGGTTCATGTGATCCACAAATATTTTGCCTCTACGCCATAGGGATAGTGTCACCACGATTTTAACATGGACACACTCGCCATAATTCCTAGGTCGCGCATGGAATAGTTCTTCGTGCTGCTTCCACTGCCTCAAAGCACAGGATATCACCTTCGCCTTCTGTACGAGCACGCATCCCAAACTAAGTTTTGATGCATCTTGTAGATTTGAGGGACATATTGCATCTTCTAGTATTGCAATAATTTAATCTGAACGAGCCGCTGCTTTAACTTCACAAGCTAGTTTTACAGTCGTCAATTCATATGAATGTTATTTCCTGATAGGGCACAACGAGTCAGAGGCGATGCCATCTTAAAAAATCTGTGACTCAGAATCTCATCAGTTGACTTAGGCTATTTCCACTATCACTTCGATCTTTCGGCTGCATCTTCAGCTGAAGGCTATCCCAAGGATCTCTCAAATCCAATACTCAGTCACTAAGGCCAAACTCCAATATACACCACTCATATCCATACTCGACGCATTCTCAAATGCGCTACCGCAAGGGTCATTCTATGGGTCTACAATAATCATCTCTGATTTGGCGGTCAAGTCGCCAGGGTCAGCTGTCCCGAAACTCTGCTCGATAATTATAAGTCACCATGATGCACAGTTACTACGAACCATTCTATATCTCCAATCGTAAATATGAGCCATAATCCAACCATTCCAATCTGAATGAACTTCTAAATTCGAGTACTTCATGCACTACCTCTGACGAATCTATCAATCAAACGCCGCTTAACAACCTAGAGTCTTACTATCTATCCAAGCCATAATTCGAGAATTGTGCTCGTTGAAACCGTCTTCCATCAATTAGCCTTCCTGCCCTGAATTTATCAAATTTCTAAACTTCCATATTCAACTTCTTACACTACCACTTGCAACGATTCCCGAAACCATAGACTTGCTCCCATTCTTATTTTACAGTGTACGTCCAACTTGCTCGAGCAGCACAGTATTTTGCTCCAACGTTGCTCTCTCGATTAGCTATCTTCAAAAGTCCATCTGCCACAATTCTTGTTCTTGTTCCATTCCTTAGCCCATCATAATTTCTCTATGTTCCGATTAGTCCACACACTCTTAATGACTCATACACAAGTTTAACACAAATCTTAAATTATATTGCCTTTACTTGTTGCCTCAATCCGTCTCAGTACTGCAAGTGTTAACTTCTAATCTGACTTAACATCAACTAGACTTGCCTCATACCCGTTCACGTCTTTCAGAGAATTCCTCTACCATCGTTGCACTATATTGCTAAATTTTACTTCCGTAAACCAAGAGTCCAACTTTTCGAGCGCCAATATCCAAAATCCTTCAAGTTTGTACGAATCCATCGCATTGCCCCTCCAAACCAGATCGTCTTTCATCTACAAGTTAATTGCTCTTATGTGTTGCCAAATTTGTAGTCCGAGCTCGCTATCCTTCGATTCACCCATCGCTCGCTCAAGCTTATCCTAATTGTTTGTTCCTCATGCTCAACTCTCTCTTTGCATTCTTGAATGCTCCACCGAACTTCCAAATCGTGCAATCAAATTCTGATATTCAGCTTTCCATCTGATCGATCTTAACTTGTTTCCAATACTTGGTCCGCATCAATCCTTCAAATTCCAAACACTCTTTCCCATTGCTTGTTTCATTCTTGTCCATCACTCAAGTCCAACGATACTTCTATTGCACAAGTCCGTTCTTGATTTCTCAAGTCTAATGTATCAAAGAATACCTGAGTTAAATTATATTGCACCATATACCACTTGGAAATAGAGTCGCTCTCGCGCTTACTCTGCGTCGACGAACGTTTATTCCAAATTGACTATTCTGAGGTAAACCTGTCGATCGTAACTCAACATTCGCTTGCTCCATGTTCCGTTTTCTAACTCAGCTGATGTGCATCAACAAACTTATATTCCTGTTATCCGTGTCCATTGTGGCAATTCCATTAAGATCTTGTCCAAAATATTCTAATGCCACTTAACTATGTTATATACCATATACCACTCAAAATTAAGTCACTCCTCACGTCACCCTTCTTAGCCAACGCATGAACCATCTAAATCTATTATAAATTATGCTATGCAACATGTGCCATGTTCTATTCTTAATACTTCAAACTATTTCATAAATCTTCAGATGTTTTTGCTACACGAGTAACCCGTACAAGAATCTCTTTCAAGTAATCCAACCCAATACCCAACTGTTCCTTACATTTGCTATACGAGCAACTCATACAAAGCTATCATGATATTCCCAAGCCAACTCAAACCTGCTCAACCAATGCTCTCTGTGATATACCTAGCCAAAATTTAAACTTCATCTAACACATTCGCTACACGAGCAACTCGTGCAACGATCCATTCTTATCTGATGCTTCTAGTCACAACATGCCATATAACCAATCTTGTCTGCCAACCAACTTCTCCATTGATACAACTAGAATCTTCCTGAATGATAAGCTAAACCAATACAATGATACCTTACAACTTGCTGCACAAATACAATAATGCCACATAACTTGCTGCACGAATGCAACAACGCCCAACGATGCTAAGCGATCTAACAAAAAACAACAAAAGCCAACACAATAAAGAATAAAATGCACCCACAACCAACAAATATATAGAATTATTGCATAAAATATCTAATACGACACCGAGTAGAGCTAAGAGCCAAACGATACGCCGAAGCAATTTAGAGTTTGTGATGAACCAAAGGACAATGTCCGAGAAAATAAACCGGGTGCTCTGATACCAATTTGTCATGCTCCAATATTCCGTAAGCTCATTCGTCCCTGCTGAACGTGAATCACCATATTGCAACACTCCCACAGGACAATCGTTCTCATCGGGACGTGATACCGTACGAGCCTGGAGTTGCGCTCGCACAAGACGATGTTGTCAAATATCAAAGTTATCATCGAAATAATCAAGTTGCAGCAAAAGTCAAGTATTGTGTACCAAATACACATCAGAGTATACGCAACGAAGCTCTCGATAGGGCCTAATAAAAATGCCATAAAGGATGATGCCACAAAGGCAATACAATACTCTTGCTCTTTCTCTTGCCTACAAAGGTACCTACCGTTCCATACATCATGTCCTGTATATCCAAGCAGTGTCACTACACCTGTGTACCTAAAATAATGCCCACAAACGTGGGTCAATACACAGTTGTACTGGTGAGCGGGGTAACCCACTCATCTAAACTGACACTAAGTAAAATAGTGAATGCAAACAGTTATATTGTGATCTTTCTACTTGAATCCTAGATTTATTATATGGCAGAGGGATGACATATTAAGGAAAACTATAAAGCAGGTTAAACATGCAAGCATTTAACTTAAGCAAATATACAAGCAGATATATATCCAACTCAAAAGAAACTATCATGCAAACCGTCCTACTCAAACCCAAGAACGTGTGAACCTATCGAACCATAATCCAATCCTTAATATCCATCCTCAAATCAAGCCTTATTAATCCAATCATCGATATGCATACTTTTGCCTGAGGCAAGGTAGCCGCCGCTTGCACAAAAAGCACAAACCAAAACCAAAGCAAAGCAAACCAACTCTTATCTTTATGAACTCACTGGCCAAGCCATAAAGGACTGATCAACTACAGTTCTACCCAATCCAGCACTGAGTAGCTAGCCCGCCTAGTTGTATCAAACTGCCGACACTGTGCCCAAGGTACGTTACCATTTATCTCCTCTATGGCCGAACGGTCCCGGTGCTCTGGAGCATATCATGTTCAAGGAAACCAAACCCTATATGCAACAGGTTGTCCGTGACCAATGTAGACAATAAGTAGGTATGACAAGAGAATCGAGCCTTCTCGCCCCACCAAACGATCCTAGCCTCAATCCAACCAACTATCCTTAACCATTCTCCAACTTATATCCCAAGGCACCATCTCAAGTTATCCCCATAGGCACTATGCCACTTTGACACAATGCTCCAAGTGGTGAAACACTCCTTGCTCCGAAAGCTCCGTGGCACAATGCCCCAAAAGTGGTACAATGCCCTCACCAATACAGTTGTTCAATTTTAAACCACAACTGCACGCTTTGCTTGACAAAGCGCCCAACTTGATACTCGTGCACGGATGCATGCTCGCTCGTCCGACCGAAGTGCCTCGATGTTCCAACCAAGATGATCTACTCAAGCTCCAACTGCTTATTCAAGCTCTAACTACCCAACACACAACCAACTCAAGCAAAAAATTATATCCAACCAAACAATGCACACTCTATGCATGCCACTGTGTAGTGATTCTAATATTCTAGTCTAAGTGTTCAAGCTATTACGTTTGTACCATATTATTAGGCATGAAGGATTAGAGGAGAAGGGACAAATAGTGTCTAATTTTGTTAAGCACCCTGCCTAGCCAATACGGTCGATCCCTTGAACCCGTGGTTTGATGCAAAGCACGATATACTCAATTGGTATGACCGTACGAGTATGTCATGCTCTCCAAATCATCCGACCGATCGGACTAAGGAAGACAATATTATCGCTCCAAATCATGATATCCCGGTACAGCTTTGAATGAACATCTGATTCTATCAAACTCCGCTTGCGATCTGCACATAAAACCAACTCAAATCAATACTTGTTCCCAAATTCAACAAATCAAAATATAACTAGCTATTGCCATATTCAATCTGACTCAACGTAATGCACCGTGCGGTTGTGGGGCATTACCGTCAGGGGAGTTACTGTAGCTGAAGGGGTGCGGGTTTCGGTCTGGGTTGATTTTAGGTTTGGGTTTATTTCGGGTTTTGGGTGTAGGTTTGGGTTTGGGTGCGGGTATGGGTTTAGGGTTTAGGGTTTGGTTTAATATAAAAATAACAATTATTATCCCATATATATGTATATATATATATCTATTATAAATAGGTTTGAACCCCAAATAATTTTCAGAAAAATCTACAATATTTTAATAATAGTTTTACACCAAAAAATATATTTTCTGTGTAATATTTGTAATTAATTAAATATACATAATTATCTATCCATGAATTTTATATTATTCTAATTAGCTAAAATTAATAAAAATTCTCCCTTAAATACATAATACCAATAATAAATTAAAATTTAAATCTAAAAATCAGGGGATTTATAACACAGTTCCCGACTGTCGCATGAACAGGGTCAGCCTAGGTGGACGCATGGTGTGTGTCTTCGACAACAAGGAGAGAAGAAGGAAGCACATGCTCCGTAGTTGGGTGAGGCACAGCGGCCTTTGCTACCCATGTCCTGCGGGTCTTCTTAGGCTTTACTTGCATTGGAGAAGGACTCATGCTGTCTCCGGAGAGCATGTTCTCAAATGCTTGCTGGTCGAAGCATACCACCAATATCCTTTGGATTGAACCCAACTTGCCCGTATCAGACTGCATCACCACCTTCTCATCAGAGGAGAATGATGTCCCCAGCAGAGTTGCCACCTTATTTGCCACTAAAATTTTGATTGCTTTATTAACAAACTAAAAAAAGTACAATTAGTTCTGCAACAGATAATCTAAGTACAATTTTTGAATATAGGGGGTGACTATGGAGATTCAGTACTGTAGTGACTCTTTTACTCCATTGACGGTCCGATACGGGAGCGAGGAAGCTCTTCTCTATTCTCTCTCTTGTGTCTGTTGCTCGCCTGGGGGTGGGCTGGTCTTTCTGAAGCAGAAAAAGCCAGCCCTTACAATATTCAAGTTGCTCAAATTTATATCCATCGTGCTGATGGGCCATAGGTGCAGCATATGCCACTATTTGGTGGCTGCATAAGGCTCCATCAACAGAATATGGTTGCAAATGTCGCCACATGCCATGGAAAGATTGCCACGTGGTCTTGGTTGAGATGTTATTGAAGAGATCTCGGGGTTGTTTTTAACCCGTTGTGTGTGTGACTTGGTCAGCTGGACTCGTAGTCAGCACTTATCATACGAGAAATCTTCTTCAGTTATAACAGAAAAGGTCCTGTGAACCGAGAGCCGCATAACATCATGGCTGCATAGCATCATGGCCGCATATGGGCTCTTAGTTTGTCCTTGGTAGGATGGACACTCTAGCCATACGTTATTTAGGCTGCATACGTGCTCTCGTCTGGCCTTGGTCGGATAGATACTCTAGCCGCATAATGGCGAGGCCGTATAGGTTTTGTAGCCGCATATGTGCTCTCGTTTGTCTTGGGCGGATGGAAACTCTGGCCGTATCTTGATGAGGCCGTATAGGTCTTGTAGCCGCATATGGGCTCTCGTTTGGCCTTGATCGGATGGACACTCTGGCCTCATGTTGACGAGGCCGCATGGGTCTTGTAGTCGCATAGGTACTCTCATTTGGCCTTGGTCGGATGGATACTCTGGCCGCATGTTTGACGAGGCCGCATGGGTGAGGACACGTGGTCTGGAGCGTCTGTCGATCATATTAATGCATGATGTGAATTTTTTGTCCTTTTGCATGTCGCCCCATTTACGAATCTCGAGGAACTCGAAACTTTATGTCAGTCATCAAAGACTATGTCAAGGGCTTTGTATGCGGCCTCTTACTCTGAGGCTGTCCAGGACGCATGAAGGTTGTTTATGCTCTTATGCGGCTCCAAGGGGCATAAACTTTATATGAATCCAAGGGGCATGAGCTCTATGTGGCTCTAAGGGGCATGAGCTGTAAGCGGCTTACAGAATTTTCATGCTTCTATAAAGTCACAGACCCAAACCTTCCTGGAATAATTATCAATAAAAGTCACAAAATAAGAAGCACCACCAATGTACTTTACTTTTATAGGACCGTAGATATCTGAGTGAATCAACTCGAGCAACGCCGACTTCCTCGAATTTGGGTGACTTTGAAAAGATACCATATTTTGCTTTTCTGTCAAATAGTGCGTGCATCTCTCCAAATTTGTAGACTTTACCCTAGAATTATCGTCATGTTTACCAAGTAGCTCATCTCATTCTCGCTGATTTGGCTGAGCCGCCTGTGCCACTACACGGTAGACGCATCAGTAGCCGCGTTCACCTCATGTGTCCCGTGTGTGCTCCCTTCTATATAATAAATTCTGAACTTCTTGCTTCCTCTGGAAATCACCATCAAACCTCTGAAAATCTTCTACTGATCATTTCCGAAGAGATTGAAGAAATCCTCGTCATCCAATCTTCCACCGACACCAGGTTGAAACGGATATCAGGAACATGATGGACATCTTTAAGAACAGGAACTGCACCCGTCTTCGTCCATAAATGCACATCTCTAATAGAAACATCTTTTGACACATCTCCGTTGTCCATCTTTAACACTCCACATTCGCCTGTTGTGTAAGTAGCAAATAGTGCCCAATTGTGAGATACGTGCGCTGAAATACCTTAGTCCACTAACTAAGAGTTTTCATCGCAGACGAGGTTCATAACTACCTCATCACCTACAATGATCGGGTCGCCTCTATGTGACGAGGTCGTCGATGTAGTATTCTCACTTTGTTTTCCCTTATCGCCCTTCTTCTCTCTCTTCCAAACAAAATAGTTTCACTTGATGTGACCCTTCTTACCATAATGGTAATACTCCGAGTCCTCGTACCGACCCTAAGACTTGCCCCTGCTCTTATCTCTGCCACCACCTGGACCCCTTCTCTTGCTCCTTCCGCGGTTCTTTGAAACTAGCACCTCTGACTAGGATGTGGATGAAGTGCCCTGAGAACGTCTTCGCATCTCTTCATTCAGTACCCCGCTCTTGGTTAACTCTATATTGACCATGCCTTTTAGAGCAGAAGCGATCATAGACACTCGTATGATTTCCCACAAGTCTGGCAATATACACAACAACCATAGTCCCTATACTTTATCATCGAACTTGACTCCTATCGAGGATTGCTGGTCCACCACGCCCTGGAACTCACTCAAGTGATCTGTAATAGACATCCTATATTTGTACCGTAAACCTATTATTATACGAATCTGAAATAATTTATTTACCCTGGCCTTCTTCGTATACAAAAATTTTAGCTTATCCCATAGCGTCTTCGCGTGCTCAATATTGGCAACGTAATTATACACGTTCTCGTCAACGAACTGCCTGATATATGCACACAGTTATATATGCTCGAACTTTCAATCCTTTTCGGATTTGTCACTGGGCTTCTCGGACGCAAATACTAGAAGATGCAGCTTCTTGACGAACAACAAATCCTTCATCTTGTTCTGCCAATAATGGTAGTTGGGACCATTCAGGTTTACCTTGTACACCGGCTTCGCATCCATTTCTTCTTTTTGGTTTGACTGTCAACTCCTGCCACCTCTCTGAAACCAAAGCTCTAATACCACCTATTGGGAATGCAAACACGGAAATTATACCCCCAAACCAAGAAGCCCTGCGAAAGAACTCGGCAAAAGCATACAAACCAAAAACGCAAAATAAAAATAGCAGACACAAAGATTTTTGATGTGGAAAACCCTTGCGAAAAAAAATTTACTGGACGATCAGAGTCCAACCCTAAAATGCCTACACTAAAAGAATAAGAAATATACCGACTCCTTACAAACTTCTCATCGATCCAAACGGATCACCATAACTCTTTGGAACAGAAAATAGATTACAACCACAAAAAAAAGACAATAAAAAATACCCCCAAATTGATCTTCTTCTCCAAAATGACCTACAATCCTTCTTTTTCCTTTCCAATGTTGTAAAAGCACTCTTGGCTCCTTTTAGAATATTTTAAGATATCTTTTAGGGCTAGCAGACACATAATATATATAGCCTCCAATCTACAACTAGTATTCCTATTATATATAGGAATACCCAATCCAAATCCAAATCCAAATCCATTGACATATTCCTATTATATGTAGGAATATCCAATCCAAATCTAAATCTATTGAGGTATTCCTATTATATGTAGGAATACTCAATCCAGCTCCGGAATATTTTTCACATAGGTTGGGAACCCCACCCATTCCAATATTCCTCCTCCAATCCGCGGATGACACATTGGCGGTCCATGTAGCACTGCCAATCGAACTATACAAATACCAAATAACATCATTGAGTCAACAAACCTTGTCCTTCTATAAGTGATTCAAGTCGAATTTACAAGCAAGCTTTAATTCTTGTAAACAAAAGCAGTGACAAAGAAGGCATGGCCTGCAAGCATGCAACAACGAAACTTGCGTCAAACCATATTGCAGCTGCTAGCGTGAATTACCGACAAGGCCAGTTTAGGATGTATAAATATATATACATATCCTTACTAACATACCAAATAAAGATGACATATGTATCAATCAGCTTAATTAATAAAGAGAAAATTGTGTTTAGATCTCCATATTATGCATTGCCAATGCCATAGATCAAATGCATGCATGAGCCTTGACAATATCACTAATAAATCAATAATACGATATGGTCTCGAAGAGAATTGCTTGTGTGCACTCAAATCATACTCTTTATAACTGCATTATCAACCAAGGCATAATCTTTTTCCATAAGAAATAACAAAAATCCTAGAGGTACTCATGAGTTCTTAGTTTTTGAAACTCAGTCATTAACAACCGTTGGATTATTTTTTTTAAAGTGACCCTAGAGAACATTTGTCCGATAATATTGCACAAATTGGAGGCTTGCAGATCATTGTAACTTGAATTTGTGCTGACCGATATAAGAATAGTTCTCTGAATTGTTGGCTGTGTGTGTATATGTATTCACACACAAGTGAGCAAAAGCTCAACTTCCTCCTTTGCTTTACTCCCACAACGGTTGGACCACTCCACCTTTGTATATATATAATAGGTCTTACTCTTTGCTTTCTTGTGTTCTTGTGTGGGGAGTTCTATGGGCCACACGTGCGCACCGCCGCCACCGTCCTGCTCGGCTCGGCGCGCTTAACGAGTGCGGATTCGTACCCACACCTGCGGGCGCCGAATGTTGATTCAATTTTCTCTTTAGGTTCGGGTTGAGACCCTAAATATCTTTTTGCTCCTCCTTAGAGATTTGAACATTGGGCAATTATTGCTCCATATGTCCAGGTTTATTTGGCACATGTGACAGCTTCTGTAACAGCTCATATGACAGCATTTTTTCACGTTTTTCCTTTTGTTATTGCTCTTTAATGGCCTGTTTATGAGCCATTTAATATTATGTCTGTTGGTTGTGTCTTGGGACTGTCTTTATATTGCGGTCCCCACCTCCTTTATTTTTTAAGAATATTTCTCCTCTACGTGAAACCTCTTTCTTTGGTTCTTCTCTCCAACAACATTCTCTCCTCTAAATCCTTGCTCTAGACAGAGCTATGTTCGGTCTCTCTCTCCGAGTTGTGTGCGACGAAGAAAAGTCGATAGTCAGGAGGTTTTACCACTATGAGCTTCCGAGAAACCTCTGCACATAGACCTCGGATTAACTCTTAGGGCAGTGCTTCGTGTAGGACTTTCTCGGAGGCCGGTGACATTAACTATTTTATTTTTATTTTTATTTTTATTGTTTACAGATTTCTAAATGAGAAAAGGTGTTATTTTATATCAATCAATCTAAGAGTTAATTTGATTTTATGTTAGGTAAAATAATAGTAAATCGTAGAATAATAGAAGTGTAAGCTACATTGCGTTACTGCAACAATAATAATTTTGCTTGCGATCAACTTCATTATTGTAGAATATGCTTAATCTTATGAAAACTAATAAAATCATTTGCTAAATTTCTACTGTAGCAATATAAATCTGCTTGTTTGCTATGAAGTTGTTCATAGTTGTTTAAAGTCACTATAACAATTTTGTTTCTAGAAAATAATTAAATAAGTTTAGTAGCTTTTTATTTCAATAAGGTTCTGTAACAACTTGTATCATATTTAAATTTTAATTGTAAATAAATAATTTCTTATATATCAAATTGTTTATATACCTTGCCTTGTGAAAATAGTATTTTGGCACATTTCTACTTTAACTTAGAACAATAGAAATTATTTTCTAGAAGTAAAGAAATAGTTAAAGTGAAACTACAAATTCCTTTGAGTCTGAATTCTAAAAGTAGAGATAAATTTGAAATAAGCCGAAAGGTTCTTTCTATCAATCGGGTGTAAATAGTCCTAAGCGATACGGTACTTAAGTGTCTTTGGACCACCGCTAGCTGGAAACTGCCCCTACAGCTAACCCAAGTTAATCAACACTTGCTAGACTAAATATTTCATAAGGTTGATTAGAAAAATTACTCAAACTATTCTTCTAGAATAGTAGACTTTGTTATTGAGTAAAACACATATTTTGCAATTTCAGACTATTTACATTAGCAACCATGACTGATAAGGATGAGACTTTTACTGCTAAATCTGCTAAGTTTAACGGGACCTACTTTAAGAGATGGCAGAGTCAAATAAAGTTTTGGCTCACAACTTTTTGGCTGATCTCAGCCATTAATAGTTTCACACCCATCATAAATGATTCTAATGACACCGAGTCTGACGTAGGAGAGTCCAAATCTACCAGCTCCTAAAAACCCAAAACTCTTAAGGAAATAGACTACCACTGCTTCCATATAATTCTAAGCACTTTATCTGAATTATTATATGACATATTCTTTGAATATAAGAGTACTAAAGAACTTTGGAAAGCTTTGGAAGAAGAATATAGCTGTGATAATGCTGGAATTGAAAGATTTAATTCCTCCTCATTCAACAGATACTTTATGGTAGATAATAAACCCATGAATGACCAAATACATAAATTTCAAGAATATCTTAGGCATATTCAAGCCAAGGTACTTTCTTTTCTACTGAATATAAAATGGCTTGTTTGGTAGACAAGCTCCCTCCTTCTTGGTCTGATGTTTAGAAAGATCTTATTCATACACAAGCTGACCTTACCTTTGCTCAAGTCCTAAAGAAAATTATAACAGAAGAACAAATTAGGCTAAGGTCTAACCCTAAGTATGAGTCTAAGGCTAAGGTAAACCTAGTAGAATCCCAAGGAAAGCCCAAGTCCAATCATCATCACAAAACCAAAAGGAACCTCTTCAAGAAGAAGCAGAACCTTCAGCCTCATCATCATAAACCTAGAAACTTCGGTCAGACTCAGGATCAGAAGAGATTTTGTTTTGTGTATGGTAAAATAAACCATATGGCTACCAACTGTTTCCATAGGAAGAAGGAAGTTGTCTAGACTTCTTATAAAGAGAAACGTCCAGCCAAACCAGAAGCAAACATGCTTCTCAACGGCTCTTCGACTTCTTTCAGGTCTGTAAGCTATCAACCCTTAGTCAACATTTCCTACCATTCTGACGATTGGTGGTTGGATTCTGGAGATAATGTTCATGTTTCTTTTGATCGCTCATATTTTTCAAACTATCAGGAATCAGGTGGAGGAGGTGTAACTCTAGGAGATGGCTCAGCGACACAGTTTATAGGAAGAGTAACAATATATCTAAATATGACATAAAAAAACTCTAACTCTTCATGATGTGTTGCATATGCCATATATCAGAAGAAAATTAGTTAGTAGGTCTCTTTTTTGTAGCTTCAGGGTACAAGATTGTTATTGAGGCAAATAAAGTAGTATTTTCTAAGAATGAATCTTTTATTGGAAATGGATTTGTAAGAGATGGTCTTTTCATTTGAGTACCGTGAATAAAATTTTAGATCCTTCTTTTGTTGTTTCCAATATAAAATTTTTAAATGTGTGGCACAGTAGATTAGGTCATGTGAATCTAGGTTCTCTAAGAAGGATGATGAAGTTAGATCTTATTCCTAAGACTCCAATAGATGATAAACACAAGAGTGAGATCAGTATTCAAGCCAAACACACTAGGCTACCTTTCAAATCTGTAAAAAGAAATTTTGACTTTCTAGAGCTATTTTATATTGATGTGTGTGACTTAAATAGGGTTTTGACCCAAGGCGGTATGGAATACATTGTTACCTTTATAGATGATCATTCAAAGTATTGTTATACCTATCTTCTCAAAACCAAAGATGAAGTTCTAGACAGATTTAGGGTCTATAAATCTGAAGCTGAGAACCAGTTAGAGAGAAAGATTAAAATTCTTAGATCAGATCATGGTGGAGAGTATACATCAAATGATATGACCAATTTCTGTGAAGAACACGAAATAATCTATGAGGTAATTGCTCCATTTTCACCACAGTCCAAAGTAGTTGCTGAAAGGAAGAATCGTACTCTGTTAGACATGGTGAATGCCATGCTCCTCAGCTCAGGTGCTCCTGATAATTTATGGGGAGAAGCACTATTATCTGCATATTACATCCTTAATATGATTCCTAGTAAGTCTAATGATAAGACTCCTTATGAATTATGGAAAGGTAGAACTCCTAGGATCCATTATCTCAAAGTTTAGGGATATCTGGATAAAGTAGGAATTCTTGAACCTAAAAAGAGGAAGATTGGACCTAAGACTATAGATGTTGTATTCATAGGATATGCCCTAGCCAACAATGCCAATAGATTTCTTGTTACTCACTCAAAAGTAAATAAAATCTCTAACAATACTATTTTAGAAGCAAGAGATGCAGTTTACTTTGAGAATATATATCCCCTCAAAGATATAATTTCTTCCTCTCCCTCTAACTCTTCTCTTGCCCCGTCCACTAGATCTCATGTTCAAATATCTAGTTCACAACCCGAACAAGATATATAACCTAGAAGGAGTAAAATAGAAAGAATTAAAAAGAACTTAGGAGAAGGTTTCTTCACCTTTTTGATAGAGGGTGATCCCTCAACTTATGAAAAAGCAATATCTTCTCCTGATGCCCCTTTCTGGAAAGAAGCCATTAACAGTGGGTATAACTCCAACATGCAAAACTGTACTTGGTTTCTAGCAGACCTACCTTTAGGTAGTAAACCCATAGGTTGTAAGTGGATATTCAAAAAGAAACTTAGAGCCGATGGTACTATAGAGAAATACAAGGCTAGATTTGTAGCCAAAGATTTTACCTAGAAAAAGGGATTAGATTATTTTGATACATACTCACCTGTAGCTAGGATCACCTCTATCAAAATCCTTCTAACCTTAGCATCCATTTATACTATGCTAATCCATCAAATGGATGTAAAGATAACATTTCTAAATGGGGACCTAGAGGAAGAAATATACATGGAGCAACCTGAAGGTTTTATTGCTAAAGGCCAAGAAAAGAAAGTTTTCAGATTGGTTAAATCTCTTTATGGCCTAAAGCAAGCTCCCAAGCAATGGCACAACAAATTTGACATAGTCATCTCAGAATATGGTTTCGTGCCAAATGAGTATGACAAATGTATATACTCCAAAATTATAGATAAAAGTTGTGTCATCTTATGTTTGTATGTAGATGACATCATTATTCTTGGATCATCACTGGAATTGATAATTAATACCAAGGACTATTTATCCAGCCAATTTGATTTGAAAGATCTAGGTGAAGCCAACTTGATTCTAGGCATGCAATTATCCAAATACAAGGAGGGATATACTCTATCCTTAGCACACTCTATCGAGAAAATAAATTTTTTTTTGAGTATTTTGATAAGAAACTTGCCCTTACTCCTTATGACAGTAGTGTTGTCCTCAAGAAGAATGAGGGTTCTCCTATGGAATAACACACATATTCACAGATGATAGGTTCTCTCATGGATATATCAAACAAGACTAGACGTGATATTGCATTTGCTATTGGGAGACTAAGCAGATATACTAGTAACCCAAATTAGTTACATTGGACAGCATTAGAAAGAGTATTTAGATATCTTAGGGGTACTCTAGATTATATGTTGCACTATACTAGACACCCTGATATCATAGAAGGTTATTTAGATGCAAACTGGGTAACTGACTCACTTGATGTAAAATCCACTACCGGATATGTTTTTACTCTAGGTGGAGTTGCAATCACCTGGGGCTCATGTAAATAAACTATCATTGCTAGGAGTACAATGGACTCTGAAATGATAGCATTAGACACAACTTGTACAGAAGCCGAATGGCTAAGAAATCTTATTATACATATACTTGTTTCTCTTAGTCATGTTCCAGCAATGTCTATAAACTGTGATAATAAATCTGTTATAGAATTACTAAATCATGATTTTGTGAATGCTAAGATGAATAGGCACCTACAACTGCGCTTCAAGTCAATAAAAGGCCTACTAGGCAAATATGTGGTTCTTGACTATATAAAGTCAGAAAAAATCTTGCAGACCACTTGACGAATGATCTGTCTAGGACTTTGATCCTAGAATCATCGAGGGGGATGGGGTTAAGCCCATAAACAAGTCACCAGCAGTGGAAACCCAACCGAGGCTGACTGAAGATCTCAAGAAGCTGGTTCAATGGGTAGAAATAAGTTGGACTTTGGTGCCTTTTACGGAATCATAACCAGAGATTAAAATCTTATTAAAATAATGCCTAAGTGGATGTACATGTGTACAATGATTTCCTATCCCTATGGTGACAGTGTTCCTGAGTGATATAGTTAGGATGAGTTTTAATACTCTTAATAGGTCCAAGCTGATATGCGGGGTTAACACATATCACCAACCCCTAAGGACTTACCTAGATGAGAGGTCGTGAAGGCCGTGACTATGGGACATGGTGATCCCAGACAGCTCTCATGAATATATAATAAGTTCGCATGGCCAACCAAAAGCGCCACCAGTTAAACCCAAGAACCTCTAGCGTACTATGTGTGCTATTTTTCTAAATCTGGTACAAGAAGTCTGATTCAAGGCATAGTCCATCAAGAACTTATTCAGACAAAGACAATAGTCACTAAGTGAGATTTAAGGCTGTAATCTATCTCATCTATGCATAGCATGTACCTGCCCAGAAGTTTTGCACTTTTAGTTTCTTTGTCACATCAATTTCGGGACTTGACCTTTTGGGGGGATTATTGGCTGTGTGTATATATGTGTTCACATACATGTGAGCAAAAGCTCAACTTCCTCCTTTGTTTTAGTCCCACATCGGTTGGACTACTCCACCTTTGTATATATATAATAATTCTTACTCTTTGCTTTCTTGTGGTCTTGTATGGGGAGCTCTATGGGCCACACGCGCGCGCCATCGCCGCCGTCCGACCCGGCTCAGCGCGCTTAACGGGTGTGGGTTCGTGCCCACACCCGCGAGCGCCGAATGCCGATTCGATTTCCTCTTCGGGTTCGGGTTAAGACCCTAAATATCTTTTTGCTCCTCCTTGTTTTGAACCGGTTTTAAACTCATTGAAGATTTGAACATTGGGCATTTATTGCTCCATATGGCCAGGACCATTTGGCATATGTGACAGCTTCTGTAATAGCTCATATGACAGTATTTTCTCCATATTTTTCCTTTTGTTATTGCTCTTTAATGGTCTGTTTATGAGCCATTTAATATTATGTCCGTTGGTTGTGTCTTGGGACTTCCTTTCTATTGCGGTCTCCTCCTCCTTCATTTTTTACAGAGTATTCTCCTCTATGTGAAACCTCTTTCTCCGGGTTTTCTCTCCAACAATATTCTCTCCTCTAAATCCTTGCTCTGGGCAGAGCTAAGTTCGGTATCTCTCTCCGATTTGTGTGTGACGAAGAGAAGCCAGTAGTCAAGGGGTTTTACTACTAGGAGCGTCCAAGAAACGTCTGTACATAGACCTCGTATTAACTCTTAGGGTAGTGCTTCGTGCACGACTTCTCCAAAGGTCGGTAACATTAACTATTTTATTTTTATTTTTATTATTTACAGATTGTAAATGAGAAAATGTGTTGTTTTTTATCTATCATGAATCACCGAACTCAACTGGTTTTTATGGTCAGTGAGAAGAGGTATAACCTTCTTGGCTAGATGGACGATCTCGAAATTAAACCGCGGGGGGGGGGGGGGTGTGGGACAGTGAGCCCAAATGACCTGTAACCCAGCGTGCACAAAGTCCCGTGTGTATCGTCGGATATCTAAAAAAAAAGATCTCTGAATCTGCCAAAAAATTCGGTATTTTGTCCTCTTAAAAAAAAAGATTTTGGGGCTTAATTAATTGACTATTATATGTCCTAACTCAAGTATGCAGTTCATTGTAGGTTTAATTTTACACAGAATAACACAAGGATAGATCCCTCAATCTGTTCCGAACTTTGGTGCTTTTCATTTTTTAGAAAAAGCATTGCAAGTGTATGTTACATAATGGTAGACTAGTAATGATACATTGATAGAAGGACTAAGTTGTGTTGCAGTCTATAGACTTATTTACTGGTCACCCAATTTTCCTCAAAAGGACAGGAATAACTCTTCTTGCATTTTTATTTTTGTGAATTTTGGCATATGTCCGATCTTGTGTTGTATATGACCAAGACATAGACGAGATTTTTGGGGTTTGATTATGTGATAGTAGAGAATATCAATTAGGTTAAGAGAAATCAAGACTTTTTTTTCTTATTGCTCTGAATTTTAAGCATTTGTCCTTGTTGTTTCTCATGTCATATCTCCGAAGAAAAATAATAAGGGGCTTAATGATAATAGTAAAAAATATTTGTTTATCTAATTTTTTTATTTATCTACATGGTGCAAGATTATTATGTCTTCTTGGAGACCATTAAACAATATAACTCCCATTGATGCTTCAAATGCCATCGAATCATATGCCACCTATTGATGCATCAAACCCGAAAATTAAAGAAAGTTATTTATCGATTCTAAATCATAGAATCATGTTAATTGGATATAAATTGCAAAGTTATCAATTGTCAAAAGTTTCGGTTATTAATCATCGTACTATTTTTAAACTCAAATAAGTTATTTTTCAACATTGATGTAGGGGATGAAGAAATACAAAACAATATTTTTCTTCTTTTCACAGGGTTTTGCAAGGTCTACACATTTAGAGTTATTTCAAGGTGTGTAATGGGCTGGGTCGGGCCGGTCCGGGGCCCGCGCTAATCGGGTTTGATCGATTTTGGGTCGACCTTGCCAGGGATAAAGAAATGAAAACCTAATCCTAACCCATAATCCGGTCGGGAGCGGGCCGGGCCGAACCGGGCTGGATCTGGATGGTTTCAGGGTCGGAATGGGTTGGCCCGGTTTGGTTTTTTAAAAAAAACCTTCAGAAATAAATAGAAGAAAGAAAATTAAGAAAATTTTATAAATTTAATTAAAATTAAAATTTTGATATAACCTTTTTTTCTAAACTTAAACGATTTGAATATTAAACGAACTAATACAATATATTAATTTTTTAAACGGATTTAATTGTCATATAATTTGAATAACTACCACTTATGCTTTAAATGTCTATCAATTAATTGTTATATACTAAAACTGTCTATTTTTGAATAACTACCATATATGCTAATAATTTGAATGTCTATCAATTAATTTTTATAAACGGATTTATTTGTCATATATTAAAAATGACCAATGATATGGTTTGAATAACTACCAAATATGCTAATAATTTGAATAGCTATCAATTATTTTTTGTAAATGGATTTAATTGTCATATACTAAAATGCGCAATGCTAGGCCTACAACTAAATGCTTACAACCTTCTTACAACCACCACGCGATGCCCACGTGGCGGCCCTCCATTGGAGGAGGGGGGAGAGGTGGGACACGGTGGCTGCCCAGATGGCCGTTACGTGGCAAGAACGCCAAGTGACAGCCGTTCGTTGGGGGAGAGGTGGAGTCGGGTGTGGCCCACATAGCAGGGGGTAGAGAGGGTTGTAAGAAGATTGTAAGTATATGGTAGTAAACTTAGCATTGTTGTACTAAAATTGACCAATGACATTATTAGAATATTAAACAACATTAATTGTACAAAGTTTAATTGTCATATTAAACAGATTTGAATATTAGACAGATTTATACAATATATTAATTTTTATAAATGAATTTAATTGTCATATACTATAAATGGATTTAATTGTTATATAATTTGAATAACTACCATATATGCTTTGAATATTTTGAATGACTATAAATTAATTGTCTTATACTAAAAATGACCGTTTGTAAATAACTACCATATATGCTAATAATTTGAATGGATATCAATTCATCTTTTAAACAAATTTAATTGTCACATACTAAAAATGATCATTGACATAATTTGAATATTAAATAGATTTGTGTTCAAAATTTAATTGTCATATTAAACAGATATGAAAATTAAATCATTTCCTAAAATCCTAGGCCTCGTTTGGTTCGCGGAAAGGAAAGGAAAAAAAAATCAATTCCATGCACTTTTCTTTTCTTTTTTTTTTAAAATTATGATTCTCATCGATTTATTTTTTAGGTATTTGGAAATTTGAAAGAATTGGAAAAAAAAAGTGAATACATAATAAAGGTGGAAAAGTGACTCCTTGATTAGACGGAGGTAACCATTTATTTTTTTTCATAATTTTCTTTCCATTGGAAATATCATTTTACTTTCCTTTTCAATTTCTTTAGCATCCAAATTTTTTTTTTTTTCCAACTCCATGATTCCGCGAAACAAACTAGACCCTAAAGTAATATCAAGTTTTGAATTATAAAAAAAAGCCTCCATATTATTCGGTATGACCGACCCATGCCTTCCCAAAAAATAAAAAAATAAAAAAATCTACTACTATATATATGCAAACCTATCCCCTCCCTTCCTATAGTATATTTATATTATTCCATATATATATATATATATATATATATATATATATATATATATATATATATATATATATATATGTATAGAAAAGAAGAGACTCAACCAGGAGGCTCCCTCCCCAATATACTCTATATCCAACCTCTCTTCTCTCACTTTTATCTACTACCCTAGAATTCCCCCCCTGCCGGTCGAACTCTCAAAGTCCCTCTGCCAACTTCTCCTCCTCGATCGACACCCTCTTCCAACCGTGTCGTCACCCGTACTTGACGGCCAACCAGGACCAAGCCTTTGTCCCCGAGGTGCCACAGCTGCGCGCGGGCGAGTTCAGACCCCACCGGACTCCCATAGATCATGTGGAGCCGACGCTCTCGATCGGAAACTGACTCCTCTGTGTGCCTCCTTTACACCCACTCTCGCTCGGACATTGTTCCCGCCGACGCACGCAACGGCCTTCTCGCTGCCTTCGTGGCGATCGGCCCAGGCTGCTCGGATGGTCATCAAACCGTGGGTCACTCGGTCGCCGTCCTCGTGAGTTCTCATCCGGTGCAACAACTCTTCTAAGGGAACAACTTATACTTAGTAGGTATGTTTTCATTTAACCCCTCCCTCCTTTTTAGTATTTTTAGAACTGTTGTATGTTGATGGAATAAATACCTACCATATAGAGTTTACAAGTTTTTTTTTTAGAGCATTGAAATTTGAGTATATTTTTCCGAGAGAATTTTTTTTTTTAAATTGTCAAAAGAGAATACAAACGCCTGGACTAAAGGACATTCGGACTACAGACGTCTTTACCAAGGACGTTTGATTTTTTTTATTTAATTTTTTTTCCTTGAAAAACTTTAAACAAAAAAATAAACAAGAAAATAAATGGAACAAACGTCCTCACGTTTGATTTTTTATTTTATTTTTGGTTGAAAATGAAGCTTAAAAAGGAGGCAAGCCCTTAATAAGGACATTTGTCATTTTTTATTATTTGTTTCCAAAGCTCCAAACATCTTTAGTAAGGACGTTTGAATTTTTTTTTTCGACTGAAAAAGGAGGGACGCCCTTAGTAAGGTATTTTGTCATTTTTATTATTTTTTAGAGCCCCAAACGTCCTTGTCAAGGGCATTTATTATTATTATTATTATTATTATTATTATTATTATTATTATTATTATTATTATTTCCTACATTTTTTGGAAAAAAAGAAAAAAAAATTAAAAACGTCCTTAATAAGGATGTTTGGGTTTTCTTTTGAAATTTTTTAGAAACTATTTTTTCTGTAAGCAATATACTCAAACTATAATACTCTACAGATTTTTTTTTTTTTGGGTATAGAGTTAGGCACTTTAATGAATTAAATCAAAATTTACTAAATATTCCTCAATTTTATTTAATATGACTTCAAATCAGAAAGTTTAAATTAATAATATTTAGTGGACTCTTTTGATTGCCTAAGACTTGTACCAAGACTTACTACCTTTAGTTTAGAACATGATTCCGTTGATATTTAATAGTAAAATTTCAACTGAATTAAATAAACTAATAGGCAAAATAGACATGTATCTTATGTATATAACCTAGTATAATATATATATAATTCAATAAGTAACATAACTCCTAGTATAAAGTGTGTAGCTTAAACTAAATATAAATGAATACAAGATTAAAACTTATATTGAATAGTAAACCAAAGTAAATAATAATCATAGTATAACTTATATAAATTTATAAACCAATATTTCTAAATATCTGTAAACTAATCTATATTAGTTATTAGTAATCTATATAAATTTGTAAACCAATATTTCTAAAAATTCCATTCATTCTGTTTTATTCTGTTAACGTATTGATCTTATTAAAGTAAAGGAACACCAGTTGAAAATAGACATGAGTTGACCACATTCCATAGTTGACCACATTCCATGTAAATTTTATACTAGGCATCCATGATTGATCTATGTCGTTTATTATAATGGTATATATGACCATTGATCGTTTAGTTACGCTAAATATGACAAAGACAACTTTGATCATATATTGATATGGTTAATGGACGAGATTGTCCGGATATACCCATAAGGTTCAGATAGAAATATTTGAGCACATAAGGTGAACACATTTGTAAGATTACATATGTGGCAAAGTGAAAGATTGTTGGAGTTATCCAAAAATTAGGGGCCATAATACACGTAAAATTAATTGTATTTTGCTATCTAAATAATTAAGTCAAATTAAAGTGGTATAATTGGAAAATAGGCTTAATGGTGTAATTGTCTTGGAGATAATGTGTAAATACCTTATATATAAATCTAATTTGACGAGGGACTAAATTATATATATATATATATATATATATATATATATATATATATATATATATATATATATATATATATATATATATATATATATATATATATATATATATATATATTAGGTGTTATGATCTCCAATTTGTACGACCACAAAAAGAGGGTTTTTCCTTTTCTGTTCTACTCTGCATTCCCATCAACAGAGAGACAAAATTGCATCTTTTTTTATTATGGATCGCATCAAGTTGGAAGATCGAACCATAAAAAGATACATTCGCTACAAAATCAATCTAGCCAAGCGATGGATTCATGTACACTTCTGCAATTATTTATCATCTTCATCTTATGAATCAACGAAAAAATCCAACATACACAACCTTCAGAATTAAATTATGAGTTTGTTAGTTGCAGAAATTAGAAAATATTTTTAAGGCAAATTATGGGTTCACATTCAAATTCAGTTCCATTTAGGAAGTGAAGATATATTTGTCAGGATATTGTATTTCTCTACAAAGAAGATATATTTATTGAGAATTTTGTATTTCTCTTGGCAATTGTATAAGAATAAGTGTGGAAACGACGGTTGAATGTCGAAGAATAATGGGTGAAGGGAAAATTGTGGAAGTTGTGAAATATAAAGTTTGGATAAGTATTTGAGAGAGAATACTCGATGTTTATTCATCTCATAGTGGAGAATATATAAAATTACAATATATGATTCTATTCTTATATGGTAATTTCTAAATATAATATATTTCTATCATACACAAGTACTACCATATATTCCTATATGGTAAGTACTAAACACAATATATTCCAACCATATACAAGTACTACCATATATGTTGATATTCTTATATGGTAAGTATTAAACACAAAAATATTACCATGACTCATACTAACGCGCTCTCTCAAGTTGGAGCATAAACATCGATCATGTCCAACTTGCATAGTGAGTCATAAAAGCTTTCTTAGAAACATGTTTTGTAAGAATATTTGTCAACTGTTCTTCAATAGAAATAAAAGAAAAACTAATAAATTTCACATATGGCTTTTACTTTATGAAATGATGATCAACCAACACATGCATAGTATCTTCAGTAACATTTGACTAGTCGAGAATAGCAATTTGACTAGTCAATTTTTTTTCGACTATAACTTGTTTCAATGGGCCAACTTTTATATTCTACAGGTCGAATGTCTCACTTCGACATGTTAAAATGATGGTTGGATCGCTTATAACATCTGTGTCTCGGTTCGGCGGGTAGAGAAATTTCATAAGAAATTTGTATTATTGAGTTTGGTATCTCCAAGTGATCTAGATATTGAATCGGAGGTGTTGATAGTAACATCAACCTTCTTGACCTCATTGATCTTAGAAGAGCCTTCTTTTGTATCATCCATTAAAAACTTATAGCAGAATCAACTAGATTGACATATTTTGCTAGGTCGAAAGAAATACTCGATGGGTCAAATCAGTTCTTTCTGATATAAGAAAGAAGTGCTTGACTAAAAATTGATCTAATAAACAATCAAACTAAAAAAGTTCTCGATCAGAAACTGATCTAAATACTCAAATTGAAAAGTAAGTTCTTGAAATAATCTAAGAAACAATCAAATTGAAAAGAATTAGACAAAATCCTCACAGATCTTTGCTGTGATATCAAGTCAGATATAGATCTTGGAGAAGTAATTTGAGATAAAAAATTCTTAGATTTTTATTCATCTCACAATGGTGGCTATGTAAAGGGGTTTGTATTATCATATATGATTGTATTCTTATATGTTAATTATTAAATATAATATATTTCTACCATATACAAGTACTACCATATACGATGATATTCTTATATGTTAAGTACTAAACACATTATGTTACCGTATACAAGCAATACTATATATTATGGTATTCTTATATGGTAAGTACCAAACACAAATAATTAAAATGACTCACCGTAACAGAACTAACACTAATGGATGGAGAAAGAAAAGCCCAATATATTCTTCCTTCGTTGTTGTAGGTCTTGGAAAAGGAAGAAAAATGGTTTCTCTTAAATTGGTTATCTAATTCCCTTAAATTGTTTATGTATGAGAATCAATTTTCAATTTCTTGTACATAAAAAAAAAACATTTTTCTTTCTTTTCCAAGACCAACAATAATGAAGGAAGAATATATTGGGCCTTTCTTTCTCCGTCCATTAGTGTCAGTTTTGTTAGCATGAGTCATATTGATATTTTTTGTTTTGTACTTACCATATAGGAATACCATCATGTATGGTAGTACTTGTACATGGTAATATATTGTGTTTAGTACTTACCATATAAGAATACCATCGTATATGGTAGTACTTGTATATGGTAGAAATATGTTGTATTTATTAATTGCCATATAAGAATACAATCATATATGATAATACAAAGCCCTTTATATAGTCTCCATTGTGAGATGAATAAACATCTAAGATTTTTTTTTTATCTCAAATACTTTTCCAAGATCTATATTTGACTTTATATTAGAGAAAAGATCCATGAGGACTTTGTATATTTCTTTTCAATTTGATTATTTCTTAGATTAGTTTAGGAACTTTCTTTTCAATTTAATTGTTTCTTAGATCAGTTTTCTTCGACCCATTGAAATCTGTCTGTCTAGTTGAATCGGCTATAATTTTTATTGGGTGATACAAAAGAAGGTTCTTCTAAAATCAATGAAGTCTAGAAGGTTGAGGTCACCGTCAAAATATCGGATTCAAATCTGTCTGTTTAGTTGAATCTGCTACAAGTTTTAATGGGTGATACAAAAGAAGGCTCTTATAAGATTAATGAAGTCCAGAAGGTTTAGGCACTGTCAAAATCTCGGATTCAATATCTAGATCATTTGGAGGTACCAAGCTCAATGAGTCTAATGTCTAGAAGTATTATACTATGAGCTATTTTTCATCTACTGCCACTACTCTTAAAGGGAAGAATTCATATTTTGAATGGTTTGTATCATGGTAAATAAGAAGAAGTGCTTGAAGGAGGGACATATGAAGAAGGTATTTCGATGGGTCTTATGAAAGTTCACTACCTGTCGAACTGAGACATGGATTTTACAGCCGATCCAACTATCATTTTAATCCGTCGAACTGAGACATTCGACCCGTCGAATATAAAGATTGACCTGTTAAATCCAGTCAAATTGCTAGTCTCGACTAGTCGAATGTTCCTGAAGATACTAAGCATATGGAAGTTGATCGTTATTTCATAAAGTAATAGCCAGATGCAAAATTTATTATCTTTCATTTTGTTTCTATTGAAGAACAACAAACATATATTCTTACAAAATGGGTTTCTAAGAAAACTTTTATGACTCATTGTGCAAGTTGGAGATCAATGTTTATGCTTCAACTTGAGGGAGGGTGTTAGCATGAGTCATGGTAATATTTTTGTGTTTAATACTTACCATATAGAAATACCATCATAAATGGTAGTACTTATATATGGTAGGAATATATTGTGTTGAGTACTTACCACATCGGAATATATATCACAATTGCCAAAAGAAATACACAATTCTCAACAAATATATCTCACATGTAGAGAAATACAATATCCTCACAAATATATTATCACTTTCTAAACTGAACTAAATTTTATGTGAACCAACAACCTTAAAAATGTTTTCTAAATTTTGCTAATAACAAAATCAAAATTTAATTCTGAATGTTGTGTATGTTAGATTTTTTCTTTGATTCATAAGATAGAGATGGTAAATAATTACGAAAGCGTACATGAATCCATCGCTTAGCTAGATTGATCTTATTGCGAGTGTCTCTTTTTATGGTTCGATCTTCCAACCTGATGCGGCCCTTATTGACAAAGGTAAATTTTTTCTCTCTCTGTTAATGGGGATGCAGAGTAGAACTGAAAATAGAAAATCCTCTCCTGTTGTGGCCTTACAAATTGGGGTCCATAACCCCTAATGAATATATATATATATATATATATATATATATATATATATATATATATATATATATATATATTCTAGGTTTTAGATATTTCTAATTTGGCCCCTCATATAATTAGATTTATCTCAAGGTATGTACACATTATCTCTATGACAATTATATCCTTAAGCTTATTTTTCAGTTAGACCGCTAATTTGGCTTAATTATTTAGATAACACAACACAATTAATTTTACATGTGTGGCCCCTAATTATTTTGTAACTCCAATAGTGTAGACCCTGCAAATCTCCAGGAAAGGAAGAAAAAGATTGTTTTGTATTTCTTCATCCCCAACATCATTGTTGAAAAGAACTTATTTGAGTTAAAAATTAGTACAATGATCAATAACAGAAACTTTTGACAATTGACAAATTTGTAGTTTACATCCAATTAACATGATTATATGATTTAGAATAGAGAAATAACTTTTCTTTAGTTTTCGGGTTTGAAGCATCAATAGGAGGTATATGATTCAATGGCGTTTGAAGCATCAATGGGAGTAATATTGTTTAATGGTATCCAATAAGACATAATTAGTATTGCACCTTGTAGATGATTTCAAAATTTAGATAAACAATTTTTTTTTTTTACTATTATTATTAAGCCGCTTGTTATTTTTCTTTTGAGGTATGGCATGGGAAACAACAAGCACAAATGCTTGAAATTCAGAAAAACAAGAAAAAGAATGCAAGAAGAGTTATTTCTGAGAACCTAAAATTCACAGAAATGAGAATGCAAGAAGAGTTATTTCTGTCCATTTGAGGAAAATCAGGGACCAGTAAATAAGTCTACATAATGCAACACAACCTAGTCCTTCTATCAATGTATCATTACTAGTCTACCATTATGTAACATACATTTATGCAATGTTGTTTCTAAAAAAATGAAAAGCACCAAAGTTCGTGACAGATTCATGGATCTATCCCTATGCCATTCCGTGTAAAATTTAACCTACAATGAAATGCATACTTGAGTTAGGACATATAAGAGTCAATTAATTAAGCACCCAAATCTTTTTTCTTAAGGGGATAAAATACCGAATTTCTTGGCAGATTCAGAGATCTTTTTTTTAGATGCCCGACGACACGCACGGGACTTTGTGCACGCTGCGTTGCATGTCATTCGGGCCCATTGTTCCATACCTCCCCCGCGGTTTGATTCTGAGACCGTCTGCCTAGCCCGGGAGGTTATACATCTTCTCACTGACCACAAGAGCCAATTGAGTTCGGTGATTCAGAGATCTATTCTCATGCCGGTCAGCACAAATTCAAGATACAATGATATGCAAGCCTCCAATTTGTGCAATGTTATCGGTCAAATGCTCTAGGATCACTTTTAAAAAAAATTAATCTAAGGGTTGTTAATTGCTGAGTTTCAAAAATTAAGAACTCTTGAGTTCCTCTAGGATTTTTGTTGTTTCTTGTGGAAAACGATTATACTTTGATTGATAATACAGTTATAAAGAGTATGATTTGAGTGCACACAAACAATTCTCTTCATGACCATATCTTGTTATTGATTCATTAGTGATATTGTCAAGGCTCATGCATGCATTTGATCTATGACATTGGCAATGCATAATCTGGAGATCTAACACAATTTTCTCTTCCTTAATTAAGCTGATTGATACATCTTTCATCTTTAGTTGGTATGTTAGTACGAGTATGTATATATATTTATACATCCTCAACTGGCCTTGTCGGCAATTCACGCTAGCAGCTGCAATGTGGTTTGACGCAAGTTTCGATTGTTGCATGCTGGAAGGCCATGCCTTCTTTGTCTCTGCTTTTGTTTACAAGAATTAAAGCTTGCTTGTAACTTCGACTTGACTCACTTATAGAAGGGCAAAGTATGTTGACTCAATGATGTTATTTGGTATTTGTATAGTTCGATAGGAATCAAAGGTGCGACTGTAAATAAATACGAGTCATCCCATTATTGATGCTTCAAACCTGACATTTGAACAAGTGATTGTTCTATTGGCATAGTGCTAATCAGATCAGAGTCTTATGTTGCAGATCATAATGAAGTAAGATTTTTATGCTAAGGATGGATTCTGCTCTCCTCTCGTATGTATTGCTTTCCCACGCATCTTCTCTGACTGAGATTTAGAATCCTTTGTGATTGCAACAAACAAAGCTTAAGAAAATTTTGCTCGGTCAGAAGTCTGTATGTATAATGTTTATGGAAATATTATTAGTCCCATAACGCAAAGGTTAAGTCGTGGGAGTGAGAGGAAATTAGTATAAAATAAGATCCAAGGGCCATTGGAAAACTCATCTTTGCGCTTGGGGCAATGACGCAGCTAGTGAGGTTATAACCGAGGCGCGTTATTTGCTAGTTGAAAACTATTTCCAAACCCCCTCTATGCTCATTCAGTTGGGCTTAGTGAATTTTTGGAATCGCTCCCTCTAACCAAGGGTAAAGCCATACAAATCATTTATTTGCTAAATTTTAGACTGTAGTGATTCTATCATCAAAATACACCAGGTCCTTCAAAACCCATGTTGGTTTGGGACAACATTATTTTTCAGGTCCTTAAAAATCATTGTTGATTTGGGACTACATTATTTTTCACAAATGATGCCGTAAGAACAACTGTAGGATTCTAGCACCGCAGCATTTGTTGTTTTTCACAAATGATGTCGTAAGAACTATAGGATTCTAACAACGGAGCATTTGTTGGGCTGGTCCATTTTTTTTACATGCACATTGTGACTAAAGGAAGGAATATACAAAACTATACTCCAACAATAACTATATATCATTTTACTAACCCATAAATTAATTAAACTAGTATATTAAAACGGTACGGTATTAACACGACCTGAATTCTAGATTTCAAAGTTTTTGGTGGCGAGACTGAATCAGAATCCACGTTAGGATCCAGAACAACCACAATGTCCCCTGAAAATTTGATCAGGATCAGATTCTACCATGACGAAGCAGAAATGAGTCCGAGTTTTGGATTAGCTATGCTTGCATAATCTAAAAAAGAAATATTTTAGTTGAGAAATTGATATTCCGTTATTCTTATTTTTATTTGGATGTTATTTTGGATAGGAAGTTTATATTCCTTAGGAATTAATAGATTATGTGTTTATCTTTATTATTATTATTATTTGTTTGTTATTTTGAGGTTTATATGCATAACAATGAATCGACATCAGAATTCTTCGAAACCCAAGTCAAATTCAGATCGACTATGTCATTCACGAGTGGCGCATGCGGTCTTCCTCCTTAATTAGGAATTGTGTACCATATCCTAAGGGGTTCAAGAACATGTTGAAGAACTATCCATCGTAGACGAAGTTTGCGTCTTTCTCGACGGCTTGTGACAGAATTGTATTCTTCCAGGTAAACCAATAATAATAACTAAGTCTCCTTCCACTATTTCCTATTGAATCAAAACAAAGAACTTTCTCACTAGTTAAAATTCCTATAAACCCTAATTGTAAAATTGGATTAGTGGAACTTAAGTTCCCTTTCCTTGCCAGATTTGTATGAGAGCCTAGGTTTAAGCTTTTGTTTATGCATATACAACACAACATGCTAGGGATGGAAAAAATTGTTAGCGGACCAAATAATAATACGAGATCCATCTCATTCAGGAATGGAAAAAATTGTTAGCAGACCAAATGCATATACAATACAACATGCTAGGGAGGGTTCTAAATTTTTTATACACCCTACCGCGAAAGGCATAACCTTGCTAATCCTGCTCCACCTAGGAGAGAGAAATATAAATCTAGATTTCCTATTATATCTATGATGATTTTGATGGGAAATATCGTCCAAGAGACTAGAACTATAAATTTTAAGGTGATGACATCACTAAGAAAGTAAAGTTAGAGGTCCCATTCTTTGACGATCGCCTTGATCCTAAGGCATTTAGTGATTGGTTGGTCTAACATAGATAATTAGTTTGAGTGGTTCAAAATGTATGACGAGAGACACATCTGATTTGCCAAAATAAAACTGATTGGATCTGCTAGGATATATTGGTCTTCTATTGAAATGGACAAAGAACGTTTAGGTAGAGTCTATGTTGTTACTGGCGACGCCTAGGCGAGCAGGATGGGGGAAGCCCACCTTGACATAGAGAAGGAAAACCCGTGTCAAGCGACGGGCGCCTAGGCACACCTAGGCGGGCGCCTAGAGGCGACTAGGGGAATACATAGGCGCACCTAGGCAGTTGTTGAATATTGGTTATTATTAGTTGATGTTTAATATTGGTTAATGCTTATTATATTGCTTAATGCTTACTTTAGGCTTATTATATTACTTATTGGTTATTTGGTAAATGATTATTATATTGCATATTGCTTTAGTTATCAACTGTTCTCGTTACTTGTGTATATTACTTATCAACTGTTCTTTCATACAGTTGTTGTTGCTTCTTAATATCTTATATATAACATTATATGTCAGTCCCCTTTTCCGGTGCACTTAGGCCGATGTTGTCTTTGGCACATATTGTCTTTGGCGCATGTTGATTGCTTATCCGGCCTTTGTTTAGACCGGACCCGTGAGTTGTGGAGAAGTGTGGGTTTGGTTGGGTTGGTGGCATGTGTGGCTATGATGGATTTGAGTAGTCCAACGGTCCATATCACAAATCTAAACCTATATACTCCAATTTCTCTCTCTGCTCATTATTTCCTTTCTATTTTTCTCTCTTAGGGTTTTTCTCCCTCCGTAGAGAAGTATATCTTGCACAAGAGAAGAACCATGGATTTATGCATGTTGTTAATTCTTAATAATTTCTATTTTTTTCTAGCTCAAGTTGTCAGGACCGAGCATCCCTTCATCTTTAATACCTGTCGTTCTTGATTTTCTTGGTTGAAATTACATAAACCAGTGTTTGGGTCTATATGTTCACTTTTGTTTTTTTGGGGATTGATCTCCCAAAACTTTATGCTTTACAAAACTAATTAGCTCATAGTGTAGAGCACCATATTTTATGTAATTTTTCTTTTGGTCGTGCTTGTTTTTGAGTCCAGCTAAGTTCAGTGCTGAAACTTGATGCAATACGTATACCAAATGGCATATTGGAGAAGAAGAACAGTGCTCTATGAAGAGTATGCAAGAGAACCCCTTTGACGTAAAAATACGTATGTTTTACCTTGGGTGCATTGGTGTGTTGTCCCAACTCCTCGTGCATACTAATCATACTGTACTTAGTCTCCTAGCAAAAGTGCGCCAGTCACAATCCTTGAGCCAGTTGCGTATTTTAGTGCGTATTCAATCAAAGTTTTTCCTAGAAAGCCAAGAAAAAGTATGTCACAGTCAGTCTGTGCAGTTTCTTCGAGTTGGCAATCTGGCTCACTTTTCCTATGTTTCATCCGCTGGCGCACTTTGCTTACGTTTGGTAACTCGTGCACTTTTTCCTCTTCGTTTCCATAGGGGCAAAGCTTCGGTTGGTTTCTCAATTTATGTGTTATTGATTTGTGTGCTCCTCGACTATTGAGCTTTGACCTCGGATTGTGTGTTTTGTCTTATAGCTAGCTTGCTAGCGTACTTTCCCTGAAAGTGCACTTTATTCTTGCCTACGAACTTTTGTCAAGTGCGCCATCCTTTGTAGCTCACGCACTTTCTTGCGAAAGTGCACCACTTCCTCGTTTTAGTCGTTTGTGTGCCACTGCCTGATTTTAGTCGTTTATGAGCCACTGCCTAAGTTTTAGTCATTTGTGCGCCACTGCCTAGTTTTAGTCGTTTCTACGCCATTGCCTAGTTTTGGTCGTTTGCATGCCACCTTACTTCTATGTATTTTGTGCGCCAACTTGGTTTGTGCGCTTACTGTTTTTTGCTCACGTTGAGCCCTGTAGATATGGCCCTATTGTCACGACCCGCACCCGATGTAGGGGCACGAGAAGTGAACAACGTCCAGCCTACCCCACAACATCGACGGTAGAATATTATTTTGGTAAACTATCTAACTAGCAATAATGATCAACAAGATATTTAAAATCCATCAATGATATATGAATACTTAATCACAGATTTATAAGATGGAATAAAACACGAAATATGATATAAAGAACTGAAGAGTCAAGAATACAACTCACAAGATAGGGAGTAATATCTAATGAGTCTCGAATAAAAAATACTAACTGTCAAAGCTGGAGACAAATCTACTACTATATTCTTCATCAAATAAAACATTGGATAATGTTTATGAAATTTTCGGAAGGCATGGGTCAAAGTTGGAGACATGGGTCGATTAAGCTGGAGACAAATCTACTACTATATTCTTCATCAAATATAGTAGGATCAGGCACTATGGTATGACCGACCCATGCCTTCCCAAAAAAAAAATAAAATAAAATCTACTACTATATATATGCAAACCTATCCCCTCCCTTCCTATAGTATATTTATATTATTCCATATATATATGTATACAAAAGAAGAAACTCAACCAGGATGCTCTCTCCCCAATATACTCTATATCCAACCTCTCTTCTCTCACTTTTATCTACTACCCTAGAATTCCCCCCTGCCGGTCGAACTCTCAAAGTCCCTCTGCCAACTTCTCCTCCTCGATCGACACCCTCTTCCAACCATGTCGTCACCCGTACTTGACGGCCAACCAGGACCAAGCCTTTGTCCCCGAGGTGCCGCAGCCGAGCGCGGGCGAGTTCAGACCCCACCGGACTCCCATAGATCATGTGGAGCCGACGCTCTCGATCGGAAACTGACTCCTCCGCGTGCCTCCTTTACACCCACTCTCGCTCGGACATTGTTCCCGCCAACGCACGCAATGGCCTTCTCGCTGCCTTCGTGGCGATCGGCCCAGGCTGCTCGGATGGTCACCAAACCGTGGGTCACTCGGTCGCCGTCCTCGTGAGTTCTCATCCGGTGCAACAACTCTTCTAAAGGAACAACTTATACTTAGTAGGTATGTTTTCGTTTAACCCCTCCCTCCTTTTTAGTATTTTTAGAACTGTTGTATGTTGATGGAATAAATACCTACCATATAGAGTTTACAAGTTTTTTTTTTAGAGCATTGAAATTTGAGTATATTTTTCCGAGAGAAATTTTTTTTTAAACTGTCAAAAGAGAATACAAACGCCTGGACTAAAGGACATTTGGCTTATTTTTAAATATTTCGGACTGCAGACGTCTTTACCAAGGACGTTTGATTTTTTTTATATAATTTTTTTTCCTTGAAAAACTTTAAACAAAAAATAAACAAGAAAATAAATGGAACAAACATCCTCACGTTTGATTTTTTATTTTATTTTTGGTTGAAAATGAAGCTTAAAAAGGAGGGAAGCCCTTAATAAGGACATTTGTGATTTTTTATTATTTTTTTTCCAAAGCTCCAAACATCTTTAGTAAGGACGTTTGAATTTTTTTTTTTCGACTGAAAAAGGAGGGACGCCCTTAGTAAGGTATTTTGCCATTTTTATTATTTTTTAAAGCCCCAAACCTTCTTGTCAAGGGCATTTTATTATTATTATTATTATTATTATTATTATTTCCTACATTTTTTGGAAAAAAAGAAGAAAAAAATTAAAAACGTCCTTAATAAGGATGTTTGGGTTCTCTTTTGAAAATTTTTAGAAACTATTTTTTCTGTAAGCAATATACTCAAACTATAATACTCTACAGATTTTTTTTTTCGGTATAGAGTTAGGCACTTTAATGAATTAAATCAAAATTTACTAAATATTCCTCAATTTTATTTAATATGACTTCAAATCAGAAAGTTTAAATTAATAATATTTAGTGGACTCTTTTGATTGCCTAAGACTTGTACCAAGACTTACCACCTTTCTACTACCTTTAGTTTAGAACATGATTCCGTTGATATTTAATAGTAAAATTTCAACGGAATTAAATAAACTAATAGGCAAAATAGACATGTATCTTATGTATATAACCTAGTATAATAGATATATAATTCAATAAGTAACATAACTCCTAGAATAAAGTTTGTAGCTTAAACTAAATATAAATGAATACAAGATTAAAACTTATATTGAATAGTAAACCAAAGTAAATAATAATCATAGTATAACTTATATAAATTTATAAACCAATATTTCTAAATATCTGTAAACTAATCTATATTAGTTATTAGTAATCTATATAAATTTATAAACCAATATTTCTGAAATTCCATTCATTATGTTTTATTCTGTTAAAGTATTGATCTTATTAAAGTAAAGGAACACCAGTTGAAAATAGACATGAGTTGACCACATTCCATAGTTGACCATATTCCATGTAAATTTTATACTAGGCATCCATGATTGATCTATGTCGTTTATTATAACGGTATATGTGACCATTGATCGTTAAGTTACGCTAAATATGACAAAGACAACTTTGATCATATATTGATATGGTTAATGGACGAGATTGTCCGGATATACCCATAAGGTTCAGATAGAAATTTTTGAGCACATAAGGTTAACACATTTGTAAGATTACATATGTGGCAAAGTGAAAGATTGTTGGAGTTATCCAATAATTAGGGGCCATAGTACACGTAAAATTAATTGTATTTTGCTATCTAAATAATTAAGTCATATTAAAGTGGTATAATTGGAAAATAGGCTTAATGGTGTAATTGTCATGGAGATAATGTGTAAATACCTTATATATAAATCTAATTTGACGAGGGACTAAATTATATATATATATATATATATATATATATATATATATATATATATATATATATATATATATATATATATATATATATATATATATATATATTAGGGGTTTTGATTTCCAATTTGTACGACCACAAAAAGAGAGCGTTTTTCCTTTTATGTTCTACTCTGCATTCCCATCAACAGAGAGACAAAATTGCATCTTTTTTTTTTATTAAGGATTGCATAGAGTTGGAAGATCGAACCATAAAAATATACATTCGCTACAAAATCAATCTAGCCAAGCGATGGATTCATGTACACTTCTGCAATTATTTATCATCTTCATCTTATGAATTAACGAAAAAATCCAACATACACAACCTTCAGAATGAAATTATGAGTTTGTTAGTTGCAGAAATTAGAAAATATTTTTAAGGCAAATTATGGGTTCGCATTCAGATTCAGTTCCATTTAGGAAGTGAAGATAAATTTGTCAGGATATTGTATTTCTCTACAAAGGAGATATATTTATTGAGAATTTTGTATTTCTCTTGGCAATTGTATAAGAATAAGTGTGGAAACGACGGTTGAATGTCGAAGAATAATGGGTGAAGGAAAAATTGTGGAAGTTGTGAAATATAAAGTTTGGATAAGTATTTGAGAGAGAATACTCGATGTTTATTCATCTCATAGTGGAGAATATATAAAATTACAATATATGATTATATTCTTATATGGTAATTTCTAAATACAATATATTTCTATCATACACAAACCATATATAATGATATTCCTATATGGTAAGTACTAAACACAATATATTCCAACCATATACAAGTACTACCATATATGTTGATATTCTTATATGGTAAGTATTAAACAAAAAAATATTACCATGACTCATACTAACTCGCTCTCTCAAGTTGGAGCATAAACTTCGATCATGTCCAACTTGCACAGTGAGTCATTAAAGTTTTCTTAGAAACATGTTTTGTAAGAATATTTGTCAGCTGTTCTTCAATAGAAATAAAAGAAAAACTAATAAATTTCACATATGGCTTTTACTTTATGAAATGATGATCAACCAACACATGCATAGTATCTTCAGTAACATTTGACTAGTCGAGAATAGCAATTTGACTAGTCAATTTTTTTCCGACTATAACTTGTTTCAATGGGCCAACTTTTATATTCTACAGGTCGAATGTCTCACTTCGACATGTTAAAATGATGGTTGGATCGCTTATAACATCTGTGTCTCGGTTCGACTGGTAGAGAAATTTCATAAGAAATTTGTATTATTGAGTTTGGTATCTCCAAACGATCTAGATATTGAATCGGAGGTATTGATAGTAACATCAACCTTCTTGACCTTATTGATCTTAGAAAAGCCTTCTATTGTATCATCTATTAAAAACTTATAGCATAATCAACTAGATTAACATATTTTGCTAGGTCGAAAGAAATACTTGATGGGTCAAATCAGTTCTTTCTGATATAAGAAAGAAGTGCTTGACCAAAAATTGATCTAATAAACAATCAAATTAAAAAAGTTCTCGATCAGAAACTGATCTAAATACTCAAGTTGAAAATAAAGTTCTTAAAATAATCTAAGAAACAATCAAATTGAAAAGAATTAGACAAAGTCCTCACAGATCTTAGCTCTGATATCAAGTCAGATATAGATCTTGGAGAAGTAATTTGAGATAAAAAATTCTTAGATGTTTATTCATCTCACAATATAGGCTATGTAAAGGGGTTTGTATTATCATATATGATTGTATTCTTATATGTTAATTATTAAATATAATATATTTCTACCATATACAAGTACTATCATATACGATGATATTCCTATATGTTAAGTACTAAACACATTATGTTACCGTATACAAGCAATACTATATAATATGGTATTCTTATATGGTAAGTACCAAACACAAAATATTAAAATAAAAATGACTCACCCTAACAGAACTAACACTAATGGATGGAGAAAGAAAAGCCCAATATATTCTTCGTTCGTTGTTGTAGGTCTTGGAAAAGAAAGAAAAATGGTTTCTCTTAAATTGGTTATCTAATTTTCAATTTCTTGTATGAGAATCAATTTTCAATTTCTCGTACATAAAAAAAAAAACATTTTTCTTTCTTTTCCATGACAAACAATAACGAAGGAAGAATATATTGGGCCTTTCTTTCTCCGTCCATTAGTGTCAGTTTTGTTAGCATGAGTCATATTGATATTTTCTATTTTGTACTTACCATATAGGAATACCATCATGTATGGTAGTACTTGTACATGGTAATGTATTGTATTTAGTACTTACCATTTAAGAATACCATTGTATATGGTAGTACTTGTATATGGTAGAAATATGTTGTATTTATTAATTCCCATATAAGAATAAAATCATATATGATAATACAAAGCCCTTTATATAGCCTCCATTGTGAGATGAATAAACATCTAAGATTTTTTTTTTTTATCTCAAATACTTCTCCAAGATCTATATTTGACTTGATATTAGAGCAAAGATCCACGAGGACTTTGTCTATTTCTTTTCAATTTGATTATTTCTTACATTAGTTTAAGAACTATCTTTTCAATTTAATTGTTTCTTAGATCAGTTTTCTTTGACCCATTGAAATCTGTCTGTCTAGTTGAATCTGCTACAATTTTTATTGGGTGATACAAAAGAAGGTTCTTCTAAATCAATGAAGTCTAGAAGGTTGAGGTCACCGTCAAAATATCAGATTCAAATTTGTCTGTTTAGTTGAATCTACTACAATTTTTAATGGGTGATACAAAAGAAGGCTCTTATAAGATTAATGAAGTCCAGAAGGTTGAGGCCACTGTCAAAATCTCGGATTCAATATCTAGATCATTTGGAGGTACCAAGCTTAATGAGACTAATGTCTAGAAGTATTATACTATGAGCTATTTTTCATCTACTGCCACTACTCTTAAAGGGAAGAATTCATATTTTGAATAGTTTGTATCATGGTAAATAAGAAGAAGTGCTTGAAGGAGGGACATATGAAGAAGGTATTTCGATGGGTCTTATGAAAGTTCACTACCTGTCGAACTGAGACAGATTTTACAGCCGATCCAACTATATTTTTAATCCGTCGAACTGAGACATTCCACCCATTGAATATAAAGATTGACCTGTTAAATCCAGTCAAATTGCTAGTCTCGACTAGTCGAATGTTCCTGAAGATACTAAGCATATGGAGGTTGATTGTTATTTCCTAAAGTAATAGCCAGATGCAAAATTTATTAGCTTTCCTTTTGTTTCTATTGAAGAACAACAAACATATTATCTTACAAAATATTTCTAAGAAAACTTGTATGACTCATTGTGCAAGTTGGAGATCAATGTTTATGCTTCAACTTGAGGGAGGGTGTTAGCATGAGTCATGGTAATATTTTTGTGTTTAATACTTACCATATAGAAATACCATCATATATGGTAGTACTTATATATGGTAGGAATATATTGTGTTGAGTACTTACCACATCGGAATACCATAGATATGGTAGTACATGTATATGGTATAAATATATTGTATTTAGTAATTACCATATAAAAAAATACAATCATATATAGTAAATTTATATATTATCCATTGTGAGATGAATAAACATCGTGAAATTCTCTCTCAAATACTTCTTTAAGCTTTATATTTGACTAGTTCCACAGCTTCCCCTTCACCCTTATTCTTCGACATTCGTCTGTGTTTTTTCCACACTTATTCTTATAAAGTTGCCAAGAGAAATACACAATTCTCAACAAATATATCTCACATGTAGAGAAATACAATATCCTCACAAATATATTATCACTTTCTAAACTGAACTGAATTTTATGTAATGGTATTCCTATATGGTAAGTATTCTTATATGGTAATTCCTATAGTGGAGAATATATAAAATTACAATATATGATTGTATTCTTATATGGTAATTTCTAAATACAATATATTTCGATCATACACAAGTACTACCATATATAATGGTATTCCTATATGGTAAGTACTAAACACAATATACTCCAACCATATACAAGTACTACCATATATGTTGATATTCTTATATGGTAAGTATTAAACACAAAAATACTACCATGACTCATACTAACGCGCTCTCTCAAGTTGGAGGATAAACATCGATCATGTCCAACTTGCAAAGTGAGTCATAAAAGTTTTCTTAGAAACACGTTTTGTAAGAATATTTGTCAGTTGTTCTTCAATAGAAACAAAAGAAAAGCTAATAAATTTCACATATGGCTTTTACTTTATGAAATGATGATCAACCTCCACATGCATAGTATCAACATTTGACTAGTCGAGAATAGCAATTTGACTAGTCAATTTTTTTTTTACTATAACTTGTTTCAACGGGTCAACCTTTATATTCTGCAGGTCGAATGTCTCACTTCGACAGGTTAAAATAATGGTTGGATCGATCATAACATCTGTGTCTCGGTTCGACGGGTAGAGAAATTTCCTAAGAAATTTGTATTATTCAGTTTGGTATCTCCAAACGATCTAGATATTGAATCGGAGGTGTTGACAGTAACGTCAACCTTCTTGACCTCATTGATCTTATAAGAGCCTTCTTTGTATCATCCATTAAAAACTTATAGTAGAATCAACTAGATTGATATATTTTGCTAGGTCAAACGAAATACTCGATGGGTCAAATCAGTTCTTTCTGATATAAGAAAGAAGTGGTTGACCAAAAATTGATCTAATAAACAATCAAATTAAAAAAGTTCTCAATCAGAAATTGATCTAAACACTCAAATTGAAAAGAAAGTTCTTGAACTAATCTAAGAAACAATCAAATTGAAAAGAAATAGACAAAGTCCTCACAGATCTTTGTTCTGATATCAAGTCAGATATAGATCTTGGAGAAGTAATTTGAGATAAAAAATTCTTAGATGTTTATTCATCTCACAATGGAGGCTATGTAAAGGGGTTTGTATTGTCATATATGATTGTATTCTTATATATTAATTTCTAAATATAATATATTTCTACCATATACAAGTACTAGCATATATGATGATATTCCTATATGTTAAGTACTAAACACAATATGTTACCGTATACAAGCAATACTATATATTATGGTATTCTTATATGGTAAGTACCAAACACAAAATATTAAAATGACTCACGCTAACAGAACTACCACTAATGGATGGAGAAAGAAAGGCCTAATATATTCTTCGTTCGTTGTTGTAGGTCTTGGAAAAGAAAGAAAAATGGTTTCTCTTAAATTGGTTATCTAATTCTCTTAAATTATTTATGTATGAGAATCAATTTTCAATTTCTTCATATTTTTTACTTATGCCTAACAAAGTACATAAAAAAACATTTTTCTTTCTTTTCCAAGACCAACAACAACGAAAGAAGAATATATTGGGGTTTTTTTTCTCCGTCCATTAGTGCCAGTTTTGTTAGCATGAGTCATATTGATATTTTCTATTTTATACTTACCATATAGGAATACCATCATGTATGGTAGTACTTGTATATGGTAATATATTGTGTTTAGTATTTACCATATAAGAATACCATCATATATGGTAGTACTTGTATATGGTAGAAATATGTTGTAGTTATTAATTGCCATATAAGAATACAATCATATATGATAATACAAACCCCTTTATATAGCCTCCATTGTGAGATGAATAAACATCTAAGATTTTTTTATCTCAAATACTTCTCCAAGATCTATATTTGACTTGATATTAGAGCAAAGATCCATGAGGACTTTGTCTATTTCTTTTCAATTTGATCGTTTCTTAGATTAGTTTAAGAACTTTCTTTTCAATTTAATTGTTTCTTAGATCAGTTTTATACGACCCATTGAAATATGTCTGTCTAGTTGAATCTGCTACAATTTTTATTGGGTGATACAAAAGAAGGTTCTTCTAAAATCAATGAAGTCCAGAATGTTGAGGTCACCGTCAAAATCTCGGATTCAAATATGTCTGTTTAGTTGAATCTGCTACAATTTTTAATGGGTGATACAAAGGAAGGATCTTATAAGATTAATGAAGTCCAGAAGGTTGAGGGCACTTTCAAAACCTCAGATTCAATATCTAGATCATTTGGAGGTACCAAGCTCAATGAAACTAATGTCTAGAAGTATTATACTATGAGCTTTTTTTCATCTACTGGCACTACTCTTAAAGGGAAGAATTCATATTTTGAAGAGGTTGTATCATGGTAAATAAGAAAAAGTGCATGAAGGAGGGACATATCAAGAAGGTATTTCGATGGGTCTTATGAAAGTTCTCTACCTGTCAAACTGAGACACAGATGTTACAGCCGATCCAACCATCATTTTAATCCGTCGAATTGAGACATTCGACCCGTTGAATCTAGTCAAATTGCTAGTCTCGACTAGTCGAATGTTCCTGAAGATACTAAGCATGTGGAGGTTGATCATTATTTCATAAAGTAATTGCCAAATGCAAAATTTATTAGCTCTCCTTTTGTTTCTATCGAAGAACAACAAACATATATTCTTACAAAATGGGTTTCTAAGAAAACTTTTATGACTCATTGTGCAACTTGGAGAACAATGTTTATGCTCCAACTTGAGGGAGTGTGTTAGCATGAATCATGGTAATATTTTTGTGTTTAATACTTACCATATAGAAATACCATCATATATGGTAGTACTTATATATGGTAGGAATATATTGTGTTGAGTACTTACCACATAGGAATACCATAGATATGGTAGTACATGTATATGTAGAAATATATTGTATTTAGTAATTATCACATAAAAAAAATACAATCATATATAGTAAATTTATATATTCTCCATTGTGAGATGAATAAACATCATGAAATTCTCTCTCAAATATTTCTCAAAGCCTTATATTTGACTAGTTCCACACCTTCCCCTTCACCCTTATTCTTCGACATTCGGCTGTGTTATTCCACACTTATTCTTATGCAGTTGCCAAGAGAAATACACAATTCTCAACAAATATATCTCACATGTAGAGAAATACAATATCCTCACAAATATATTATCACTTTCTAAACTAAACTGAAATTCATGTGAACCCACAACCTTAAAAATGTTTTCTAAGTTTTGCTAATAACAAAATCAAAATTTAATTCTGAATGTTGTGTGTGTTAGATTTTTCCATTGATTCATGAGATGAAGATGGTAAATAATTGTGGAAGCGTACATGAATCCATCGCTTAGCTAGATTGATCTTGTAGCGAATGTCTCTTGTAGCGAATGTCTCTTTTTATGGTTCAAACTTATTGACAAAGGTAAAAAAAATTCTTTATCAGTTGATGGGGATGCAGAGCAGAACAGAAAATAGAAAATCCTCCCATTTTGTGGACTTACAAATTGGGGTCCATAACCCCTAATGAATATATATATATATATATATATATATATATATATATATATATATATATATATATATATATATATATATATATATATATATATATATATATTCTAGGTTTAGATATTTCTAATTTGGCCCCTCATAAAATTAGATTTATCTTAAGGTATCTTCACATTATCTCTATGACAATTATATCCTTAAGCTTATTTTTTAGTTAGACCACTTTAATTTGGCTTAATTATTTGGATAATACAAAATAATTAATTTTACATGTGTGGCCCCTAATTATTTGATAACTCCAATAGTGTAGACCCTACAAATCTCCAGGAAAGGAAGAAAAAGAATGTTGTGTATTTCTTCATCCCCGACATCATTGCTGAAAAGAACTTATTTGAGTTAAAAAATAGTACAATAATCAATAACGAAAAGTTTTGACAATTGACAAATTTGTAATTTATATCTAATTAACATGATTATATGATTTAGAATAGAGAAATAACTTTTTTTAATTTTCGGGTTTGAAGCATCAATAGGAGGTATATGATTCAATGGCGTTTGAAGCATCAATGGGAGTAGTATTGTTTAGTGGTATCCAAGAAGACATAATTAGTCTTGCACCTTGTAGATGATTTAAAAAATTAGATACACAATTTTTTTTTACTATTATCATTAAGTCGCTTGTTATTTTTCTTTGGAAGTATGGCATGAGAAACAACAAGCACAAATGCTTGAAATTCAGAACAACAAGAAAAAGAAGTGTTGATTTCTATGAAACTAACTGATATTCTTTTGAATCACATAATCAAACCCCAAAAGTCTCGTCTAGCACTCAGTCATATGCAATACAAGACCAGGCAGAGAGCCAAAATTCATAGAAATGAGTATGCAAGAAGAGTTATTCCTGTCCTTTTGAGGAAAATCAGTGACCAGTAAATAAGTATACATAGTGCAACACAACCTAGTCCTTCTATCAATGTATCATTACTAGTCTACCGTTATGTAACATACATTTATGTAATGCTTTTTCTAAAAAATGAAAAGCACCAAAGTTCATGACAGATTCATGGATCTATCCCTATGTCATTATGTGTAAAATTTAACCTACAATGAAATGCATACTTGAGTTAGGACATATAAGAGTCAATTAATTAAGCACCAAAATCTTTTTCTTAAGAGGATAAAATAACGAATTTCCTGGCAGATTCAATGATCTTTTTTCAGGTACCCGACGATACGCATGGGACTTTGTGCATGCTGCGTTGCATGTTATTTGGGCCCATTGTCCCACACGTACCCCGCAGTTTGATTTCGAGACCATTTGCCTTGCCAGGGAGGTTATACCTGTTCTCACTAACCACAAGAGCCAGTTGAGTTTGGTGATTCAGAGATCTATTCTAATACCGGTCAGCACAAATTCAAGTTACAATGTTCTGTAAGCCTCCAATTTGTGCAATATTATCGGTCAAATGCTCTAGGATCACTTTAAAAAAATAATAATCTAACGATTGTTAATGGCTGAGTTTCAAAAATTAAGAACTCATGAGTTACTCTAGGATTTTTGTTGTTTCTTGTGGAAAAATATTATGCTTTGATTGATAATGCAGTTATAAAGAGTATAATTTTAGTGCACACAAGCAATTCTCTTCTAGACCATATCGTGTTATTGATTCATTAGTGATATTGTCAAGGCTCATGCATGCATTTGATCTATGGCATTGGCAATGCATAATCTGGAGATCTAAACACAATTTTTTCTTCCATAATTAAGCTGATTGATACATCTTTCATCTTTAGATCGTATGTTAGTACGGGTATGTATATATATTTATACATCCTTAACTGGCCTTGTCGGCAATTCACGCTAGCAGTTGCAATATGGTTTGGCGCAAGTTTCGATTGTTGCATGCTGGCAGGCCATGCCTTCTTTGTCTCTGCTTTTGTTTACAAGAATTAAAGCTTGCTTGTAACTTTGACTTGACTCACTTATAGAAGGACAAAGTTTGTTGACTCAATGATGTTAGTTGGTATTTGTATAGTTCGATAGGAATCAAAGTTGCGGCTGGAAATGAATATGAGTCATCCCATTATTGATGCTTCAAACCTGACATTTGAACAAGTGATTGTTCAATTGGCATAGTGCTAATCAGATCAGAGTCTTATGTTGTAGATCATAATTAAGTAAGATTTTTATGCTAAGGATGGATTCTGCTCTCCTCTCGTATGTATTTCTTTCCCACGCTTCTTCTCTGACTGAGATTTAGAATCCTTTGTGGTTGTAGCAAACAAAGCTAAAGAAAATTTTTCTCAGTCAGCAAGTATGTATGTATAATGTTTATAGAAACATTATTAGTCCCACATCGCAAAGGCTAAGTCATGGGAGTGAGAGGAAAGCAGTATAAAATAAGTTCCAAGGGCCATTGGGAAATTCATCTTTGCGCTTGGGGCAATGGCGCAACTAGTGAGGTTATAACCGAGGCGCATCAATTGCTAGTTGAAAACTATTTCCATACCCCCTCTATGCTCATTCAGTTGGGCTTAGAGAATTTTTGGAATCGCTCCCTTTAACCAAGGGTAAAGCCATACAAATCATTTATTTGCTAAATTTTTAGACTGTAGTGATTCTATCATAAAAATACACCAGGTCCTTCAAAACCCATGTTGGTTTGGGACAACATTATTTTTTAGGTCCTTAAAATTCATTGTTGGTTTGGGACTACATTATTTTTCACAAATGATGCCGTAAGAACAACTGTTGGATTCTAGTACCGCAACATTTATTGTTTTTCACAAATGATGCCAAAAGAACTATAGGATTCTAACAACGGAGCATTTGTTGGGCTGGTCCATTTTTTTACATGCACATTATGACTAAAGGAAGGAATATAAAAAACTATACTCCAAAAATATCTATATATATCATTTTACTGACCATAAATTAATTAAACTAGTGTATTAAAACTGTACAGTATTAACCCGACCTAGAGTTCTAGATTTCAAAGTTTTTGGAGGCGAGACTGAATCAGAATCCACGTTAGGATCCAGATCAACCCCAATGTCCCCTAGAAATTTGATCATGATCAGATTCTACCATGACGAAGAGTTTTGGATTAGCTATGCTTGCATAATCTAGAAAAGAAATATTTTGGTTGAGAAATTGATATTCCATTATTCTTATTTTTATTTGGATGTTATTTTCGATAGGAAGTTTATATTCCTTAGGAATCAATAGACTATGTGTTTATCTTTATTATTATTATTATTATTATTATTATTATTATTTGTTTATTATTTTGAGGTTAGTATGCATAACAACGAATCAACATCAGAATTCTTTGAAACCCAAGTCAAATTCAGATTGACTATGTCATTCACGAGTGACGCATGCGGTCTTCCTCCTTAATTAGGAGTTGTGTACCGTATCCTAAGGGGTTCTAGAACATGTTGAAGACCTATCCATTGTAGACGAAGTTTGCGTCTTTCTCGACGGCTTGCGGCAGAATTGTACTCTTCCAGGTAAACCAATAACAATAACTAAGTCTCCTTCCACTATTTTCTATTGAATCAAAACAAAGAACTTGCTCACTAGATAAAAATCCTCTAAACCCTAATTATAAAATTGGATTAGTGGAACTTAATTTCCCGTTCCTTGTCAGATTTGTATGAGATCCTACGTGTTTAGGCTTTTGATTATGCATTTACGTAATAAGAGAATTTTACATTCAAACATGGAAGGTAGTGATTTGTTTGGTAATTTTTCTTCATTGATATTAGACTAAAAAAAAACTGAAATAAAATATAGGTTCAATGCAGATGCAGATAGATACTTTGAATGCTAGAGTCAATCAAATGAAAGCAATATATGTCGTTGAACAACCCCACCGAATAATCATACGGGATCCATATCATTCAGGAATGGAAAAAATCGTTAGCGGACCAAATGCATATACAACACAACATGCTAGGGAGGGTTCTAAAATTTTTATACACCCTACCGCGAAAGGCATAACCTTGCTAATCCTGCTCCACCTAGGAGAGAGAAACATAGATCTAGATTTCCTATTATATCTATGATGATTTCGATGAGAAATATCGTCCAAGAGACTGGAACTATAAATTTTGAGGTGATGACATCACTAAGAAAGTAAAGGTAGAGGTCCCATTCTTTGACGATCGCCTTCATCCTAAGGCATTTAGTGATTGGTTGGTCTAACAAAGACAATTATTTTGTGTGGTTCAAAATGTGTGACGAGAAACGCATCTGATTTTCCAAAATAAAACTGACTGGATCTGCTAGGATATATTGGTCTTCTATTGAAATGGATAAAGAACGTTTAGGTAGAGTCTATGTTGTCACAGGCGAGCAGGTTGGGGGAAGCCCATCTTGACCTGGAGAAGGAAAACCCGTGTCAGGCGACAGGCACCGAGAGACGACTAGGGGAATACATAGGTGCGCTTAGGCAGTTGTTGAATATTGGTTATTATTACTTGATATTAAATATTGGTTAATGCTTATTATATTGCTTAATGCTTACTTTAGGCTTATTATATTACTTATTGGTTATTTGGTTAATGCTTATTATATTGCATATTGCTTTAGTTATCAACTGTTCTCTTTACTTGTGTATATTAGTTATCAACTGTTCTTTTATACAGTTGTTGTTACTTCTTAATATCTTATATATAACATTATATGTCAGTCCCCTTTCCCGGTGCACTTAGGCCTATGTTATCTTTGGCACATGTTGTCTTTGACACATGTTATCTTTGGCACATTTTGATTGCTTGTCTGGCCTTTGTTTAGACCGAACCCGTGAGTTGTGGAGAAGAGTGGGTTTGGCTGGATTGGTGGCACGTGCGGCTATGATGGGTTTGAGTAATCCAATGGTCCATATCACAAACCTAAACCTATATACACCTATTTCTCTCTCTGCTCATTATTTCCTTTCTATTTTTCTCTCTTAGGTTTTTTCTCCCTCCGTAGACAAGTATATTTTGCACAAGAGAAGAACCATGGATTTATGCATCCTGTTAATAACACTACCAAAATAAGTCAAATTAGCGACGTCTACAAATGACGCTAAATGGCCAAAAAATATCGCTAAATAATTTTAGTGATATATATAGCGATGTTTCAATGAATTCGCTTTTAAGCTAGTCATTTTACGAAAAAATGTCACAAAACGTCACTATACCGACGTTTTCTAGCGACATAAATGTGTCGCTATATTAGCGACGCAACATTGCTAAATTAGCGACGTGTTGTGTGTCGCTAAATGTCGCTAAGTTTTTTTCTTTTTAGCGACGTTGTGCGACTCATTTAGCGACATTATATTGACCTGGCAATACTGCCATGCCAACAATTTGCGACTGACCATGACGTATTTAGCGACGTGTATAGCGACGTTGTGCGACTCATTTAGCGACGTTATATTGACCTGGCAATACTGCCATGTCAGCAATTTACGACGAGCAGTGACGTATTTAGCGACGTGTATAGTGACGGAGATAGCGATGTATATAGCGACGTATTCAGCAACGTAATTAGCGATGTACGTAAACGTCGCTAAACGTCGCAAAATATCGTCAAAAATGTCGCTAAAGATACAGTGAAAAAGTATAAAAAATGAAACTTGAATTGTTTTCAAACCATTCTTCCTGCAGTTTATGAATTCATAATTTGTACAAATAGACCCGGAGTAACCCTCCATTGAATTTGCTGGATTCGTCGACCCCCTTCGGTTGAACACTTAATACCGATAAATTAACATAAATTTAATATAAATAATATAGTAAAATTTAAGGAAAACAAAATATTGAGATTACAAACCGAGTAAGGACAAAATCTTATTATAATAAATACAACAAATATCCACACAACTGATTCTTAAAGCCTCATCCTAAAGAATACAAGAAATAATGTCTGAATGCCTCAAAAGTAAAGAATATTCATAAATGACCAAATATTGTAGGTCTGAAACACAAACAATAAATAAATGGTCCTAACTATGACTACTGCAGATCTGTAGGAGGATGACCACCGGCACGCATCATGGATAAGAACAGATCATACTGCTTCCATAAAATTGACACCGATATCGATGGAGAAGGCAGTGATGTTGGTGGAGTCTATATCGATGAAGATGCACCAGGAGGACGTATCTGCTCCAAGTCTGCTAGTCGATGGTTGTATGAATCTATGGTAGATAACAGCCTCGTACTGCTATGAACTATTGAATCCTGCATCATCGTCAACCTCTCACCTATGGACAGCTGTGATGCCTACAGCTCCATCACACTACGCTCTGTCGATGCTCTAAGATCAGCTGTCATATCCAGGAGCTCCATGATGCTGCGCTCGAGCATATCAAATCGTGGGATAAGCGTCACATCATCTGCCTACGGTTGGGACAGGGGCTGCTCCTCCATCCTTCGCAACAACTCGTCACTGAGAGACACAATCTGACGGTCAACGGTCTCCTGGACTCGAGCCGACAACTACGAGGGCTGTGGGGAATGCGCACTTGCAGGGGAGGCCCTAGATAACTACGTCACAACCAGGGCAAAATAGTATCCCGTACCGTAGTACATACCCCTCTATAGACCACCAACGGCGGTCACCCACAGCTCGTCCGCCGATGGAGCTGGAGAGGGCTGCGAGGAAGTACCATCCTCTCTCGCTGTAGGTGCACTAGCAGTCGCCCGCTCACGCAGCCTAAGATACTCGGCCTAGAAAAGTTGGATACTCGATAATTGCCTAAGTTATATTAAAATTAACACAAAGTAAAGTAATACTAACATAGGTCTGCGAGTCCCTCTCATCAATGAGATTCTTGCCCTTTCGATGGGTGGCCAGGAAGATGGTCACCATGTTTGCATCCTCACCCCTCTGTACCTGTTAAAAATATATTCTTTAGTACTAAAATATAACATTTTTTCCTACTACCATTTTATCGTACTTGCATTAAAATAATATATCTGAAATAAAAAATATACCAAACGACGGAAATGTTCCGTCATCTGAATTGAGCCACCACACCACTTTGTTACCTTCCGCCTAGCCGCCTTGGCCTTCTCAAACATTTCCTTGTACCTCAGATCGTCCAATCTAGCCCTCATCATAGTCCAGTGCTCTGGCGTGATCACGAGCCTTTTAGTCATCCAGAGCATCACGGATCAGCTTAGCGGCAACCTTGGATCAATTTTCCAATACGATCACGAGCCTTCTGGTCATCCAGAGTATCACGGATCAGCTTGGCGGCAATGGCAGGAAATATCTGCTCGATCAACTCAGCCCGGTGAGGAGGATAGAAATACGTTTGCTGCAATAAGTAATTTAGTAAGTTATATAATATGCATAAATTAGATGATTAATATAATATACTTTTACCTTGAAGTGCGTAAACTAGAATGCCTTCCTCTTCTCTGGAGCTTCAGAGTAGTTGATCCAAGGGCCACCATTGTTGTTCCTCAGAAAGAGGCCCAGGCATCTCTGTACCGACGAGGGACGATATCTATACAGAGATAATTAATTTTATCAAAAAAGTCAATATATGATGAATAAAGAAATATACGATATATATGATGCTAGACCATCTAATTGACTTACTTTATACCGCCGACCCAAATCTCTGTCCTCGTCTCCTCCGGAGGTGCGCATGGAGGATCTAGTTGATGCTGGGACGACGTCGGCTCGACCTCCTCTATATGCTCATCTGTCTTCAAGGTTCCGTCAGGAAGGGGAACGCTAGACGAGGGAGTAGTATCAGGCCTGGAACTACTCATCCTAGAAGTGATGCCACGTAACGTCGTCGCAGTCGGAGATATGACTCATCGATATATTGGAGTACTAGGTGACGAGGATCCAGAACCAACAGTAGGCAGTACCGGAGGAGCACTCCGTCTACCTCGGGAACTGCCGAACCCTCCACGTTATCCTGTCATACCTGATAACAATATATGATGAATAAAGAAATACACAAATATATAGTACATTCTACAGTCAAAAATATTGCATATCTCACAGCATTCATAGAATTGCATAGTAAATAACTAGTGGTGTCACAAGTCTAAATGGATAGTACATTCTATAGTCAAAATATAATACATATCTTTGTCAAAATAGTACATTCTATAGTCAAAATATAGTATTTCTATAGGCAAAATATTTTATTTTCAATCATCTTCAGAAAACTTATCTTGTTCGCCTTCCTCGTCCTCCTCTTCCTCTTCCTCCTCATCTTCACTTTCATCTACTTCATCTTTGTCTTCGTCTTCCTATTCAAATAATTCTATATCTTCTATATTATTAGTCATGTAATGAGTAACTTTCGTTGAGTCCACATCGACAATATTTATTACAAGAGGTAGCTCATCCTCCTAATAAGCTATTTCGTCAATGTCAAAGGTATTTCTAGCTTTAGTCTTGCATACTGCCCACCAATCTGAACTCGCTGTCCCCCGTCTAGGATAAGTTATGAAGTACACGAGCTGAGCCTGATTTGATAAGATAAATTGTTCGTAGCCTTAATATCTACGCTTGTAGTTTAAATCCACAAGGCCATGCTTGTCAATTTTTCAACCTTGATCTTGAATCAGATCGAACCATTCACACTTGAATAGCACGATCTTAGCAGGTTCTATTCCATAATTATATCTCAACTCCAGAATCTTTTGTAAGATGCCAAAGAAATCATTTCCTGGATCGACGTCTTTGTAGTTTGGAGATTTGATACACAAACAACCATTTTTCGTGGAATCAAGATCCAGAAAGCTGTCTATAATCGGAGCATTTATTGACTTAAACCTAAACCCATTCACAGAAACTTGGCTATATTTTGACGACAGTAATTGGTCCCTTGGCTAGAGTTCTAATAGATTCAATCTCGGGTGTTATTAGACGATCGACCTAAATACGAAAGTAGCGATAGTAAGTTATTTATTGTGTAAGTGCATACAGAAAAAGTAATTACCAAGCTCCTTACATATATACTCAACCAAGAAGGAAAATGGCATCTTATTTCTTGTTCTACTTGTTCGTCTGTTATGTAGGGTCTAACCGACCTCAGCTCATCATCATATATGCTGAAAAACAATGAAACAACCGCTGATTAGTAGCATAATAGTAGCTTATAATATTACATTGAGATGACGTAAATGTGAACATATTAATTACTTACCCCTCTAGCTTCTCCACTTCATCCTTGTCGCAATTGAGTAACATATACAACTGAGCAGCCCTTAGCTCGTCGTTATTCAAATATCTCTTCTTTATTTTCCCCAAGGCTTTCCAGACGCATTGAATACTTTGAGTATTGCATCATTAGATTCCTGATATCCATCGTTGTTTCCCGGAGCTCTCTTTCTTTTAGTAGCAACATGAGGTTTGAAATACGTCGAGCAAAAGTTTATAATCTCTTCGAGAATATAAGTTTCATAATTAGAGCCCTCAACCCGTGCCTTGTTTTTCACCTTTCTCTTTAGGTAATTCAGATACCGCTCGAAGGGGTACATCCACCGATAACCGACAGGACCACCAACACGTGGCTCATAGGAAAGATGAATTGGCAAATGCTCCATAGAGTCGAAGAATCCAGGAGGAAACACCTTCTCGAGCTTACATAGTATTACCACAATGTCCTTCTCTTACTTTTCTAGACGATCGACGAGCAACTTAGTAGAACAAAGATCTCTGAAGAATATGATGAGCTCTGTCAATGGATCCCAAATGACCTACGGTAAGAATTCCTGAAATAAAGTTGGAATTAACCTCTCCATGAATACGTGACAATCGTGGCACTTTATACCCACCAGTTTGTTCTCCTTGAGGTCGACGCATCTTCTCAAGTTCGACATGTACCCGTCTGAAAATGTTAGACCCTATATCCACCTACAAAGTCTTCCTTTATCATCCTTCTCTAGTGGGAAAACTGACTTAGGCTGTTTTAACTTTCTATTCCCCTCCTCTATCAAATGCAACGCAGGGCGTCTACATATTTCTTCTAAGTCCAACCTGGCCTTCGAATTGCCTTTCGTCTTCCCCTTTACCTCCATTACAGTATTAATTATGTTATCAAACATATTTTTCTCGCTATGCATGACATCAAGGTTATGTCTGATCAGATTGGTGCTCCAATATGGCAGATCCCAGAATATACTGTCATGCCCCAGTCCCAAAATATGTAGAATTAGGAATACGTAAGCATGTCAGCCGTATATATATGTTAACTCATATGTGGTATATATATATATTGTCACAAGTCACAGGACATAACTAGATCTCAACCAGAATATACTGTCATGCCCCAATGCCGACTTCCTCAAATTTGGGTGACTTTGAAAAGACACCATATTTTTCTTTCCCGTCAAACAGTGCATGCATCTCTCCAATTTTGTAGACTTTATCCCCGAAATTACCTTCATGCTCACCGAGTAGCTCATCCCCTTCTTTGTGATATGAATGAGCCGCCTGTGCCACAACTCGATAGACGCATCTGTAGCCGCGTTTACCTCATGTGTCCCATGTGCGCTTCCGTTAATATAATAAAGTCTGGACTTCTTGCTTCCTTTGGCAATCACTATCGAACCTCAAGAAAGCTTCTACTGAACATTTCCGAAGAGATTGAAGAAACCCTCGTCATCTAACCTTCCAACCGATACCAGGTTAAAATGGATATCAGGAACATGACGGACATCTTTGAGAACAAGAACTGCACCCTTCTTCGTCCTCAAATGCACATCTCCAAGCAACAACTTTTGACATATCTTCATTGTCCATCTTCAACACTCCACAGTCGCCTCTTGTGTAAGTAGCAAATAATGCCCTATTGTGAGATACGTGCTCTGAAACACCTGAGTCCACCAACCAAGAGTTGTCATCGCATGAGAGGTTCATAATTACCTCATCACCTACAATGATCATGTCGCCTCCATGTGACGAGGTCGCCAATGTAGTTTTCTCACTTAGCTTTCCCTTGTCGCCCTTCTTCTATCTCTTCTAAGCAAAACAATTTCAGTTGATGTGGTCCTTCTTGCCACAATAGTAACACTCCGAGTCCTCGTACCGACCCTTAGACTTTCCCCCGCTTTTGTCTCTACCACCACCTAGACCCCTTCTTTTGCTCCTTTCGCGGTTCTCTGAAACTAGCGCCTCTGAGTTTGTAAACCCCCAGATTTTTCAGGAATTAGAAATGAATTTTCAGAATTTTTTTGGAATTTTCTGTAATTTTTTAGGAATTAAAATAAATGTTCTTCTGAAATAATATTTTTTAGGTAATAAATTAAATATTAAAATATTATGAAAATAATATTTTTGGGTGTAAAATAAAATATTAGACATAGGATAATTTTTCTGGAATTTATTGGACCCCAGAACTATTTTTAAAGACATAAAAACTAATGTTTTAATTAAACACAAAATAAACCAACCTGAACCAACCGGTTTAATAAACCGAACCAACCCAAATCGGCCCAAATTCTAAACCGGACCCAAACCCCTAGCGGGTCGGGTCAGGTCTGAACCCAATCAGGAACCCGCTAACCCGTACCCGACCCAAAACTTATTGGATCGGATCTGGATCTAAAATCCACCAACCCGTCTACCCAAATCCGCCCACTACAGTACCAATCCCTAACCCTGATCCCCCGACTTCCCCTCAGCCGTTCACCGTCGCCGATCCTGGCCGCCCGCTTTTCCCCCGACCGTTTCGACCCTTCGCCTTACTGACCTCTCCTCTCCCGGCCAACGGCCACCACCATTACTATAAAACCCGCAACCACCCCACACCACCACCACCACCTTCCTCACCAACGTCATCCGGCCACCTTCTCTTCCCTAGTTACTCCGCCGTGACACGACAACCCCATCGATGGTTCCCCCTGATCACAGCCCCGGTTATCCCCACCTCTCAGGTCACCGCCTCCGGGGACGTCTCCTCCGTCGTGAACTGACGGGCAGCATGCCAACGACCACGCCATCGACCACGATGACCGAGAGCCGCAACAGCACCCCCGAGCTCCACCGTAACCGCGTTGCGACTCCCCGCGTATACGCAAAGCATAGTGATTTTCGGCCCCCATGTTCAGGTAAAAATTTCTCTCTCCTCGCTGCCTCATTTTTCATTCTGTCGAATCGTGCGCGTACCCTGCGTGACCCTCTCAAATCCCGTGCCAATAGCAAGGGGTATCGCGTACGATGGCGATCGCAAAATGCGACGCAAAACTAGAAAAAATCTCATTTTTCTGAAAAATTCAAAAATCGTCCCGAACTTCCCAGTTCACGACCTACCTGTTAAATATTTTCAAAATTGGCCTGAACAATTATTTAGACTGTATGACCAAGTTTTTAAACCCTATTTTAGTTCTATTTATTGAGCTATAATTTGCATTTTATTCGAGGGTAAAAATGACCAAAAACTTGATCTTTAAAAAATCCTAATTTTTCCGGAACTGGATGCGCCCCGCTAAACGGGACGACTTGGTCATGTGCAAACTTTACCAAAAGGTGTGTGTCGTTAATACGAACGTGTGGGATTTTGCGAAAGTTAATTTGGATGTGCGTGCACACCGAAATCAACTTGTATCCGTCGCCGACGCCCCATATCGGCCCTGTTTTAAAACTTGTTGTAACTTCCTGTACGCTCGTCATTTCGAAATAAAACTTGCGCCATCCGACTCGTAACAATACGCAGGTCCTGTGACCCAAGTTTGGTTCGATTCTGAGAACGTTGACAAATTCCCTTATCGTGGGCCCTACGGCTCCACTTGACGGGCGATTTTATGATCGGCTTATCGGAATCCAGTTTTGGATATTCCGTTGGGTTCGTATCATCGTTCTGGACTATGGACACTAAGTTTGACGAATTTGGAGAACATTGTCTCTGGCACATTTTTTTGTGCGAAGCGGGCCACAGGTAGACCCCGCTTTGACCAGAAACTGTCACTTTTGCCCCTGTGTCCAAATTGGACTTATGGACAGGCAATTCTAGCTATTTGATATCTTTTGAACCTGATGGTAATATTTATTTTAGCAACCGGAGGAGTACATGCCGATCCCGCTGGTACCAGAGTAGCAGTTAGAATCTAAGCAGGCAACTGTACCTTGCCAATCTTGTAGTTCTTGTTACATAATATTCCTTTGATTTATTTATATATTGTATCTGTTCAACCTAGGACCGTGTGACATTACTTAACGTCTGAATAAAATTCGGGTGTCAACGCCGTCCGCGAAGTTGTGTAACGTCATCTAGACAATGGATATCGAGACACTATATATTTTTGTGCTTGTATTATCAAGTACGTCATACCATAGGACACTTGACACTGTTCATTAGACATAATCTTCCTGAGATATTCATGGTGATTCTGTATAGGATACAGGTTTCGTGACATATACTTTACACATGCATAGATATTATTATGACTTGTTGCATTAGATATGATCTTGCGTGACATGGACATGAGACATCGTGAACATGAGACGTGTGATTACATTGGGTGGGAAGAGACACACAGGCTACAGGATAATTTTATATATAAATTTATTATGGTGTCGTAGGCCCAATACATAGTAAATTACATAGTATAATTATATAGTATATCTGCTACAGACTCCCTGACACAGAGCTTGTAGTAGTCTAAGCCTAAGTTTAGTGATGCTCTCATTTTGCATATCATATAGCTGGTTACATAGTTTATCCTATTGATTCATTTATTATTGCACTGCATTTATTTTTGGCATCAGATATTCTTGTACCTTGCTATATCTCCTGAGGACCTAGATCCGGATTATGTCCCCAGGTTTAGCAGAAGAGATCTACCCCGAGGTGTACGGGACAGGAGCAGACATTGGAGCAGTACCAGTACCAGAGGACGAGGTGATCACCGAGGATTGCTCCTGAGTATCTGCTTTATCTATGCTCAGTATTTGCTGTGGTTATACTCTTTATTTATTATCTCTTGACTGTTGTATCAGACTCATTATCGGGTTGTTCCCCGAGTTATGTTTTATTGAGACTTAATATTGCTTTATGTTTCTGATATTGATTGTATTTATTTTCGTGGATGAGATTAGTACCATAGCCCCTTATTGTTGTATTACAGCTTAAGTACACCCTGATGGGTCCATTAAATTGGGTTTGCCCATCGGTGTGTGTTGCTGGCCATTGCCACGACTTTAGTCCCTCGATATTTTGGGACTGGGTATGACATGGTTTTTGTGGTGGCCCATGCAGGCCTACGACTAAATTGCTTCGGTTTTAACTTCGGAATCGAGCAAGCCTGTGACAAGGATAGGGTAAGTTATAGGATCTTATCTACTTGATTGAATCGTTCTTGATATCTATATCGAATTCGAATTAAATTCTTAACATACATCCTGCCTTGATTCTTCTGTGCGCCTCTTATAGTTTATTTTGGATACAGAGTAATGGATCTACGAGCTAACAACGAAACTCCTGCAAGAATACCATAAGGTGTTGTAGCTACCTACGGAGAAGATGAAGTGACGCTATTAAGTGGAGATCCCTCTACTCATCGAAGAAGTCAAGCAAATCAGCATGCCTCAAGAATCCAGCAAGATGACCTTCCACCACAGTTTACTTCACCAATGCCCATATTCCCACAAGGGCAAGCTATGGACGGGCAACAGATATTTTAAATGGTCAATGCAATGATGCAAGCCCAACAAAAAATTCAATAAGAGGCTCTGCGTCACAGCCTAGTAATCGCACTGGAGCAGGCAAATCTACCAGCACGACGGCCAACGACGGGCTCTATCACCAATTTCTGTCAACTGAAGCCCCACCCCTTTTCAAGCAAGGAGGACCCACTGAAGTTCATGAGTGGCTCACAAACACTCAACATCAATTAGAAGCAGCTGAGCTTCCAAGAGAGCGTTGGATGACTGTCGTCCGGATGCAGTTGACGGGCAATGCACATCACAGGTGGCTATTTGAGGAGACACGGCTTGGACCAGACCGAGTCACTTGGGAAGAGTTCTCTAGACTCTTTCAGGAGATGTACATTCCAGCTATTGCTCGATCAGAACTTTGGGACAAGTTTAATCGCCTTACTCAAGACGGTATAACAGTGGAAGAATACAATGTGAAGTTCATTTGTCTGAGTCGCTTTGCCCCTACCTTGATCCCGATAGAAGAAGAGAAGGCTGAGAAGTTCTTCGACAGACTAAACTTTGAGCTACAGAGACAGATTGGCTCTGTGGCACCTACTTCTTACTTGGACGTCCTTGCTGCAGCACGATGCATGGAGCGCATCACCAGGAGAGAGACCATCCTGAAGCGGCCTTTCACATCAGCACCAGCCAGAGCACCACAGGGAGAAGCTGCAAAGAGATCTCACATACAGCAGCCACCCAGAGCATCTCCGCAGATACTACCTATATGTCAATAATGTGGCAAGGTAGACCATATTGAGAGGGAATGCAGACGCAAGTTGGGATTATGCTTGATTTGCGAATCCAACCAATATTTAGCCAAGGATTGTCCTGAGCATCGAGAGGGAGCACTAATGTTAAACCGACAAGCTTTACCAGCACCGAGGCTAGTTTATCCAGCATTGGGAGCACCACAGATAGAAGTCAGACCACCAACTCCAGGAGAATATCAAACGAGGCCACCTTTGGCACCCCAGGCAGCACTCTTCCAGCAGGCTCAGCAACAACAGAGGAATCCACCACAAAGATGCGGACAAGCTTTTGTAATGACCATGGAGGACGCGCAGACTCATGGAGTAGCAAATGCGCGTAAGTTATTCCTAGCTAGCTATTCCTAGCATTTCTTTAGCACGTGCCTGTTAGTTTATGACCTTATCTCTAAACCTTGTATTTGAACTTATTAATAATTGATAAAACTAGTTTTTCTAAGACTGTAGTTTTCTTTGCTCCAACCAGATTTTCTTCACACTTGAATTACCTAATTTTCATTGTTTAGGGAAATATTTTAATTCATTCCCTAGTTTAACTCTCGTCCTTCGATTTATCTTTGATCATGATTCTTTGATTGTGTCATGCTTCGAACAATGCTTGCAACCGTGTCATCTCTTCTGACCTGTTATTTCTTTGATTGTAATGACGTAATCCTCTTAAGGGGGTAGATTGTAAACCCCCATATTTTTCAGGAATTTAAAAATAAATTTCTGAATTTTTCTGGAATTTTCTGTGATTTATCAGGAATTAAAATAAATTTTCTTCTGAATTAAATATTTTTAAGTAATAAAATTAATATAAAAATATTATAAAAATAATATTTTTGGGTGTAAAATAAAATATTAGATATAGGATAATTTTTCTGGAATTTAATGGACCCAAAACTATTTTTAAAGACTTAAAAATTAATGTTTTAATTTAACCCAAAATAAACTAACCTGAACCAACCGGTTTAATGAACCGAATCAACCCAAACCGGCCCAAATCCTAAACCGGACCCAAACCCCTAGCGGGTCGGGTCGGGTCTGAACCTAACCCGGAATCCGCTAACCCGTACCCGACCCAAAACTTATTGGATCAGATCCGAGTCTAAAACCCGCCAACCCGTCTACCCAAACCCGCCCGCTACAGTACCAATCCCTAACCCCGATCCCCCGACTTCCCCTCAGCCGTTCACCGCCGCGAATCCTGGTCGCCCGCTTTTCCCCCGATCGTTTTGACCCCTCGCCTTCCCGACCTCTCCTCTCCCGGCCAACGACCACCACCACCACCACTATAAAACCCGTGACACCCCATACCACCACCACCATCACCGTCCTCACCAACGTCCTCTGACCGCCTTCTCTTCCCCGGCGACTCCGCCGTGACACGGTAACCCCATCCCCCTGATCACAGCCCCGGTTATCCCCACCTCTCTGGTCACCGCCTCCGGCGACGTCTCCTCCGCCGTGAACTAACGGGCAGCATGCCGACGACCCCGCCGTCGACCACGACGACCGAGAGCCGCAACTGCACCCCCGAGCTCCGCCGTTGCTGCGTCGCGACTCCCCGCGTATAAGCGAAGCATAGTGATTTCCGGCCCCCTGTTCAAGTAAAAATTTCTCTCTCCTTGCCGCCTCGTTTTTTGTTCTGTCGAATCATGCGCGTACCCTGCGTGATTCTCTCGAACCCCGTAACAATTTCCAGGGGTATCGCGTCTTGTGGCGATCATAAACCGCGACGCAAAATCATGAAAAAATCTCCATTTTCTGAAAAATTCAGAAATCGTCCCGAACTCCTCAGTTCGCGGCTGTTTTGCAACCAACCTGTTAAATATTTTCAAAATTTGCCTAAAAATTATTTAGACTGTATGACCAAGTTTTTAAACCCTATTTTAGTTCAATTTATTGAGCTGTAATTTGCATATTATTCGAGGGTCAAAATGACCAAAAACTTGGTCTTTATAAACCTTGATTTTTCGGGAACTGGGTGCGCCCTGCTAAACGGGACGACTTGATCGTGTGCGAACTTCACCAAAAGGTGCGTGTCGTTAATACCGACGTGTGGAATTTCGCGAAAGTTGATTTGGATGTGCGTGCACACCGGAATCAACGCGTATCAGTCCACAACACCCCGTATCGGCCCTGTTCTGAAACTCATTGTAACTTCGTATACGCTCATCGTTTCGAAACGAAACTTATGCCATCAAACTTGTAGCAATACGTAGGTCCTGTGACCCAAGTTTGGATCGATTCTGAGAATGTTGACAAAATCTCGTATCATGGGCCCCACGTTTCCACTTGACGGGAGATTTTGTGATCGGCTCATCAAAATCTAGTTCTGGACAATCCGTTGGGTTCTTATCGTCATTCTGGACTTGTGGACACTAAGTTTGACGAATTTGGAGAACATTGTCTCTAGCACATTTTTTGGTGCAAAGCGGGCCACATGTGGACCCCGCTTTGACCAAAAACTGTCACTTTTGCCCCTGTGTCCAAATTGGACTTATGGACAGGCAATTCTAGCTATTTAATATCTTTTGAACCTGATGTTAACATTTATTTCAGCAACCGGAGGAGTACCTGCCGATCCCGCTGATACCAGAGCAGTAGTTGGAATCCAAGCACCAGGCAAGTGTATCTTGCCAATCTTACAGTTCTTGTTACATAATATTCCTTTGATTTATTTATATGATGTATCTGTTCAACCTAGGATCGTGTGACATTACTTAACGTCTGAATAAAATTCGGGTGTCAACGCCATACGCGGAGTTGTGTAACGTCACCTAGAACTATATATTTTCGTGCTTGCATTATCAAGTACATCATACCATAGGACACTTGACACTGTTCATGAGACAGAATCTTCCGGAGATATTAATGGTGATTCTGTATAGGATACAGGTTTCATGATATATACTTTACACATGCATAGATATCATTATGACTTGCTGCATTAGATATGATCTTGCGTGACATGTACATGAGATATCCTTGACATGAGACGTGTGATTACATTGGGTGGGGAGAGACACACAGGCTACATGCTGATTTTATATATAAATTTATTATGGTGCCGTAGGCCCAATACATAGTATAATTACATAGTATATCTGTTACAGGCTCCCTGACACAGAGCTTGTAGTAGTCTCAGCCTAAGTCTAGTGATGCTCTCAGTTTGCATATCAAATAGCTGGTTACATAGTTTACCCTATTGATTCATTTATTATTGTACTGCATTTATTTTTGGCATAAGATATTCTTGTACCTTGCTATGTCCCCTGAGGACCTGGATCCGAATTATGTCCCCAGGTTTAGCAGAAGAGATCTACCCCGAGGTGTACTAGAGAAAAAAAGACAGTGGAGCAGTACCAGTACCAGAGGATGAGGTGATCGCCGAGTATTGCTCCTACGTATCTGCTTTATTTATGCTCAGTATTTGCTATAGTTATACTCTTTATTTATTGTCTCTTGACTGCTATATCAGACTCATTATCGGGTTATTTCCCAAGTTATGTTTTATTGAGACTTGATATTGCTTTATGTTTCTGATATTGATTGTATTTATTTCTGTGGATGAGATTAGTACCATAGCCCCTTATTGTTGTATTATAGCTTAAGTATACCCTAATGGATCCATTAAATTGGGTTTGCCTATTGGTGTGTGTTGCTGGCCATTGCCACGTGTCTAGTCCCTCGATATTTTGGGACTGCGATGTGACAGAGTTGGACGTGGATGAAGTTCCCTTAGAACGTCTTCGCATCTCTTCATTCAGTACCCCGCTCTTGGCAAACTCCAGACTGACCACGTCTTTTAGAGCAGAAGCGATCATAGACACTCGTATGATTTTCCACGAGTCTGATAATGTACACAGCAGCCATAGTCCCTGTACTTCATCGTCAAACTTGACTCCTATCGAGGATTGCTGGTCCACCATGCCTTGGAACTCACTCAAGTGATCCGTAATAGACGTCCCATATTTGTATCGCAGACCCATTATCATACGGATCTGAAATAATTTATTTACCCTGGTCTTCTTCACATACAAAGATTCCAGCTTATCCCATAACATCTTCGCATGCTCAATATTAGCAACGTGATTGCACACGTTCTCGTTAACAAACTGCCTGATATATGCACACACACCTGTATATACTCGAACTTTCAATCCTCTTCGAATTTGTCACTGGGCTTCTCGAAGGCAAATATGAGAAGTTACAGCTTCTTGACGAACAACAAATCCTTTATCTTGCTCCACCAATAATGGCAGTTGGAACCATTCACGTTTACTATATGCATTGACTTCACGTCCATTTCTTCTTTCTGGTTTGACTGTCGGAGTCCAATCCTGAAAGATTTTTGATGTGGAAAACCCTTGCAAAAAAATCATAGGACGATCGGAGTCCAATCCTGAAATGTCTACACTAATGAAATAAGAAATACACCGACTTCTTATAAACTTCTCACCGATCCAAATGGATCACCACAACTCTTTGGAACATAAAATAGATTACAACCACGAAGATAAAAGATAATAAAAAATACCCCTAAATTGATCTCCTTCTCCGAAACGACCTACAATCCTTCTTTCCCCTCTCCAATATTATAAAAGCACTATTGCCTCCTCTTACAATATTTTAAGATATCTTTTAGGGCTAGGAAACACATAATATATATAGCCTCCAATCCACAACTAGTATTCCTATTATATATACCAAATCCAAATCTAAATCCAAATCCATTGACATATTCCTATTATATGTAGGAATACCCAATCCAAATCTAAATCTATTGGGATATTCCTATTATATGTAGGAATACTCAATCCAACTCCGGGATATTTTCCACATAGATTGGGAACCCCACCCACTCCAACACTCCTCCTCCAATCCACGGACGACACGTGACTGCGGGCCAATTGTGCAGGCATAATTGGCGGTCCATGTAGCACTGCCGATCAAACTATACAAATACCAAATAACATCATTGAGTCAACAGACCTTGTCCTTCAATAAGTGAGTCAAGTCGAAGTTACAAGCAAGCTTTAATTCTTGTAAACAAAAGCATAGACAAAGAAGTCCTGGCCTACCGGCATGCAACAATCGAAACTTGCGTCAAACCACATTGCACCTGCTAGCATGAATTGCCAACAAGGCCAACTTAGGTTGTATAAATATATATAAATACCCGTACTAACATACCAACTAAAGATGAAAGATGTATCAATTAGCTTAATTAAGGAAGAGAAAATTGTGTTTAGATCTCTAGATTATGCACTGCCAATGCCATAGATCAAATGCATGCATGAGCCTTGACAATATCACTAATGAATCAATAACACGATAGGGTCTCGACGAGAATTCCTTGTGTGCACTCAAATCATACCCTTTATAACTACATTATCAATCAAAGCATAATCTTTTTCTATAACTACATTATCAATCAAAGCATAATCTTTTTCCACAAGAAACAACAAAAATCCCAGAGGAACTCATGAGTTCTTAGTTTTTGAAACTCAGTCGTTAACAACCGCTGGATTAAATTTTTTTAAAGTAATCCTAGAGCACATTTGTCCAATAACATTGCACAAATTGGAGGCTTGTCGATCATTGTAACTTAAATTTGTGCTGACCGGCATGAGAATAGATCTCTGAATCACCGAACTCAACTGGCTATTGTGGTCAGTGAGAAGAGGTATAGCCTTCCTGGCTAGACGGATGGTCTCGGAATCAAACCGCGGGGAAGGTGTGGGATAGTGGGCCCAAATGACATGTAACGCATCGTGTACAAAGTCTCGTACGTATTGTCGGACATCTAAAAATAAAGATCTCTGAATCTGCTAAAAAATTTGGTATTTTACCCTCTTAAGAAAAAAGATTTTGGTGCATAATTAATTGACTCTTATACGTCCTAACTCAAATATGCAGTTCATTATAGGTTGAATTTTACACGGAATAACATAGGGATAGAGAATTTTACATTGAACTTTGGTGCTTTTCATTTTTTAGAAAAAGCAATGCATAAGTGTATGTTAGATAATGGTAGACTAGTAATGATACATTGATAGAAGGACTAGGTTGTGTTGCAGTCTGTAGACTTATTTACTGGTCACCCGATTTTCCTCAAAAGGACAGGAATAACTCTTCTTGCATTCTGATTTCTGTGAATTTTTGCTCTATGTCCGACCTTGTGTTGTATATGACTGAGAATTAGACGAGATTTTTGGGGTTTGATTATGTGATAGTAAAGAATATCAATTAGGTTGATAGAAATCAAGACTTCTTTTTCTTGTTGTTCTAAATTTCAAGCATTTGTCCTTGTTGTTTCTCATGTCATACCTCCGAAGAAAAATAATAAGAGGCTTAATGATAATAGTAAAAAATATTTGTTTTATTTTTCTTAATCATCTACATGGTGCAAGACTATTATGTCTTCTTGGAGACCATTAAACAGTATAACTCCCATTGATGCTTCAAATGCCATCGAATCATATACCTCCGATGCTTTAAACCCGAAAATTAAAGAAAGTTATTTATCAATTCTAAATCATAAAATCATGTTAATTGGATATAAATTACAAAGTTGTCAATTGTCAAAAGTTTCGGTTATCGATCATCGCACTATTTTTAAACTCAAATAAGTTTTTTTTCAGTAATGATGTAGGGGATGAATAAATACAAAATAATCTTTTTCTTCTTTTCATAGGGTTTTGCAAGGTCTACACTTTTAGAGTTATTTCAAGGTGTGTAATGGGCTGGGTCGGGCCGGCCCGAGGACCGCGCTAATTGTGTTTGACTGATTTTCGCCGGCCCGGCCCAGCCCGGGATAAAAAAATAAAAACCTAGTCCTGACCCATAATCCGTTCGGGGGTGGGCCGGGCCGAACCAGGCTGGGTCCGGACGGATTCAGGGTCGGAACGAGTTGGCCCGGTTTTGTTTTTTTTTTAAAAACCTTCAGAAATTAAAAAATTAAGAAAATTTTATAAATTAATTAAAATTAAATTTTTGATATAATTTTTTTTATAAACTAAAAGGATTTGAATATTAAACGAATTTATACAATATATTAAAAATTTTAAACGGATTTAATTGTCATAAAATTTGAATAACTACCACTTATGCTTAAAATGGTTATCAATTAATTGTTATATACTAAAACTGACCATTTTTGAATAACTACCATATATGCTAATAATTTGAATGGCTATCAATTAATTTTTATAAATGGATTTAATTATCATATACTAAAAATGACCAATGTTATGATTTGAATAACTACCAAATATGCTAATAATTTGAATAGCAATCAATTAATTTTTGTAAATAGATTTAATTGTCATATACTAAAATGTGCAATGTTAGGCCTGCAACCAAATGCTTACAACCTTCTTACAACCACCACATGACGCCACGTGACGCCCACATGGCAGCCCTCCATTGGAGGAGGGGGGAGGTGGGACCCGGTGGCTGCCGGGGTGGCCGTCACGTGGTAGGAACGCCAAGTGGCAGCCGTTCGTTAGGGTTGAGGGAGAGCCGGGTATGGTCCATATAGCAGGGGGTAGAGAGGGTTGTAAGAATGATATAAGTATTTGGTAGTAATGTCACGCCCCAGTCCCAAAATATCGAGGGACTAGCTACATGGCAATGGACAACAGCACACACCAATGGGCAAACCCAATTTAATGTACCCATTAGGGTGTACTTAAGCTGTAAACAACAATAAATAGGTCTTCGATATAAGTCACAGTCTAATTCTAATCTTATCCACAGAAGGTAATCACATATCAAATGCCAGAATAATTGAAATAAAATATAATCTAACAAGTCTCAATAAAAAGTGTCTCGAGGAACAACCCGAGAATAAGTTTGATACATCAATTCAATAGACAGGAAATAAAGTAACTAGAAACAGAAATAACTAAGTATATAAAGCCAATACTCAGGAGAAATCCTCTGGCACGACCTCGTCCTCGGGTTCTGGTACTGCTCCAATGTATGCTCCTGTCCCGTACACCTCTGGATAGATCTTCTCTGCTAAACCTGGGGACATAATCCGGATCCAGGTCCTCAGGGGACATAGCAAGGTACAAGAATAACTCAAGCCAAATAATGCAGTGCAGTAATAAATGAATCAATAGAGTAAACTATGTAACCAGCTATGTGATATGCAAATGAGAGCATTAATCATACTCATGCTGAGACTACTATAGGCTCTATGTCGGGGAAATCCATAGCAACATTTTCTCGAAGGGACAGTACATGTGCCAAAGCTCTGTGTCAGAGTCTAAGGCACCTCCAGATAACTATATACATATAATATAATCAGCCTTTCGTATGGTAAGTCTCTCCCCACCCAATGTAATCATACGTCTCATGTCCACGATGTCTCATGTCCATGTCATGCAAGATCATGACCTCTAACTGATACATCGAGTCATAATGATAACTAAGCATATGCAATAAAGTCTATGTCACGAATCCTGTAACCTATACAGAATTACCAGAAATAACTCAGAAGATTCTGTCTCATAAACAGTGTCAAGTGTCCTATGGTATGACGTACTTGATAATGCAAGCACGAAGATATATATAGTGTCGCGATATCAATATCTAGTGACGTTACACGACTCCGCGTACGGCGTCGACACCCGAATGTTATTCAGACGCTAAGCAATATCACACGGTCCTAGGTTGAACATTTATATCAAAGTATATATATATATGTACAAAGAACTCAATCAAATACTATAACAGGTATCATTGCAAGTTGGAAAGGTACACTTGCCTGGTGTTTAGTTTCTAACTGTTGCTCTGGTATCAGCGGGATCTGCAGATACTCCTTCGGTTGCTGAAATAAACATTACCATCATGCTCAGAAGATATCAAATAGCTAGAATTGCCTGTCCATAAGTCCAATTTGGATATAGGGGCAAAAGTGACAATTTCAGGTCAAAGTGGGGTCCACATGTGGCTCACTTCGCACCGAAAAATGTGCCAGAGACAATATTCTCCAAATTTGTCAAACTTAATGTCTACAAATCCAGAACGACGATACGAACCCAACGGAATATCCAGAACTAGATTTCGATGAGATGATCACAAAATCGTCCGTCAAGTAGAGCCATGGGGCCCACGATACGGGATTTTGTCAACGTTCTCAGAATCGAACCAAACTTGGGTCACAGGACCAGAAAAATGCTACGAATCCGATGGCGTAAGTTTTGTTTCGAAACAAAGAGCACACACGAAGTTACAGCTAGTTTCAGAACAGGGCCGATACGGGGCGTTGTCGACGGATATGCGTTGATTCTGGGGTGCACGCACATCCAAATCAACTTCCGCAAAATCCCACACGTCCGTATCGACGACACACACCTTTCGGTTAAGTTCGCACATGACCAAGTTATCTCGTTTAGCGGGACGCACCCAGTTTCAGAAAAATTTTGGTTTTAAATAACCAAGCTTTTGGCCATTTTCACTCGCGAATAAATCACTACAACACCATAAATTGAACAAAAAAAGGGTTTTAAAACTTGGTCATAAGGTCTAAATTACTGTTCAAGTAGATTTTGAAAACAGTTAACAGGTTGCACGCAAAACGGTCGTGAACTTGAGAGTTCGGGATGATTTCTGAATTTTCAGAAATAGGTTTTTTTTTCTGATTTTGCGTCGCAGTTTGCGGCCGACACAGGACGCGATACCCTGAACGAGTTTCACGGGTTTCGAGAGGGTCACGCGATCTATGCGTAGGATTCGACAAAACGGAATACGGGTCTATGTACAGAGAGATACGAGGTTGGGAAGTCAGGTACCTCGCTGTTCATAAATTGGGAGGCGCGTCGCGGGGGCCCGGCGGCGGGTGGCGGCTGAGCTACGGCTGCTGGAGGCCGTGGGGGTCGTCGCTGGCGGCCGGGGGCATTTGGTTTACGGCGGAGGTCGCCGGGGGAGCTTGTCGGCCGGAGTGGCGGTGGGTGTGAAGGTGGCTGAAGGGGAGATGGCGGTGGCGGTGATGGGTTCGGGGGGGGTTTAAACAGGGAAGGGGAGAGGGAGAGGGAGAGGGAGAGGCGGGGGGCGGGAAGCGGGGAGGCCGCGGCGGAGTCAGGGGTCGTGGGGGCGGTTCGTGGCCGGGGTGCGGGGGAGCGATCGGGGGTTCGTGGGAGAGAGAGAGGAGCGGGTAGCGGGTCTGGATCCGACCTGCTGGGCGGTTGGGTCCGGTTCAGTAGGGTTAGCCCGGTTCGATTTGGTTCAATTAGGGTCTGGTTCATTCCGGTTTAATTGGGTTTAAGCTGGTTTAATTAAATCCTTGTTATTTAGCAATTTAAAAATAGTTTTTGAGCCCAATAAATTCTAGAAAAATTACACAACATCCAATAATTAATAATACAACCAAAAATATAATTTTTGCAATATTTTAATATTTAATTTAATCCATAAAAATATTATTCCATGAAGGACCTTTGTAATAATTAAACAAAAATTACAAAAAAATCCAAAAAAATTAAATTTTTTAAAATTAAAAAAACAGGGTGTTACAATCTACCCAGCTTAAAAGATTTGCATCCTCGCAATTAAGAAAATAATCGACAGCAGAGATAATGCCGTTGTAAGACATGTTTGAAGCAAGACAAAGGATAAAGAATCATGATCAAAGAGAAATCGAAGGAAAAGTGTAAGGATCAAGTGGAACACATAGAATTTTTTTTGTTTCTAGATAAGTAATTCAAGAGTAAGGGAATCTGGATAGAGTAAAGAAATCTACAACTTAGGAAAACTTAGGTTATCACTTATTAATAAGTTTGAAATACCAGGTTTGAGGCTAAGGAAAGGAATTAACAGGCATGCGCTAAAGCATTACTAGGAATAAATAGCTATGAATAACTTAAATCTTACGCGCATTCGCTACTCCACGAGTCTGTACGTCCTCCATCGTCATCGCATAAGCTTGTCCACATCCTTGTGGTGGATTCTTCAGCTGCTACTGGGCCTGCTGGAAGAGTACTGCCTGGGGTGTCAAAGGTGGCCGCGGCTGATACCCTCCTGGAGCTGGTGAGGCTTCTCGGTTAATCATCGGTGTTTCTCTTTGATGCATCGTGCAATCTTTGGCTAAATGTTGGCTGGATCCGCAAATCAAGCATAATCCCATTTTGCGTCTGACCTCGTTCTCAATATGGCCTCGCTTGCCACAATATTGACATGTAGGCTGGAATAAGGCTCTTGGTGCTGCTCTCTGTGGTGGTTTCTTCTGGGGTCGTTTTGCAGCTCTTTCCTGCTGTGCTTGGTCTGGTGATAATGCATGCAGCCGCTTCTGACTAGACTCTCACTTGGTGACGTGCTTAATGCGTCGGGCTGCAGCAAGGACTTCCGTGTCTAAGGTAGTTAAAACATAGCTGATTAATTTCTGTAGCTTAAAGCTATATCTGTCAAAGAACTCCGCTTGGCTTTGCTAGGCCTCTTGATGAACCTGCTGTTGGGCTCGCATCATTACGTAGAACATTTGAAACATCTGTTGTCCGTCCATAAGCTGTCCTGGTGGAAAAGTAAGCATCGATGGAGTAAACTGCGTCGATGGTGGAATGTCATCTTGTTGGATTCTCGAGGCATGCTGATTTGCTTGACTGCATTGTTGAGCTGATTGATCTCCACCTACTGGTTTCGCTCTATCGTCGTAGGTGACAACTATAACTTGTGTTGTTCCCGCGGGAGTCTCGTCGCATGCTTGTGAATCCATTACTCTGTAACCAAAATAAACTATGAGAAGCGTACAGAAGAATCAAGGCAGGATGCAAGTCAATAAATTATTTTGAAGTTGATATAGAGGTCAAGAATGAATCAATCAAGTGGATGAGATCCTATAACTTATCCTATCTTTGTCGCAGGTTTGCTCGGTCCCTTAGTTGAAACCGAAATAATTTAGTCGTAGACCTTCATGGGCAACCACAAAAACCATGTCACGCCCCAGTCCTAAAATATCGAGGGACTAAAGTCGTGGCAATGGCCAGCAACACACACCGATGGACAAACCCAATTTAATGGACCCATCAGGGTGTACTTAAGCTGTAATACAACAATAAGGGGCTATGGTACTAATCTCATCCACGGAAATTAATACAATTAATATCAAAAACATAAAGCAATATCAAGTCTCAATAAAATATAACTCGGGGAACAACCCGATAATGAGTCTGATATAACAGTCAAGAGATAATAAATAAAGTGTATAACCACAGCAAATACTGAGCATAGATAAAGCAGATACTCAGGAGCAATCCTCGGTGATCACCTCGTCCTCTGGTACTGGTACTGCTCCAATGTCTGCTCCTGTCCCGTACACCTCGGGGTAGATCTCTTCTGCTAAACGTGGGGACATAATCCGGATCTAGGTCCTCAGGGGACATAGCAAGGTACAAGAATATCTGATGCCAAAAATAAATACAGTGCAATAATAAATGAATTAATAGGATAAACTATGTAACCAGCTATGTGATATGCAAAATGAGAGCATCACTAGACTTAGGCTTAGACTACTACAAGCTCTGTGTCAGGGAGCCTGTAGCAGATATACTATGTAATTATACTATGTAATTTACTATGTATTGGGCCTACGACACCATAATAAATTTATATATAAAATCAGCCTATAGCCTGTGTGTCTCTCCCCACCCAATGTAATCACACGTCTCATGTTCACGATGTCTCATGTCCATGTCACGCAAGATCATATCTAATGCAGCAAATCATAATGATATCTATGCATGTGTAAAGTATATGTCACGAAACCTGTATCCTATACAGAATCACCATGAATATATCAGGAAGATTCTGTCTCATGAACAGTGTCAAGTGTCCTATGGTATAACGTACTTGATAATACAAGCACGAAAATATATAGTGTCTCGATATCCATTGTCTATGTGACGTTACACAACTCCGCGTACGGCGTTGACACCCAAATTTTATTTAGACATTAAGTATTGTCACACGGTCCTAGTTTGAACAGATATAATATATAAATAAATCAAAGGAATATTATGTAACAAGAACTGCAAGATTGGCAAGGTACACTTGCCTGGTGCTTGGATTCCAACTACTACTCTGGTACCAGCGGGATCGACAGGTACTCCTCCGGTTGCTGAAATAAATGTTACCATCAGGTTCAAAAGATATCAAATAGCTAAAATTGCCTGTCCATAAGTCCAATTTTGACACAAGGGCAAAAGTGACAGTTTCGGGTCAAAGTGGGGTGCACATGTGACCCACTTCACACCGAAAAATGTGCCAGAGACAATATTCTCCAAATTCGTCAAACTTAGTATCCATATGTCCAAAATGACGATACGAACCCAATGGAATATCCAGAATTGGATTCTGATGAGCCGATCACAAAATCGCCCGTCAAGTGGAGTTGTGGGGCCCACAATACGGGATTTTGTCAACGTTCTCAGAATCGAACCAAACTTGGGCCACAGGACCAAAAAAATGCTACGAATCCGATGGCATAAGTTTTGTTTCGAAACGACGAGCACACACAAAGTTACAACAAGTTTTAAAATATGGCCGATATGGGACGTTGTCGACGGATACGCATTGATTCTGGTGTGCACGCACATCCAAATCAACTTTTACGAAATCTTACACGTCCGTATCGACGGCGCACACCTTTCGGTGAAGTTCGCACACGACCAAGTCACCTCGTTTAACGGAACGCACTCAGTTCTGGGAAAAATTGGATTTTAAATAACCAAGTTTTTGGCCATTTTCATCCGCAAATAAATCACGATCTACAACACCATAAATTGAACAAAAATAGGGTTTTAAAACTTGGTCATAAGGTCTAAATTACTGTTCAAGTGGATTTTGAAAATAGTTAACAGGTTGCATGCAAAACGGTCGTGAACTTGCGAGTTCGGGACAATTTCTAAATTTTCAGAAATGGATTTTTTTTCCTGATTTTGCGTTACACAGGACGCGATACCCCGAACTAGTTGTACAGGTTTCGAGAGGGTCACGCGGTCTACGCATAGGATTTGGCAGAACGAAATACGGGTCTATTTACAGAGAGATACGATGCTGGGAAGACGGGTACCTCGTTGTTTGTAAACTGGGAGGCGCGTCGAGGGGGCACGGCGGCGGTGGCGGCTGAGCTACGGCTGCTGGGGGTCATCGCTGGCGGCCGGGGGCGTCGGGGTTATGGCGGAGGTCGCCGTGGGAGCTCGTCGGCCGGAGTGGGGGTGGGTGTGAGGGTGGCTGAAGGGGAGATGGCGGTGGCGGTGATAGGTTTGGGGGGGTTTAAATAGGGAAGGGGAGAGGGAGAAGGAGAGGCGGGGAGCGAGGAGGCCGCAGCGGAGTCGGGGGTCGTGGGGCGTGCTGGCGGAGGGGGTGGAAGCGGGGGCGGTTCGTGGCCGCGGAGCGGGGGGGCGATCGGGGGATCGGGGGTTCGTGGGAGAGAGGGGGGAGCGAGTAGTAGGTAGTGGGTAGCGGGTAGCGGGCTTGCGGGTCCAGATACGACCCGCTGGGCGGTTGGGTCCGGTTCAGTAGGGTTACCCCGGTTCGGTTCTGTTCAATTAGGGTCGGTTCAGTGTGGTTTAATTGGGTTTAAGCTGGTTTAATTAAATCCTTGGTATTTAGCTATTTAAAAATAGTTTTTGAGCCCAATAAATTTCAAAAAAATTACACAACATCCAATAATTAATAATACACCCAAAAATATAATTTTTGTAATATTTTAATACTTAATTTAATCCATAAAAATATTAATCCATGAAGGACATTTTTAATAAATAATTAAAAATTATCGAAAAAATCCAAAAATTTTATTTTTTTAAAAAATTAAAAAAACGGTTGTTACAAGTAAACTTAGCATTATTGTACTAAAATTGACCAATGACATGATTTGATTATTAAACGACATTAATTGTACAAAGTTTAATTGTCATATTAAACAAATTTGAATATTAGACAGATTTATACAATATATTAATTTTTATAAACGAATTTAATTGTCATATAATATAAATGGATTTAATTGTCATATAATTTGAATAACTACCATATATGCTTTGAATGTTTTGAATGACTATCAATTAATTGTCTTATACTAAGAATAACCGTTTGTAAATAACAACTGTATAAGCTAATAATTTGAATGGATATCAATTCATCTTTTAAACATATTTAATTGTCATATACTAAAAATGATCATTGACCTAATTTGAATATTAAATGGATTTAATTGTTCAAAATTTAATTTTCATATTAAACAGATATGAAAATTAAATCATTTCCTAAAATCCTAGGCCTCGTTTGGTTCGCGGAAAGGAAAGGGAAAAAAAATCAATTCCATGCACTTTTCTTTTCTTTTCTTTTTTTAAATTATGATTCTCATCGATTTATTTTTTAGGTATTTGGAAATATGAAAGAATTGGAAGAAAAAAAGTGAATACATAATAAAGGTGGAAAAGTGACTCCTTGATTAGACGGAGGTAACCATTTATTTTTTTTCATAATTTTCTTTCCATTGGAAATATCATTTTACTTTCCTTTTCAATTTCTTTAGCATCCAAATTTTTTTTTTTCCAACTCCATGATTCCGCGAAACAAACTATACCCTAAAGTAATATCAAGTTTTGAATTATAAAAAAAAGCCTCCATATTATTCGGTATGACCGACCCATGCCTTCCCAAAAAATAAAAAAATAAAAAAATCTACTTATATATATGCAAACCTATCCCCTCCCTTCCTATAGTATATTTATATTATTCCATATATATATGTATACAAAAGAAGAGACTCAACCAGGATGCTCCCTCCCCAATATACTCTATATCCAACCTCTCTTCTCTCACTTTTATCTACTACCCTAGAATTCCCCCCTGCCGGTCGAACTCTCAAAGTCCCTCTGCCAACTTCTCCTCCTCGATCGACACCCTCTTCCAACCGTGTCGTCACCCGTACTTGACGGCCAACCAGGACCAAGCCTTTGTCCCCGATGTGCCGCAGCCGCGCGTGGGCGAGTTCAGACCCCACCGGACTCCCATAGATCATGTGGAGCCGACGCTCTCGATCGGAAACTGACTCCTCCGCGTGCCTCCTTTACACCCACTCTCGCTCGGACATTGTTCCCGCCGACGCACGCAACGGCCTTCTCGCTGCCTTCGTGGCGATCGGCACAGGCTGCTCGGATGGTCATCAAACCGTGGGTCACTCGGTCGCCGTCCTCGTGAGTTCTCATCCGGTGCAACAACTCTTCTAAGGGAACAACTTATACTTAGTAGGTATGTTTTCATTTAACCCCTCCCTCCTTTTTAGTATTTTTAGAACTGTTGTATGTTGATGGAATAAATACCTACCATATAGAGTTTACAAGTTTTTTTTTTAGAGCATTGAAATTTGAGTATATTTTTCCGAGAGAATTTTTTTTTTTTAATTGTGAAAAGAGAATACAAACGCCTGGACTAAAGGACATTTGGCTTATTTTTAAATATTCCGGACTGCAGACGTCTTTACCAAGGACGTTTGATTTTTTTTATTTAATTTTTTTTCCTTGAAAAACTTTAAACAAAAAATAAACAAGAAAATAAATGGAACTAACGTCCTCACGTTTGATTTTTTATTTTATTTTTGGTTGAAAATGAAGCTTAAAAAGGAGGCAAGCCCTTAATAAGGACATTTGTCATTTTTTATTATTTTTTTCCAAAGCTCCAAACATCTTTAGTAAGGACGTTTGAATTTTTTTTTTTCGACTGAAAAAGGAGGGACGTCCTTGTCAAGGGCATTTATTATTATTATTATTATTATTATTATTATTTCCTACATTTTTTGGAAAAAAAGAAGAAAAAAATTAAAAACGTCCTTAATAAGGATGTTTGGGTTTTCTTTTGAAAATTTTTAGAAACTATTTTTTCTGTAAGCAATATACTCAAACTATAATACTCTACAGATTTTTTTTTTTTTTTTTTTTTTTTTGGGTATAGAGTTAGGCACTTTAATGAATTAAATCAAAATTTACTAAATATTCCTCAATTTTATTTAATATGACTTCAAATCAGAAAGTTTAAATTAATAATATTTAGTGGACTCTTTTGATTGCCTAAGACTTGTACCAAGACTTACTACCTTTAGTTTAGAACATGATTCCGTTGATATTTAATAGTAAAATTTCAACGGAATTAAATAAACTAATAGGCAAAATAGACATGTATCTTATGTATATAACCTACTATAATAGATATATAATTCAATAAGTAACATAACTCCTAGTATAAAGTGTGTAGCTTAAACTAAATATAAATGAATACAAGATTAAAACTTATATTGAATAGTAAACCAAAGTAAATAATAATCATAGTATAACTTATATAAATTTATAAACCAATATTTCTAAATATCTGTAAACTAATCTATATTAGTTATTAGTAATCTATATAAATTTGTAAACCAATATTTCTAAAAATTCCATTCATTCTGTTTTATTCTGTTAAAATATTGATCTTATTAAAGTAAAGGAACACCAGTTGAAAATAGACATGAGTTGACCACATTCCATAGTTGACCACATTCCATGTAAATTTTATACTAGGCATCCATGATTGATCTATGTCGTTTATTATAACGGTATATGTGACCATTGATCGTTTAGTTACGCTAAATATGACAAAGACAACTTTGATCATATATTGATATGGTTAATGGACGAGATTGTCCGGATATACCCATAAGGTTCAGATAGAAATATTTGAGCACATAAGGTTAACACATTTGTAAGATTACATATGTGGCAAAGTGAAAGATTGTTGGAGTTATCCAAAAATTAGGGGTCATAGTACACGTAAAATTAATTGTATTTTGCTATCTAAATAATTAAGTCAAATTAAAGTGGTATAATTGGAAAATAGGCTTAATGGTGTAATTGTCTTGGAGATAATGTGTAAATACCTTATATATAAATCTAATTTGACGAGGGACTAAATTATATATATATATATATATATATATATATAAATATATATATATATATATATATATATATATATATATATATATATATATATATATATATATATATTAGGTGTTATGATCTCCAATTTGTACGACCACAAAAAGAGAGGGTTTTTCCTTTTCTGTTCTACTCTGTATTCCCATCAACAGAGAGACAAAATTGCATCTTTTTTTTATTATGGATCGCATCAAGTTGGAAGATCGAACCATAAAAAGATACATTCGCTACAAAATCAATCTAGCCAAGCGATGGATTCATGTACACTTCTGCAATTATTTATCATCTTCATCTTATGAATCAACGAAAAAATCCAACATACACAACCTTCAGAATTAAATTATGAGTTTGTTAGTTGCAGAAATTAGAAAATATTTTTAAGGCAAATTATGGGTTCACATTCAAATTCAGTTCCATTTAGGAAGTGAAGATATATTTGTCAGGATATTGTATTTCTCTACAAAGAAGATATATTTATTGAGAATTTTGTATTTCTCTTGGCAATTGTATAAGAATAAGTGTGGAAACGACGGTTGAATGTCGAAGAATAATGGGTGAAGGGAAAATTGTGGAAGTTGTGAAATATAAAGTTTGGATAAGTATTTGAGAGAGAATACTCGATGTTTATTCATCTCATAGTGGAGAATATATAAAATTACAATATATGATTCTATTCTTATATGGTAATTTCTAAATATAATATATTTCTATCATACACAAGTACTACCATATATTCCTATATGGTAAGTACTAAACACAATATATTCCAACCATATACAAGTACTACCATATATGTTGATATTCTTATATGGTAAGTATTAAACACAAAAATATTACCATGACTCATACTAACGCGCTCTCTCAAGTTGGAGCATAAACATCGATCATGTCCAACTTGCATAGTGAGTCATAAAAGCTTTCTTAGAAACATGTTTTGTAAGAATATTTGTCAACTGTTCTTCAATAGAAATAAAAGAAAAACTAATAAATTTCACATATGGCTTTTACTTTATGAAATGATGATCAACCAACACATGCATAGTATCTTCAGTAACATTTGACTAGTCGAGAATAGCAATTTGACTAGTCAATTTTTTTTCGACTATAACTTGTTTCAATGGGCCAACTTTTATATTCTACAGGTCGAATGTCTCACTTCGACATGTTAAAATGATGGTTGGATCGCTTATAACATCTGTGTCTCGGTTCGGCGGGTAGAGAAATTTCATAAGAAATTTGTATTATTGAGTTTGGTATCTCCAAGTGATCTAGATATTGAATCGGAGGTGTTGATAGTAACATCAACCTTCTTGACCTCATTGATCTTAGAAGAGCCTTCTTTTGTATCATCCATTAAAAACTTATAGCAGAATCAACTAGATTGACATATTTTGCTAGGTCGAAAGAAATACTCGATGGGTCAAATCAGTTCTTTCTGATATAAGAAAGAAGTGCTTGACTAAAAATTGATCTAATAAACAATCAAACTAAAAAAGTTCTCGATCAGAAACTGATCTAAATACTCAAATTGAAAAGTAAGTTCTTGAAATAATCTAAGAAACAATCAAATTGAAAAGAATTAGACAAAATCCTCACAGATCTTTGCTGTGATATCAAGTCAGATATAGATCTTGGAGAAGTAATTTGAGATAAAAAATTCTTAGATTTTTATTCATCTCACAATGGTGGCTATGTAAAGGGGTTTGTATTATCATATATGATTGTATTCTTATATGTTAATTATTAAATATAATATATTTCTACCATATACAAGTACTACCATATACGATGATATTCCTATATGTTAAGTACTAAACACATTATGTTACCGTATACAAGCAATACTATATATTATGGTATTCTTATATGGTAAGTACCAAACACAAATAATTAAAATGACTCACCGTAACAGAACTAACACTAATGGATGGAGAAAGAAAAGCCCAATATATTCTTCCTTCGTTGTTGTAGGTCTTGGAAAAGGAAGAAAAATGGTTTCTCTTAAATTGGTTATCTAATTCTCTTAAATTGTTTATGTATGAGAATCAATTTTCAATTTCTTGTACATAAAAAAAAAACATTTTTCTTTCTTTTCCAAGACCAACAATAACGAAGGAAGAATATATTGGGCCTTTCTTTCTCCGTCCATTAGTGTCATTTTTGTTAGCATGAGTCATATTGATATTTTTTGTTTTGTACTTACCATATAGGAATACCATCATGTATGGTAGTACTTGTACATGGTAATATATTGTGTTTAGTACTTACCATATAAGAATACAATCGTATATGGTAGTACTTGTATATGGTAGAAATATGTTGTATTTATTAATTGCCATATAAGAATACAATCATATATGATAATACAAAGCCCTTTATATAGTCTCCATTGTGAGATGAATAAACATCTAAGATTTTTTTTTTTTATCTCAAATACTTTTCCAAGATCTATATTTGACTTTATATTAGAGAAAAGATCCATGAGGACTTTGTATATTTCTTTTCAATTTGATTATTTCTTAGATTAGTTTAAGAACTTTCTTTTCAATTTAATTGTTTCTTAGATCAGTTTTCTTCGACCCATTGAAATCTGTCTGTCAAGTTGAATCGGCTATAATTTTTATTGGGTGATACAAAAGAAGGTTCTTCTAAAATCAATGAAGTCTAGAAGGTTGAGGTCACCGTCAAAATATCGGATTCAAATCTGTCTGTTTAGTTGAATCTGCTACAATTTTTAATGGGTGATACAAAAGAAGGCTCTTATAAGATTAATGAAGTCCAGAAGGTTTAGGCCACTGTCAAAATCTCGGATTCAATATCTAGATCATTTGGAGGTACCAAGCTCAATGAGTCTAATGTCTAGAAGTATTATACTATGAGCTATTTTTCATCTACTGCCACTACTCTTAAGGGAAAGAATTCATATTTTGAATGGTTTGTATCATGGTAAATAAGAAGAAGTGCTTGAAGGAGGGACATATGAAGAAGGTATTTCGATGGGTCTTTTGAAAGTTCACTACCTGTCGAACTGAGACATGGATTTTACAGCCGATCCAACTATCATTTTAATCCGTCGAACTGAGACATTCGACCCGTCGAATATAAAGATTGACCTGTTAAATCCAGTCCAATTGCTAGTCTCGACTAGTCGAATGTTCCTGAAGATACTAAGCATATGGAAGTTGATCGTTATTTCATAAAATAATAGCCAGATGCAAAATTTATTATCTTTCATTTTGTTTCTATTGAAGAACAACAAACATATATTCTTACAAAATGTTTCTAAGAAAACTTTTATGACTCATTGTGCAAGTTGGAGATCAATGTTTATGCTTCAACTTGAGGGAGGGTGTTAGCATGAGTCATGGTAATATTTTTGTGTTTAATACTTACCATATAGAAATACCATCATAAATGGTAGTACTTATATATGGTAGGAATATATTGTGTTGAGTACTTACCACATAGGAATACCATAGATATGGTAGTACATGTATATGGTATAAATATATTGTATTTAGTAATTACCATATAAAAAAATACAATCATATATAGTAAATTTATATATTCTCCATTGTGAGATGAATAAACATCATGAAATTCTCTCTCAAATACTTTTCTAAGCTTTATATTTGACTAGTTCCACAGCTTCCCCTTCACCTTTATTCTTTGACATTCGACTGTGTTTTTCCACACTTATTCTTATACAGTTGCCAAAAGAAATACACAATTCTCAACAAATATATCTCACATGTAGAGAAATATAATATCCTTACAAATATATTATCACTTTCTAAACTGAACTAAATTTTATGTGAACCCACAACCTTAAAAATGTTTTCTAAATTTTGCTAATAAAAAACTCAAAATTTAATTCTGAATGTTGTGTATGTTAGATTTTTTCTTTGATTCATAAGATGGAGTTGGTAAATAATTACGGAAGCGTACATGAATCCATCGCTTAGCTAGATTGATCTTATTGCGAGTGTCTCTTTTTATGGTTCGATCTTCCAACCTGATGCGGCCCTTATTGACAAAGGTAAATTTTTTCTCTCTCTGTTAATGGGGATGCAGAGTAGAACTGAAAATAGAAAATCCTCTCCTGTTGTGGCCTTACAAATTGGGGTCCATAACCCCTAATGAATATATATATATATATATATATATATATATATATATATATATATATTCTAGGTTTTAGATATTTCTAATTTGGCCCCTCATATAATTAGATTTATCTCAAGGTATGTACACATTATCTCTATGACAATTATATCCTTAAGCTTATTTTTTAGTTAGACCGCTAATTTGGCTTAATTATTTAGATAACACAACACAATTAATTTTACATGTGTGGCCCCTAATTATTTTGTAACTCCAATAGTGTAGACCCTGCAAATCTCCAGGAAAGGAAGAAAAAGATTGTTTTGTATTTCTTCATCCCCAACATCATTGTTGAAAAGAACTTATTTGAGTTAAAAATTAGTACAATGATCAATAACAGAAACTTTTGACAATTGACAAATTTGTAGTTTACATCCAATTAACATGATTATATGATTTAGAATAGAGAAATAACTTTTCTGTAGTTTTCGGGTTTGAAGCATCAATAGGAGGTATATGATTCAATGGCGTTTGAAGCATCAATGGGAGTAATATTGTTTAATGGTATCCAATAAGACATAATTAGTATTGCACCTTGTAGATGATTTCAAAATTTAGATAAACAAATTTTTTTTTTTTACTATTATCATTAAGCCGCTTGTTATTTTTCTTTTGAGGTATGGCATGGGAAACAACAAGCACAAATGCTTGAAATTCAGAAAAACAAGAAAAAGAATGCAAGAAGAGTTATTTCTGAGAACCTAAAATTCACAGAAATGAGAATGCAAGAAGAGTTATTTCTGTCCATTTGAGGAAAATCAGGGACCAGTAAATAAGTCTACATAATGCAACACAACCTAGTCCTTCTATCAATGTATCATTACTAGTCTACCATTATGTAACATACATTTATGCAATGCTGTTTCTAAAAAAATGAAAAGCACCAAAGTTCGTGACAGATTCATGGATCTATCCCTATGCCATTACGTGTAAAATTTAACCTACAATGAAATGCATACTTGAGTTAGGACATATAAGAGTCAATTAATTAAGCACCAAAATCTTTTTTCTTAAGGGGATAAAATACCGAATTTCTTGGCAGATTCAGAGATCTTTTTTTTAGATGCCCGACGATACGCACGGGACTTTGTGCACGCTGCGTTGCATGTCATTCGGGCCCATTGTTCCACACCTCCCCCGCGGTTTGATTCTGAGACCGTCTGCCTAGCCCGGGAGGTTATACATCTTCTCACTGACCACAAGAGCCAATTGAGTTCGGTGATTCAGAGATCTATTCTCATGCCGGTCAGCACAAATTCAAGATACAATGATATGCAAGCCTCCAATTTGTGCAATGTTATCGGTCAAATGCTCTAGGATCACTTTTAAAAAAAATTAATCTAAGGGTTGTTAATTGCTGAGTTTCAAAAATTAAGAACTCATGAGTTCCTCTAGGATTTTTGTTGTTTCTTGTGGAAAACAATTATACTTTGATTGATAATATAGTTATAAAGAGTATGATTTGAGTGCACACAAGCAATTCTCTTCATGACCATATCTTGTTATTGATTCATTAGTGATATTGTCAAGGCTCATGCATGCATTTGATCTATGACATTGGCAATGCATAATCCGGAGATCTAACACAATTTTCTCTTCCTTAATTAAGCTGATTGATACATCTTTCATCTTTAGTTGGTATGTTAGTACGAGTATGTATATATATTTATACATCCTCAACTGGCCTTGTCGGCAATTCACGCTAGCAGCTGCAATGTAGTTTGACGCAAGTTTCGATTGTTGCATGCTGGAAGGCCATGCATTCTTTGTCTCTGCTTTTGTTTACAAGAATTAAAGCTTGCTTGTAACTTCGACTTGACTCACTTATAGAAGGGCAATGTATATTGACTCAATGATGTTATTTGGTATTTGTATAGTTCGATAGGAATCAAAGGTGCGGCTGTAAATAAATACGAGTCATCCCATTATTGATGCTTCAAACCTGACATTTGAACAAGTGATTGTTCTATTGGCATAGTGCTAATCAGATCAGAGTCTTATGTTGCAGATCATAATGAAGTAAGATTTTTATGCTAAGGATGGATTCTGCTCTCCTCTCGTATGTATTGCTTTCCCACGCATCTTCTCTGACTGAGATTTAGAATCCTTTGTGATTGCAATAAACAAAGCTTAAGAAAATTTTGCTCGGTCAGAAGTCTGTATGTATAATGTTTATGGAAATATTATTAGTCCCATAACGCAAAGGTTAAGTCGTGGGAGTGAGAGGAAATTAGTATAAAATAAGATCCAAGGGCCATTGGGAAACTCATCTTTGTGCTTGGGGCAATGACGCAGCTAGTGAGGTTATAACCGAGGCGCGTCAATTGCTAGTTGAAAACTATTTCCAAACCCCCTCTATGCTCATTCAGTTGGGCTTAGTGAATTTTTTGGAATCGCTCCCTCTAACCAAGGGTAAAGCCATACAAATCATTTATTTGCTAAATTTTAGACAGTAGTGATTCTATCATCAAAATACACCAGGTCCTTCAAAACCCATGTTGGTTTGGGACAACATTATTTTTCAGGTCCTTAAAAATCATTGTTGGTTTGGGACTACATTATTTTTCACAAATGATGCCGTAAGAACAACTGTAGGATTCTAGCACCGCAGCATTTGTTGTTTTCACAAATGATGTCGTAAGAACTATAGGATTCTAACAACGGAGCATTTGTTGGGCTGGTCCATTTTTTTTACATGCACATTGTGACTAAAGGAAGGAATATACAAAACTATACTCCAACAATAACTATATATCATTTTACTAACCCATAAATTAATTAAACTAGTATATTAAAACGGTACGGTATTAACACGACCTGAATTCTAGATTTCAAAGTTTTTGGTGGCGAGACTGAATCAGAATCCACGTTAGGATCCAAAACAACCACAATGTCCCCTGGAAATTTGATCGGGATCAGATTCTACCATGACGAAGCAGAAATGAGTCCGAGTTTTGGATTAGCTATGCTTGCATAATCTAAAAAAGAAATATTTTAGTTGAGAAATTGATATTCCGTTATTCTTATTTTTATTTGGATGTTATTTTGGATAGGAAGTTTACATTCCTTAGGAATCAATAGATTATGTGTTTATCTTTATTATTATTATTATTTATTTGTTATTTTGAGGTTTATATGCATAACAATGAATCGAAATCAGAATTTTTCGAAACCCAAGTCAAATTCAGATCGACTATGTCATTCACGAGTGGCGCATGCGGTCTTCCTCCTTAATTAGGAATTGTGTACCATATCCTAAGGGGTTCAAGAACATGTTGAAGAACTATCCATCGTAGACGAAGTTTGCGTCTTTCTCGATGGCTTGTGACAGAATTGTATTCTTCCAGGTAAACCAATAATAATAACTAAGTCTCCTTCCACTATTTCCTATTGAATCAAAACAAAGAACTTGCTCACTAGTTAAAATTCCTATAAACCCTAATTGTAAAATTGGATTAGTGGAACTTAAGTTCCCTTTCCTTGCCAGTTTGTATGAGAGCCTAGGTTTAAGCTTTTGTTTATGCATATACAACACAACATGCTAGGGATGGAAAAAATTGTTAGCGGACCAAATAATAATACAGGATCCATCTCATTCAGGAATGGAAAAAATTGTTAGCAGACCAAATGCATATACAATACAACATGCTAGGGAGGGTTCTAAATTTTTTATACACCCTACCGCGAAAGGCATAACCTTGCTAATCCTGCTCCACCTAGGAGAGAGAAATATAAATCTAGATTTCCTATTATATCTATGATGATTTTGATGGGAAATATCGTCCAAGAGACTAGAACTATAAATTTTGAGGTGATGACATCACTAAGAAAGTAAAGTTAGAGGTCCCATTCTTTGACGATCGCCTTGATCCTAAGGCATTTAGTGATTGGTTGGTCTAACATAGATAATTAGTTTGAGTGGTTCAAAATGTATGACGAGAGACACATCTGATTTTCCAAAATAAAACTGATTGGATCTGCTAGGATATATTGGTCTTCTATTGAAATAGACAAAGAACATTTAGGTAGAGTCTATGTTGTCACAGGCGACGCCTAGGCGAGCAGGTTGGGGGAAGCCCACCTTGACATGGAGAAGGAAAACCCGTGTCCAGCGACGGGCGCCTAGGCACACCTAGGCGGGCGCCTAGAGGCGACTAGGGGAATACATAGGCGCACCTAGGCAGTTGTTGAATATTGGTTATTATTAGTTGATGTTTAATATTGGTTAATGCTTATTATATTGCTTAATGCTTACTTTAGGATTATTATATTACTTATTGGTTATTTGGTAAATGCTTATTATATTGCATATTGCTTTAGTTATCAACTGTTCTCGTTACTTGTGTATATTACTTATCAACTGTTCTTTCATACAGTTGTTGTTGCTTCTTAATATCTTATATATAACATTATATGTCAGTCCCCTTTCCCGGTGCACTTAGGCCGATGTTGTCTTTGGCACATGTTGTCTTTGGCGCATGTTGATTGCTTATCCGGCCTTTGTTTAGACCGGACCCGTGAGTTGTGGAGAAGTGTGGGTTTGGTTGGGTTGGTGGCATGTGTGGCTATGATGGATTTGAGTAATCCAACGGTCCATATCACAAATCTAAACCTATATACTCCAATTTCTCTCTCTGCTCATTATTTCCTTTCTATTTTTCTCTCTTAGGGTTTTTCTCCCTCCGTAGAAAAGTATATCTTGCACAAGAGAAGAACCATGGATTTATGCATGTTGTTAATTCTTAATAATTTCTATTTTTTTCTAGCTCAAGTTGTCAGGACCGAGCATCCCTTCATCTTTAATACCTGTCGTTCTTGATTTTCTTGGTTGAAATTACATAAACCAGAGTTTGGGTCTATATGTTCACTTTTGTTTTTTTGGGGATTGATCTCCCAAAACTTTATGCTTTACAAAACTAATTAGCTCAAAGTGTAGAGCACCATATTTTATGTAATTTTTCTCTTGGTCGTGCTTGTTTTTGAATCCAGCTAAGTTCAGTGCTGAAACTTGATGCAATACGTATACCAAATGGCTTATTGGAGAAGTAGAACAGTGCTCTATGAAGAGTATGCAAGAGAACCCCTTTGACGTAAAAATACGTATGTTTTACCTTGGGTGCATTGGTGTGTTGTCCCAACTCCTCGTGCATACTAATCATACTGCACTTAGTCTCCTAGCAAAAGTGCGCCAGTCACACTCCTTGAGCCAGTTGCGTATTTTAGTGCGTATTCAATCAAAGTTTTTCCTAGAAAGCCAAGAAAAAGTACGTCACAGTCAGTCTGTGCAGTTTCTTCGAGTTGGCAATCTGGCTCACTTTTCCTATGTTTCATCCGCTGGCGCACTTTGCTTACGTTTGGTAACTCGTGCACTTTTTCCTCTTCGTTTCCATAGGGGCAAAGCTTCGGTTGGTTTCTCAATTTATGTGTTATTGATTTGTGTGCTCCTCGACTATTGAGCTTTGACCTCGGATTGTGTGTTTTGTCTTATAGCTAGCTTGCTAGCGTACTTTCCCTGAAAGTGCACTTTATTCTTGCCTACGAACTTTTGTCAAGTGCGCCATCCTTTGTAGCTCACGCACTTTCTTGCGAAAGTGCACCACTTCCTCGTTTTAGTCGTTTGTGTGCCACTGCCTGATTTTAGTCGTTTATGAGCCACTGCCTAAGTTTTAGTCATTTGTGCGCCACTGCCTAGTTTTAGTCGTTTCTGCGCCATTGCCTAGTTTTGGTCGTTTGCATGCCACCTTACTTCTATGTATTTTGTGCGCCAACTTGGTTTGTGCGCTTACTGTTTTTTGCTCACGTTGAGCCCTATAGATATGGCCCTATTGTCATGACCCGCACCCGATGTAGGGACACGAGAAGTGAACAACGTCCAGCCTACCCCACAGCATCGACGGTAGAACGTTATTTTGGTAAACTATCTAACTAGCAATAATGATCAACAAGATATTTAAAATCCATCAATGATATATGAATACTTAATCACAAATTTATAAGATGGAATAAAACACAAAATATGATATAAAGAACTGAAGAGTCAAGAATACAACTCACAAGATAGGGAGTAATATCTAATGAGTCTCGAATAAAAAATACTAACTATCAAAGCTGGAGACAAATCCAGTACAATATAAGCCTATCTACTAAGCTACTGGTAAAGTATCATCTGTCTCAACCGTGATGAGTTCCTCATAAGCCACAGTCTCTATCTCTGAGCCAACTACGTCCTGAGGCACGTAATGAGTGGGATACCACTCCTCAGTGTCATCTGTGAAAAATATATCTAGTCAGGAAAGGAGCAAAGTACAACTCTAAAAGCAGTTCTAATAAATGATAAAAACTATGTAACAGTAAATAGAGAGCATAAATAGGAGAAACAGAGAATGGCAGGAATATACTGAAATAAGAAAATACGAAAAATACATACAAGAGATACGAACATCATATATAAAAAATAAAACAACTATTTAAGTAAGTGAGTACCAGTAACAATATGTGATCGGCTTGGTTAATGCTCAAGAACCACGGGCCTGGTTAATCATACATGCAGTGTATGATTAACACTATTCTAGGAAAATAATAATTCCGGGAGAATGATCACATATCTACACTATATACTTCCCGCCGTCGACTTGTATAGTGGATCTAACCATGGCACGTTATGATAGGGAATTCTATGAGAAGTCGCGACTCTTCTCATGAATCAGTGTCCATACTCGCACAAGAACAACGGGGCTCGCAAAAGAGATACGCCAAGAACTACCAGAATAACATCTCATGACGGGATCCAGGAATACCAATCCGTGTAACCAAGTATCAGGAAAGTCAAGGATATTTACCCTAAATACAAGAATTATAGAGGATATCATAAATAAAAAACTCTCAGAGAATATACTTGCCTAAAATTCGAGATGAAGTATCAACCCATATCCAAAATGGTGCCTCAAAGACCTAAATTTGGAATATTACATCAATACAAGATTTTGAAATGATAACTAGTTAAACTAGTCCAAATCTAGGTCATAAACCATTTCTAGGTCAAAAAGTTAAACTAGGTCAACTCTGCGTCAAACTAATCAATCATGGTTAAACTAACTATTTCTAGGTTTTACGAGTCCATCTTTAGGTTATTAGGTCCAAATACTACTTAACTAGGCTATATGAGCTATATTTGGATACCCGAGTATTGATATGATACTGTATCTCAAGATACTCGAGATACTCTGACATAACTACCTAATAGTATAACTAATACTATACTAGCAAGATATAATACTTGGCTTTGAGCCAACAAGACAATTACCTACCCATTGGTATGAGATACCAATACCCTGTGATATCTCATCTTACTTACCTTGGGATTGCTCAAGGTAACCTAGAACCAACTTACCCTCACTAATATTTAGACTATCTAGTATCTATATACACTAACATATAGTGTATTAGCTAACTCACATATATCTATCTTATCCACTAATCTTATATTTAACTACTAACTAGACAACATGCTAAAAACAAACTCTACACAACCCATAACAACAACTACAATCCTTAACTTCTAACATTAACAATTTACTAACATACAACTAATCCACTATACTAAAAATAAACTGTTACTAACTTCGATATATATATTAACCTATACTAAACAATACTAACAGTCCTCTTTTAAATTATACTAATAATTAATTTACACCATTACAACTAACTGATAACATCTACTTATTAACTAACATCTAATTCACACAACTAACATTCCTACCATCCTCTAAACCATCAATAACAGCCCTCAACCTCTGTTTTCTGCTGCTAACAGACCCCTACGCCACTGTGTTGTGCACCTTTGCACAGTACAACCCCCCTTTCTCTTGCTCCTCCTATTCCCTTGTTGCACCATGCAACTGAGCTCACATCCTTCAGTTAGTTTCAGACCACATTCTTACACAACCTGCAACTGTCCCACAGTGCAACCCGACTGTGTTCTAGCACACATTGTTGCTCTTCCCTCCTTGTTCCATCTGACCATTGTCCACTATGCACGAGCACACTAGACCAAGACCCCATCTAACCGTCCCAGTATGTAGTCAAAGCAAAACACAAAGCACAACGACAATTAACCCCCCTCCATCTCATATACAAGCCTATATATATATATATATATATCAATTAACATATCTAATACGTGGGTAATATATATATATATATATACACATTAATTAAATACTCTAAACAATACAAAATAGATATGAAGGATAGTAATTTGGGTACATAAAGTTAATATAATAATTGTACAAACACTTACCCTGCATCGCACCGTACCCCACCAATCTATGATACGCTTGCGGTCCGCTACCAATACTTGATCCAAACGTATCACAAAAGATACGAGCAAGTCTAAAATCATAATTAAGAGCAATATAAAGTGCTAGCTACATCACCACGTGCTTGTATCAAAATGTGGCATGCTCAAACCCCTGTGTCGAAGAAAAACCCCACTAAAATCAACCCCTATCACCAAAATATTATGATACGACCTACACGTATTTAATTGTGGATATGACAGTAATCTCACACAACCTAACACATGTCAATTTGGTCCATATTGACAAACACATGATGTGCCAATCTCGGAATTTTTCTAAAATTGACACAAAACACAATATAACTTTCTCCATTTGCTTTCTATGAACCTAATTCCTCTTTCTATAACTTTCTCCATGGGCTTTCTATGAACCTAATTCCTCTCTATGGGCTTCTCCGCTGCATCCACCACCATCTTTGGCCCTAGCAAAGATCTCACTCTATCATTGTCCCATGACAAGGGAGTACGATATCTCCGTCCGTACAAATCCTCAAATGGTGACATCTCTATACTGGTCTGGTAGTTGTTGTTGTAAGCAAACTCTACCAAATAGAGATGATCCTCCCAAGAACTCCCGAAATCTAGTATATAGGTGTGCATCATATCCTCGAGAGTCTGAATGGTCCTCTCTCACTGTCCATCCATCTGGGGTGATATGCAGTACTGAACTTGAGCTGAGTGCCCAAGATCGCCTGCAAACTCCTCCAAAAATAAGAAGTAAAACGACTATCCCGATCCGAGACTATGCTGATGGGAACCCCATGTATCCTGACGATCTTCTTACATACAACTCTTCCAGCTTCTCCGTAGACAAACCCACCTTGAAAGGCAAAAAGTGGGTCGACTTGGTCAACCTGTCTATGATGACTAAAATTGCACCTTTACCTTCTTGAGAACGTGGAAGTCCGGACACAAATCCATAGCAATGTGCTCCCACTTCCACTCTAGAATGGGTAATGGCTGAAGTAAACTTCCTGATCTTCGCCTCTCGGCTTTCACCTACTGGCACACCAAGCATCTGGATACAAACTGTGCCACCTCCCTCTTCATGCCATACCACCACACACTCTCTCGCATATCCCGATACATCTTGTTGGCACATGGATACATGGAATACTGAGAGCGATGCGCTTCCTGCAATACCTCCTTACGCAGCTCCCCACAAGGCACACATAATCTAGTACCGTGCTGCAAAGAACTATCCTCTGTAATGGTAAAATCATCCTCCAATCCGGCTCACACTTGTGCTTTGATGCTCCTCTGAGACACGTCCTCATACTGAGTTTCCTTGATCTTGTCTATTAAATCTGAATGTATCTACAAATCCCATATCTGAATCACAATCCTAGGAACTATCATCTCAATGCCCAGGCTCTCCAGATCCACCAACAAATGTCGGTCCCTCGTCAAAAACATAGCTACCAGATACTTGTTCAAGGCATCGGCAACCACATTGGCCTTCCCTGGGTGATACTGTAAGGATATATCAAAATTCTTTATCAGTTTCAGCCACCAACGCATCCTCATATTCAGCTCCTTCTGAGTAAAAATATACTTCATGATTTTGAGGTCCGTGAAGATCTTCACATACTCTCCGTACAGATAATATTTTCATAATTATAGAGCGAAGATGATTGCTGCCAAGTCAAAATCATAGGTAGGATAGTTCTTCTCATAAAGACATAATTGCTTGGATGCATAAACAATCACCTTACCATTCTGCTAGAGAACACAACCCAACCTTTTTTTGATGCATTACTATAAATAGTGAAACCTCTGGACCCTGATGGCAACGTCAAAATAGGAGCAGACATCAACCACTTCTTCAATTCCTCAAAAGAAGCCTGACACTCCTCTGTCCAAACAAACTCCGTATCCTTCCTGGCGAGTCTGGTCCTTCCTCAACACATCCAACACAATCCGCAGATGCTCCTCGTGCTCATCTGGCATCTTCGAGTATATAAGAATGTCATCGATGAACACCACCATAAAATTGTCAAGGTACTGGTGGAACACCTTGTTCATCAAATTCATAAACACCATTGGGGAAATAGTTAACCCAAACGACATCACCATGAACTCATACTGGCCATACCGAGTCTGAAAAGTAGTCTTCGAAATGTCCTCCCGCTTCACTTTCACCTGGTGGTAGCCTGATCTCAAGTCTATCTTGGAAAACACATTGGCGTCACTCAACTGATTGAACATATTGTCAATCCATGACAACGGGTATTTATTTTTGATAGTGAGATTATTTAATGCCCTGTAATTGATGCAAATGTACACCAATTCATCCTTCTTCGGTACAAAAAATATCGGGGCTCCCTACGGTGAAGAACTGGATCTGATAAACCCCTTATCATGCAGTTCATCAACTTACCTCTTCAGCTCGGCCAGTTCGTTATTGTTTACTCTATAGACATATTGTAAAATCAACTCTGTACCGGGCACCAAGTCTTTAGAGAACTCAACATCTCGATCTGGCAGCAATCCTGACAACTCCTCAGAAAATACATCTAAGAACTCTGCTATCAGAAGATGTAGCAACTCTTTGTCTTCCACCATGGCTCCACAAATAATGACTTCTTCCTGCTCTAAAGATCCTCTAGCAAACTCAAACTCTGGCTCTCCTGGCGGGCTAAACAAAACTCTACCTCCCCTGCAATCTATATTAGCAAGGTGCCGACTCAACCAATCCATCCCGAGTACAATGTCATAGCTCAGAAGTGGCATTATAAGTAGACACGTACTCAGCTACTGGCCTCCCAAAGTAACTCTCTGATCCTTGTAAACATCACTAACCAGGATAATGCCTCCCCCGGTCATGATCTTGTAAGTCCTAAGCAAAGACTTAGCTACCAAATAATGCTTCAAAGCAAAATAAACAGATACAAAACTATGAGAAGCACCGTTATCAAATAAAGCTGGAAAAGAATAAAGGAGAACATAACTTGCAATAACATCTCCGGTGGGCTTGTCCTCCTCGACAGTCATAGCAAATGCTAGTCCCTGAGGTGCACCTCCCTGATGCTGGTGCTACGCATAACGCTGCCGCTGGGTTGGAAGCGGCGGTCCCCTCGGCTATACTGCAAGTGGCCTCGTCGGTGCTCTCGGAGCTGGAGATGCTCCCAGAGCTGCATGACTAGGGTTGGTAGGACAATCTCTCATCTGATGCCCCTCTGTGCCATAATACAGACAAACTCCTAACCTCTTCCTGCAAACTTCCTAGATATGGCCGGGCTTCTTGTAGTAGTGGCAGGAAGCGTGCTATGAGTGTCTCTGTTGCTGCTGTGGTGCCTGGTGAACCGACGCCCTAGCTGGAGTCAGATACTGCTGTGGTTGCTAAAAAGGCCTAGACTGGAGATGGATGCTTAGCAGGCCCCACATTGCTACTAGCCCCCAAAAAAGAATCATGGTCTCTCTTTGACTTTAAGTTCAACTCCCGCTCAACCTTGCGTGCCTCCGCAAGTATCTCAGAATATGTCTTATAGAAAGACGGAATGAGGATCTTCACTTCCCAGTTCAGACACTCATAGAAATAGATAGCCCAAGCCTCTGGTCCCTCACCAAATACTCTATAAATCGGCTCAACCTTTTGAACTCGGCGGTGTACTCCTTCATAGACATACTCCCCTGAGTAAGGCACTCAAACTGCCTCCCCAAGTCCAACATATCCACTCGAGCAAAGAACTTTCTCTTGATGAGGTCCTTTAATATCTCCCAAGACTGTCCCGCATCAGTAAGAAGTGGCTCAATTCTGAACCAAGTACGGGCGATGTCGAAGAGCTGAAGTCCCACTGCTTCAACCTTCAAATCCTCAGCAAGATGGGATACCCTCATGAGATGCTCAATATCCTCGAGCCAATCATCAGCATAGATGATGCCCTAGATCCCCTTGATGACTCGAGGTTCCAGCTTCTTGAAGTCCTAGATACTACTCGGTCGAAGCAGGGCAACATGCGGAGCAACTTTCTGCTGGACTGGAACCTCTCTCTCTATTGCAGCATGGGCAAGCTGATGAGCACTCTTAATACCTTACTGCAATACGTCGGTCTGCCTCTGGTAGGCCTCTGACTTGGTCCTCTCAGCCTCTAGCATCTCGCGAAACAGTGCGAATATTTGATTCGCATATGTCGGTATGAAAGGTGGAGGTGAAAGTCCCTTAGACACAGATGGAACAACCCTTTGTACTGGAGGTGGATCTCCGAACGCAGCCGATACGCTAATCACCAGAGAAGTGACTCGTGCAGGCTCTCAAAAAGTTACAGACCCCTCAGAAGCTGCTCCTCCACGCTGTGATCGAGTCTTAGGTGGCATCCTGAGGCAAAGTAAAAGAAAAGAATCAATATGACACAAGATAGAATGTATTCAAAGAAGAATAGTTAAATCTCAATTATCAATATCAAGGAAGAATAGTCAAAATAAACAATAGAGTTTTTCCTAGTTGTGATTGAGTATTCTTAACCTATAGTCCATATCATATATCCTGAAATAGGCTCGTAATAGCACTCAATTCAGAGCACCACTATGAATCAGACTAATTGCGAACTCGAGGACCCGCATGGGCCACCACTAAAAAGTGCTACAACCCGCACCCGATGTAGGGGTACGAGTAGTGAACAATGTCCAGCCTACGCCACAACATCGATGGTAGAATATTATTTGGGTAAACTATCTAAGTAGCAATAACGATCAACAAGATATATAAAAGCCATCAATGATATATGTATACTTAATAAGAAATCTATAAGATGGAACAACGCACAAAATATGATATAATGAACTGAAGAGTACAACTCACAAGACAGGGAGTAATATCCAATGAGTATCGAATAAAAAATACTAATTGTCAAAGCTAGAGACAAATCTCGTACAATATAAGCATATCTACTAAGCTATTGATAAAGTGGCATCTATCTCAACCGGGATGAGTCCCTCCCGACCCACAGTCTCTAGCTCTAAGCCAACTATGTCATGAGGCCCGTAGTGAGTAGGATACCACTTCTTAGTGTCATCTGGGAAAAATATATCCAGTCAGGAAAGGAGCAAAGTAAAACTCTAAAAGCAGTTATAATAAATGATAAAAACTATGTAATAGTAAATAGAGAGCATAAACAATAGGGACAAAGCATGGAAGAAATATACTGAAATAAGAAAATACGGGAAATAAATACAGGAGATATGAACATCATATATGGAAAATAAAACAACTATCTAAGTGAGTGAGTACCAGTGACAACATGTGATCGGCTTGGGTAATGCTCAAGAACTATGGGCTTGGTTAATCATACGTGCAGTGTATGATTAACACTATTCAAGAAAAATAAAATTTTTGGGAGAATGATCACATATCTACACTAAATACTATCCGCCCCGGACTGGTATAGTGGATCCAACCATGGCACGTTATGACACGGGATTCTATGAGAAGTCACGACTCTTCTCATGAATCAGTTTCCATACTCACACAAGAACAACGAGGTTCGCACAAGAGATACTCCAGGAACTACTAGAATAACATCTCATGACGGGATCCAGGAATACCAATCCGTGTAACCAAGTGTCAGAAAAGTCAAGGATATCTACACTAAATACAAGAAACATAGAGGATATCATAAATGAGAAACTCTCAGAGAATGTACTTGCTTAAAATCCGAGATAAAGTATCAATCCGTATTCGGAATGGTGCCTCGAAGACCTAAATATGGAATATTACATCAATACAATGTTTTAAAATGATAACAAGTTAAACTAGTCCAAATCTAGGTCATAAAGCCATTTTTATGTCAAAATAGTCAAACTAGGTCAACTCTAGGTCAAACTTGGTTAAAATAACTAATTCTAGGTTATACTAGTCCATCTCTAGGTTATTAGGTCCAAACACTACTTAACTAGGCTATATTAGCTATATTAGGATATCTGAGTATCGATACAATATTGTATCTCAAGATACTAGAGATACAATAATATAAACTACCTATTAGTATAACTAATACTATACTAGCAAGATATAATACTTGGCTTTGAGCCAACCAGATAATTACCTTCCCATTGGTATGAGATACCAATACCCCGTGATATCTTATCTCACTTACCTTAGGATTGCTACAAGGCAACCTAGAACCAACTTACCCTCACTAATATTTATAGTAGCTAGTATCTATATACAGTAACATATAGTTTATTTGCTAAGTCACATATATCTATCATATCCACTAATTTTATATTTAACTACTAACTAGACAACATGCCAACAACAAACTCTACACAACTCATAACAACTACTGCAATCATTAACATCTAACATTAACAATTTACTAACATAAAACTAATCTACTAATACTAACAATAAACTCTTACTAACTTCTATATATATTAACCTATACTAAACGATACTAATAGTCCTCTATTAAATTATACTAATCATTAATTTACACCATTACAACTAACTGATAACACCTACTTATTAACTAACATCTAATTCACACAACTAACATTCCTACAATCCTCTAACCCATCAATAACAGCCCTCAACCTCTGTTGGTTGCTGCTAACAGACCCCTACGCCACTTTGCTGTGCACATTTGAATAGTACATCCCTCATCTATCTTTTTCCTCCTATTCCCTTGTTGCACCAAGCAACTGAGCTCACATCCCCTTCAGTTAGTTTCAGACCACATTCTTATACAACCTATAACTGTCACACAGTGCAACCCGACTGTGTTCTAGCACACTTTGCTTCTCTTCCCTCCTTGCTCCATCTGACCATTGTCCACTGTGAACGAGCACACAAGACCAAGACCCCATCTAACCATCCCACTGTGCAGTCAAAGCAACACACAAACCACAATGACAGTGACCCCCCCTCCATCTCATATACAAGCCTATATATATATATATATATATATATATATATATATATAACACTTAGGTAAAATATACACATCAATTAAATACTCTAAACAATACAAAATAGATATGAAGGATAGTAATTTGGGTACATGAAGTTAATATAATAATTACACAAACACTTGGCGTGTATCGCACCGAATCCTACCAATCTATGATACGCTTACGGTACACTACCAATACTTGATCCAAACGTATCACAAAAGATACGAGCAAGTCTAAAATCATAATTAAGAGCAATATAAAGTGTTAGCGACATTATTACGTGCTCGTGTCAAAATATGGCATGCTCAAACCCCCATGTCGAAGGGAAACCCCGCTCAAATCAACCCGTATCACCAAAATATCATGATACGGCCTACACGTATCCAATTGTGGACACGACACTAGTCTCATACAACCAAACACATATTAATTTGGTCTAATTAACCTATTGATAAACACATGATGAGTCAATCTAAGAATTTTTCCAAAATTGACACAAAATATAACATAACTTTCTCCATGGACCTCCTATGAACCTAATTTCTTCTTCTATGGCCTGCTTTCGTTTGCTGTCATGGCTATTATTGCCATTGTTGTTGTTATTATTGATGTTATAAGGATGTTTTTTCCTACATCAGTGACGAGGATCTGTATTCCTAAGAGCCGGGCGTCCTTTACCTTCTTCTCAACGTCGACAGCGTTTATGATGGACGTTGTCTAGGCATTAAATTGACTGTCGCCCATCCCGATGTTGACTGCTTGAAGTAGGTTTCTGCGGCATATGTCCATCAGTGTGGACTCATGATTGCCAAAAGTAAACTTCCGTATTGCTTGCCTATATCGTTCATTGTAGGCGCACACAGGCTCCTTCTCTTTCTGCATAATGTCCATTAGGGAGGACATTGTCATGTCGCTTCCCCCGTCATAGAATCGGGTGAGAAAAAGGCCCTTTAGGTCTTCGAACGACAAAATATAGTTGTCTTGTAGACTACAGAACTAGTCAAAGGCTACTCCGGATAATGCCTCGACAATAAGATTAGTGAGGAGGGCGTTACTGTGAGGTAGGTGCCCCATTGCAGTTTCCAAGTAACTCATATATTAACGGGAAGATATCTTCCCATCAAATGGGTTTAGATTGAAAGGCTTGTACTTTGGCGTATACGACACATCTCTCCACTCGGGGGAATATGGTTGTCGTAACCTAATCTCACGGAGTGTATTCCGATTGCCTAGCGAGTCCAGACAAACTCTCAGTTCTCGTACCTCCCGAATTACTTCTCAGATTTTATCGGATGCAGAAGGAGTAGACGACTGTGGTAGAGCATGACGGCCGCCAGCGAAAGGCGTAGTCGCATTCAAATCTCTATTGGTCCCAGGGTCCTAGTTTGCTTGTCCTGAGGCCCTTGGTGGTTGAGAGGCTACACTTGCCTTGATGTCTAGAACTAATGGGTCAAGGATTGCATTGAATCTCTCATGGTTTGCATCATATCCTCGAGGGTTATGAGGCACTGTCGATCACTGGGGCCTTCATGCTCGTCCCTACCATGTATGATGTTCTCACATGAGGTGAGATGGATAAGACGGTAGACGTAGAACTTTCTACTTCGAATGCTTGCAACGAATAGTCGTCGAAGAAAATTGGTAGTGTTGTGTCCCGTTTGGACTCTATTGGAATACTACCCACAGTGTAGGAAGTTGCATCTTTTTTATGAGGGTGGCTACCCCCAGAGATCTCAGCACTCGTTCCTTACGATTCGTCGTCGTCTCGGAACGCGAGATTGTCGTAGAGTTTCATGGTATTGTGACCCCCAGCTTCTGCAGACATTTGGGGTCCCAATAAAGAGCTACCTCCAGTGGCTGGCAGCATCTTCTTTGAGCGGGTGCCCAGGAAAATACCCTCTGCTTGTCCTCCTTGGATCCTCCTCCTTGACATACTGGTCGAGAGTGACGGACTGGAGGTGCTGGACTTTCTACCTCCCTTCGCGAAGGGGGCCTTCGAAGCCAAATAGCATGAGGCAAAGGTTGGCTCCTCCTCCTTTGGTGCTTGCACCTGCTCTCCGGGCTACTGTCGGCTGGGTGCCCTTGGTTGCAGTCGCTAGAATGTCGACTACTTATTTGCAGGTACCGCTACCTAATTACAGTAGCAATTGATGATAATGCTGGCACAGTGATATCCCGAAGGGGCCTTTCATATGTCGTGGTTACTTTTTTCGCTTTGCGCTTGTGATTGATCACATTGAGCAAGTCATGCGGGGGATGATTACCTTTACACCCTTGTTATAAGTACATGGGTGTGTAGGTATTATTTTTGCTCCCTGACCTAGGTTTCATGGAAGAACTTTAACTAAGTCGCCAGCGAAAGACTTTTGAGGTTGATCCAATCCACTTGCCGCTGTGGGCTGGACACGTAGGTCGGTCTTGTATAGATTTCCGTCTGAGGCAAGCATAATAGTCTACGATGCCTGTTGACAGTCAGCCAGATGAGCAGTTTTTTGAGTTTGGCGAGCTTGCACAGCACTAGACTTCTTCGTCCTTGCACACGCTGGTACATAATACGAAGAGTCTAAGTTTGGGTTTTCACCATTCTCAGCATGGTGCATAGTATCAACACTGCGTGAGATTCGATCAAAAATAGAGGTTCTGCTACTATGCCTGCCGCATGTGGACTTTGCCTGCGAATGTAGACTTATGTGGCTTCTGCTGTTGCCACATGGAACATGTCTCAGCACCCGAATTTCTGGCATCGTAGTGTTTTCCTTTGCCTGAGTTTGGGCACTGAGCATATTTCCCGACTACCCTGAATAGGGTCAGCCTGGGTGGACGCACATGCTCCGCAGTTGGGTGAGGCACAAAGACCTTTGCTACCTATGTCCTGCGGATCTTCTTAGGTTTTGCTTGATTTGGAGAAGAATGTATGTCATCCCCGGAGAGCATGTTCTCGAATTCTTGTTGGTTGAAGTGTAACACCAATATTCTTTGGGTTGAACCCAGCTTGACCTCATCAGACTGCGTCACCACCTTCTCGTCAGAGGAGAAGGATGTTTCCAGCAGAGTCACCACCTTGTTTGCCATTAAAATTGGGATTGCTTTAATAACAAACTAAAGAAAGTACCAAAAGGTCTGCAATAGATAATATAAGTACAATTTTTTATTCTGGGGGGCGACGATGGAGATTGAGTGCTGCAGTGTCTCTTTTACTTCGTTGACGGTCCGATGCGGGAGCGAAGAAGCTTTTCTATGTTCTCTCTCTCTTGTGTCTGTTGCTCGCCTGGGGGTGGTCTGGTCTCTCTGATGTAGTAAAATTTAGACCTCCCTCACACTGTTCAAGTTGCTCAAATTTATAGCCATCATGCTGAAGGACCATAGGTGCAGCATATGCCATTGTTTGGTGGCTGCATAAGGCTCCTTCAACATAATGCGATTGCAACTGTCGTTGTATTCCATGGGAAGATTGCCATGTGGTCTTGGTTGAGATATTTTATTGAATAGATCTCGGGGTTATTTTTAACCCGTCGTATGCGTGACTTGGCCAGCTGGACATGTAGTCAGCACTTATCGTGCGAGAAATCTTATTCAGATGTAACAAAAAAGATCTTGTGAACCAAGTCTACGTCATGTCCGCATAGCGTCATGGCCGTATACAGGATATTAGTTTAGCCTTGGTTGGATGGACACTCTAGCCGCACAATATTGTGGCTGCATACATACTCTCATCTGGCCTTGTTCGGATAAACACTCTGGCCGCATGATGGCGATGCCATATGGGTCTTGTAGCCGCATACATGCTCTCGTTTGGCCTTGGTCGAATGGACACTCTGGCCGCATGTTGACGAGCCGTATAGGTCTTGTAGCCGCATACGTGCTCTCGTTTGGCCTTTGTCAGATGGACATTCTAGTCTCATATTGACGAGGCCGTATGGGTCTTATAGCCGCATACGTGCTCTCATTTGGCCTTAGTCGGATGGACACTCTAGCCGCATGTTTGACGAGGTCGCATGGGTGAGGACACTTGGTTCTGGTGCGTCTATAGAGGCTATTAATGCATGATGTGACTTTCTATCTTTTTGCATACCGCCTCTTTCACGAATCTTGAGGCACTCAGAACATTATGTCAGTCATCGGAGACTGTGTCGAGGGCCTTACTCTGAGGTTGTCCAGGCCGCATGAAGGTTGTTTATGCTCTTATGCAGCTCCAAGGGGCATAAACTTTATACGATTCCAAGGGGCATGAGCTCTATGAGGCTCCAAGGGGCATGAGCTGTATGCTGCCTGTAGAATTTTTATGCTTCTACAAAGGCATAGACCCAAACCTTCCTAGAATAATCATTAATAAAAGTCACAAAATAAGAAGCACCACCAATGGACTTTACCTTCATAGGACCGTAGACATCCGAGTCAATCAACTCGAGCAACGACGACTCTCTCGAATTTGGGTGACTTTGAAAAGATACCCTATTTTGCTTTCCCGTTAAATAGTGCATGCATCTCTCCAATTTTGTAGACTTTAGCCCCGAAATTACCTTCATGTTCACCAAGTAGTTCATCCCCTTCTCGCTGATATGGCTGAGCCGCTTGTGCCACAACTCGGTAGACGCATCCGTAGTCGCGTTCACCTCATGTGCCCCATGTGTGCTTCCTCCCATATAATAAATTTTGGACTTCTTGCTTCCTCTGGCAATCACCATCGAACCTCTGGAAAGTTTTTTCTGATCATTTCTGAAGAGATTAAAAAAACTCTCTTTATCTAACCGACACCAGGTTGAAATGTATATCAGGAAAATGACAAACATCTTTGAGAACAAGAACTGCACCCGTCTTCGTCCTCAAATGCACATCTACAATAGCAACAGCTTTTGACACATCTTCGTTGCCCATCTTCAACACTCCACAGTCGTTTGTTGTGTAAGTAGCAAATAGTACCCTATTGTGAGATACATGCTCTGAAACACCTGAGTCCACCAACCAAGAGTTGTCATCGCAAGAGAGGTTCATAATTATCTTATCACTTACAATGATCACGTCACCTCCATGTGACGAGATTGTCGATGTAGTGTTCTCACTTAGATTTTCCTTGTCGCCCTTCTTCTATCTCTTCCAAGCAAAAAATTTTTACTTGATGTGGCCCTACTTGCCACAATAGTAACACTCTGAGTCCTCGTACCGACCCTTAGACTTTCCCCTGCTCTTGTCTCTGCCACCACCTGGACCCCTTCTTTTGCTCCTTCTGCGGTTCTCTGAAACTAGCACCTCTGAGTGGGATGTGGATGAAGTGCCCTGAGAACTTCTTCACATCTCTTCATTTAGTACCCTGCTCTTGGCAAACTCTATACTGACTACGCCTTTCAGAGCAGAAGCGTTCATAGACACTCATATGATTTCCCACGAGTCTGATAATGTACATAGCAGCCATAGTCCCTATACTTCCTCGTCGAACTTGACTCCCATCGAGGATAGCTGGTCCACCATGCCCTAGAACTCACTCAAGTGATCCGTAATAGACATCCCATATTTGTATTGTAGACTCATTATCATACGGATCAGAAATAATTTATTTACCTTGATCTTCTTCACATACAAAGATTCCAGCTTATCCTACAGCATCTTCGTGTGCTCAATATTGGCAATATGATTGTACATGTTCTCGTCAACGAACTTCCTGATATATGCACATACACCTTTATATGCTCAAACTTTCAATCCTCTTCGGATTTGTCACTGGGCTTCTCGGACAAATGCTAGAAGATGCAACTTCTTGACGAACAATAAATCCTTCATCTTACTCCGCCAATAATGATAGTTGAAACCATTCAGGTTTACCATGTACATCAAATTCTGTCCATTTCTTCTTTCTGGTTTGATTGTCAACTACTGATACCTCTCTGAAACCAAAGCTCTGATACCACCTGTTGGGAACGCAAACACGAAAATCGTTCCCCCAAACCAAGAAGCCCTGAGAGAGAACCGAGCAAAAGCACACAAACCAAAAACGTAAAACACAAATCGCAGACACAGAGATTTTTGATATGGAAAATCCAAAAAAAAATCATGGGACGATCGGAGTCCAACCCTAAAATGCCTACGCTAATGGAATAAGAAATATACCGATCGACCCCTTACAAATTTTTTACTGATCCAAACGGATCACCACAACTCTTTGGAACATAAAATAGATTACAACCACGAAGAAAAAAGACAATAAAAAATACCCCTAAATTGATCTCCTTCTCCGAAATGACCTACAATCTTTCTTTCTCCTCTCCAATGTTGTAAAAGCACTCATGGATCCTTTTGCAATATTTTTAGATATCTTTTAGGGCTAGGAGACACATAATATATATAGCCTCCAATCCACAACTAGTATTCCTATTATATATAGGAATACCCAGTCCAAATCCAAATCCATTGACATATTTCTATTATATGTAGGAATACTCAATCCTAATCTAAATCTATTGAGGTATTCCTATTATATGTAGGAATACTCAATCCAACTCCAGAATATTTTCCACATAGATTAGGAACCCCACCCACACCAACACTCCTCCTCAAATCCGCGGACGACACGTGACTGTAGGCCAATTGCGTAGGCATAATTGGCGGTCCATGTAGCACCGCCGATCAAACTATACAAATACCAAATAACATCATTGAGTCAACAGACCTTATCCTTCTATAAGTGAGTCAAGTTGAAGTTACAAGCAAGCTTTAATTCTTGTAAACAAAAGCATAGACAAAGAAGGCCTGGCTTGCCAGCATGCAACAATCAAAACTTGCGTCAAACCACATTGCAGCTGCTAGCATAAATTACCGACAAGGCCAGTTTAGGATGTATAAATATATATACATACCCGTACTAACATACCAACTAAAGATGAAAGATGTATCAATCATCTTAATTAAGGAAGATAAAATTGTGTTTAGATCTCCAGATTATGCATTGCCAATGCCATAGATCAAATGCATGCATGAGCCTTGACAATATCACTAATGAATCAATAACACGATATGGTGTCGAAGAGAATTGCTTGTGCACACTCAAATCATACTCTTTTTAATTGTATTATCAATCAAAGCATAATATTTTTCCACAAGAAACAACAAAAATCCCAGAGGAACTCATGAGTTCTTAGTTTTTGAAGCTCAGTCATTAACAACCGTTGGATTAATTTTTTTTAAAGTGATCCTAGAGCACATTTGTCTGATAACATTACACAAATTGGAGGCTTGCGGATCATCGTAACTTGAATTTGTACTGACCGGCATGAGAATAGATCTCTGAATCACCGAACTCAACTGGCTCTTGTGGTTAGTGAGAAGAGGTATAGCCTTCCTGACTAGATGGACGGTCTCGGAATCAAACCGCGGGGAAGGTGTGGGATAGTGGGCCCAAATGACATGTAACGCAGCATATACAAAGTCTCGTGTGTATCGTCGGGAATCTGAAAAAAAGATCTCTGAATCTGCCAGAAAATTTGATGTTTTACCCTCTTAAGAAAAAAGATTTTGGTGCTTAATTAATTGAATCTTATACGTCCTAACTCAAATATGCAGTTCATTATAGGTTAAATTTTACACAGAATAACATAGGGATAGATCCTTGGATCTGTCACAAAATTTGGTGCTTTTCGTTTTTTAGAAAATGTATTACATAAGTATATGTTACATAATGGTATACTAGTAATGATACATTGATAGAAGAACTAGGTTGTGTTGCGGTCTGTAGACTTATTTACTAGTCACCCGATTTTCCCCAAAAGGACAGGAATAACTCTTCTTGCATTCTGATTTCTGTGAATTTTGGCTCTATGTCCTACCTTGTGTTGTATATGACTTAGAATTAGACGAGATTTTTGGGGTTTGATTATGTGATAGTAAAGAATATCAATTAGGTTGATAGAAATCAAGACTTCTTTTTCTTGTTGTTCTGAATTTCAAGCATTTGTCCTTGTTGTTTCTCATGTCATACCTCCAAAGAAAAATAATAAGGAGCTTAATGATAACAGTAAAAAATATTTGTCTATCTATTTTTTTAATCATCTACATGGTGCAAGACTATTATGTCTTCTTGGAGATCATTAAACAATATAACTCCCATTGATTCTTCAAATGCCATCAAATCATATACCTCCGATGCTTCAAAGCTGAAAATTAAAGAAAGTAATTTATCGATTCTAAATCATAGAATCATGTTAATTGGATATGAATTACAAAGTTGTCAATTGTCAAAAGTTTCGGTTATTGACCATCGTACTATTTTTTAACTCAAATAAGTTATTTTTCAGCAATGATGTAGGGGATGAAGAAATACAAAACAATTTTTTCTTCTTTTCATGGGGTTTTGCAAGGTCTACACTTTTAGAGTTATTTCAAGGTGTGTAATGGGCTGGGACGGGCCGGCCCGAGGCCCGCGCTAATTGTGTTTGACCAGTTTTCGGCCGGCCCTGCCCAACCCGAGATAAAGAAATGAAAACCTAGTCCTGACCGATAATCCGGTCGGGGGCGGGCCGGGCAGAACCGGGCTGGGTCCGGACAGATTCAGGGTCGGAATGGGTTGGCCCGGTTTTGTTTTAAAAAAAAACCTTCAAAAATCATTGGAAGAAAGAAAAATAAGAAAATTTTATAAATTTATTTAAAATTAAAATTTTGATATGACATTTTTTATAAACTGAAATGGTTTGAATATTAAACGAATTTATACAATATATGAAATTTTTTTAACGGATTTAATTATCATATAATTTGAATAACTACCACTTATGCTTAAAATGACTATCAACTAATTATTATATACTAAAACTGATCATTTTTGAATAACTACCATATATGCTAATAATTTGAATGGCTATCAATTAATTTTTATAAATGGATTTAATTGTCATATACTAAAAATGACCAATGTTATGATTTGAATAACTACCAAATATGCTAATAATTTGAATAGCTATGAATTAATTTTTGTAAATGGATTTAATTGTTATATACTAAAATGTGCAATGCTTGGCCTACAACCAAATGCTTACAACCTTCTTACAATCACCACGTGGCGCCACACGATGCCCACGTGGCGGCCCTCCATTGGAGGAGGGGGAGAGGTGGGACCCGATGGCTGCCCAGGTGGCCGTCACGTGGCAGGAACGCCAAGTGGTAGCCGTTCGTTGGAGGAGAGGTGGAGCCGGGTGTGGCCCACATAACAGGAGATAGAGAGGGTTGTAAGTATTTGGTAGTAAACTTAGCATTATTGTACTAAAATTGACCAATGACATGATTTGAGTATTAAACGACATTAATTGTACAAAGTTTAATTGTCATATTAAACAGATTTGAATATTAGACAGATTTAGACAATATATAAATTTTTATAAACGGAATTAATTGTCATATACTATAAATGCATTTAATTGTCATATAATTTGATTAACTACCATATATGCTTTGAATGTTTTGAATGACTATCAGTTAATTGTCTTATACTAAAATAACTGTTTGTAAATAACAACCATATATGCTAATGATTTGAATGGATATCAATTCAACTTTTAAACAGATTTAATAGTCATATACTAAAAATGATCATTGACCTAATTTGAATATTAAATGAATTTAATTTTTCAAAATTTAATTGTCATATTAAACATATATGAAAATTAAATCCTTTCCTAAAATCCTAGGCCTCGTTTGGTTCGCGGAAAGGAAAAGAAAAAAAAATCAATTCCATGCACTTTTCTTTTTTTCTTTTTTAAATTATGATTCTCATCGATTTATTTTTTAGGTATTTGAAAATATGAAAAAATTGGAAAAAAAAGTGAATACTTAATAAAGGTGGAAAAATGATTCATTAATTAGACGGAGGTAACCATTTATTTATTTTTCATAATTTTCTTTCCTTTGGAAATATCATTTTACTTTCAATTTCAATTTCTTTAGCATCCAAAATTTTTCTTTTCCAACTCCATGATTCCGCGAAATAAACTAGACCCTAAAGTAATATCAAGTTTTGAATTTTAAAAAAAAGCCTCCATATTATTTGGTATGAGCGACCCATGCCTTCCCAAAAAAAAAACAAAAAAAATCTACTACTATATGTGCAAACCTATCCCCTCCCTTCCTATGGTATATTTATATTATTCCATATATATATGTATACAAATGAAGAGACTCAACCAGGATGCTCCCTCCCCAATATACTCTATATCCAACCTCTCTTCTCTCACTTTTATCTACTACCCTAGAATTCCCCCCTGCCGGTCGAACACTCAAAGTCCCTCTGCCAACTTCTCCTCCTCGATCGACACCCTCTTCCAACCGTGTCGTCACCCGTACTTGACGGCCAATCAGGACCAAGCCTTTGTCCCCGAGGTGCCGCAGCCGCGCTCGGGCGAGTTTAGACCCCACCGGACTCCCATAGATCATGTGGAGCTGATGCTCTCGATCAGAAACTGACTCCTCCGCGTGCCTACTTTACACCCACTCTCGCTCGGACATTGTTCCCGCCGACGCACGCAACGGCCTTCTCGCAGCCTTCGTGGCGATCGGCGTAGGCTGCTCGGATGGTCATCAAACCGTAGGTCACTCGGTCGCCCCCCTCGTGAGTTCTCATCCAGTGCAACAACTCTTCTAAAGGAACAATTTATACTTAGTAGGTATGTTTTCGTTTGACCCCTCCCTCCTTTTTAGTATTTTTAGAACTGCTGTATATTGATGGAATAAATACCTACCATATAGAGCATTGTAATTTGAGTATATTTTTAGAACAATTATGAGACTTGACACTTGTCGCATATTTTGATCTTGAGTTACATCACATAGATATCAAAATGATGTTTCTCAATGGTAACATTGATGAAATAATTTATATGGTGCACCCAAAAATTTTTGTGTCGGGAGACCCAAACAATATGGTTTGCAAACTGACAAAATCTATTTATTGACTCGAGCAATCTTCTCATCAATGGTACTACAAATTTTACCAAGTGGTTACCGCGTTTGGTTTTGAGATAAACACTGTTGAAGATTGTGTGTATCATAAATTCAGTAGGAGTAAACATATTTTTCTTGTTTTGTATGTCGATGACATAATGCTTGCTACAAATAATATGGACATGTTGCACGAATAAGAAATTTATAACAAATAACTTTCAAATGAAAGATCTTGGTGACACATCTTTTTGTATTAATAAGCTAGATACACCGAGACTGTTCTTGAGATATTCTTGGATTATCACAACGGAGCTATATCAATAAACTTCTTAAAAGATTTGGAATGCAAGAATACAACCATGTGAATCCCCTGTCGCTAAAGGAGACAAGTTCAATATCAGTTAGTGCCCTAAGAATAGCCTTGAACTAAAGAAATGCAATCAATTCTCTGTTCATTAGTTGTAGGGAATAATATAATGTATACTCAAGTTTGTAGCATCTGGATATTGTGTACATAGATGGAATTCTAGGCAGATATTTAAGCAATCTTTGAATGGATTATTGGAAAGCAGACGAACGGGTTACTTAAGTAATTTATAGAGAATAAAGGATTACATGCTCAGTTATAGGGGATCAGATCATTTGGAGATCATAAGGTATTCCGACTCCAATTTTTGCTAGATGCCAAGACAGCAGGAGATCCACATCAGGTTATGTTTACATGTTGGCTGGTGGAGATATATCTTGTAAGAGTGTTAAACAGACACTCATAGCTTCTTCCACCATGACAACAGATATTATAGCATGTTGTGAGGCATCCAATCATGGAATATGGTTGCAAAATTTTGTCACAAGGCTGCACATACTGGAGGGTATTAGAAGACCACTCAAATTATATTATGATAATAAATCATTAGTATTGTATTCCAATAACAACATGATGTAGTATAAGTCAAATCATATTGACATAAAGTTTCTAGTTTTGAAAGAAAAGATTTAGAATGGTCAAGTGTCCATATAACTTCATGTATTTTGGTGCTATTTATTTAGAATTGGACACATTTACGTATTTAATTATTTTGGATATTTTCTAATCAGATATATAAAAAATTTTGTTCATTCTGTTTTATTCTGTTAAAGTATTGATCTTATAAATGGAAAGGAACACCAGTTGAAAATAGACATGAGTTGACCACATTCCACAGTTGACCACATTCCATGTAAATTTTATGCTAGGCATCCATGATTGATCTATGTCATTTAGCTATAACGGTATATGTGACCATTGATGGTTTAGTTACGCTAAATATGAAAAAGACAACTTTGATCATATATTGATATGGTTAATGGACGAGATTGTCCAGATATGCCCATAAGGTTCAGATTGCAATTTTTGAGCACATAAGGTTAACACATTTATAAGATTACATATGTGGCAAAGTGAAAGATTGTTGGAGTTATCCAATAATTAAGGCCCACAGTACACGTAAAATTAAATAATTAAGTCAAATTAAAGTGGTCTAATTGGAAAATAGGCTTAATGGTGTAATTGTCATGGAGATAATGTGTAGATACCTTATAGATAAATATAATTTGACGAGGGACTAAATTATATATACACACACACACACACACACACACATATATATATAGGGGTTATGATCTCCATTTTGTACGACACAAAAAGTAAGATCACATATGTGGCAAATTGAAAGATTGTTGGAGTTATCCAATAATTAGGGGTCACAGTACATGTAAAATTAATTGTGTTTTGCTATCTAAATAATTAAGTCAAATTAAAGAGGTCTAATTGGAAAAAAGGCTTAATGGTGTAATTGTCATGGAGATAATGTGTAGATACCTTATAGATAAATCTAATTTGACGAGGGACTAAATTATATATATATATATATATATATATATATATATATATATATATATATATATATATATTAGGGATTATGATCTCCAATTATACAGCCATAAAATGAGAGGGTTTTTCCTTTTCTGTTCTACTCTGCATCCCCATCAATAGAGAGACAAAAATGCATCTTTTTTTTATTAAGGGTCGCATCAAGTTGGAAGATCGAACCATAAAAAGATACATTCGCTACAAAATCAATCTAGCCAAGCGTTGGATTCATGTACACTTCTGCAATTATTTTTCATCTTTATCTTATGAATCAACGAAAAAAATCTAACATACACAACCTTCAGAATTAAATTAGGAGTTTGTTAGTTGCAGAAATTAGAAAATATTTTTAAGGCAAATTATGGGTTCACATTCAAATTCAGTTTCATTTAGGAAGTGAACATATATTTGTCAGGATATTGTATTTCTCAACAAAGGAGATATATTGGTTAAGAATTTTGTATTTCTCTTCGCAATTGTATAAGAATAAGTGTGGAAACGACAGTTGAATGTCGAAGAATAATGGGTGAAGGAAAAATTGTGGAAGTTGTGAAATATAAAGTTTGGATAAGTATTTGAGAGAGAATACTTGATGTTTATTCATCTCGTAGTGAAGAATATATAAAATTACAATATATGATTGTATTCTTATATGGTAATTTCTAAATACAATATATTTCTATCATACACAAGTACTACCATATATAATGGTATTCCTATATGGTAAGTACTAAACACAATATACTCCAACCATATAAAAGTACTACCATATATGTTGATATTCTTATATGGTAAGTATTAAACACAAAAATATTACCATGACTCATACTAAGGCGCTCTCTCAAGTTGGAGCATAAACATCGATCATGTCCAACATGCACAGTGAGTCATAAAAGTTTTCTTAGAAGCACATTTTGTAAGAATATTTGTCAGCTGTTCTTCAATAGAAACAAAAGAAAAGATAATAAATTTCACATATGGCTATTACTTTATGAAATATTGATCAACCTCCATATGCATAGTATCTTTATTAACATTTGACTAGTCGAGAATAACAATTTGACTAGTCAATTTTTTTTCCGACTATAACTTGTTTCAACGGGCCAACCTTTATATTCTACAAGTCGAATGTCTCACTTCGACAGGTTAAAATGATGGTTGGATCGCTTATACCATCTGTGTCTCGGTTCGACGGGTAGAGGAATTTCATAAGAAATTTGAATTATTGAGTTTGGTATCTCCAAATGATCTAGATATTGAATCAGAGGTGTTGACAGTAACGTCAACCTTCTTGACCTCATTTATCTTAAAAGAGCCTTCTTTTGTATCATCCATTAAAAACTCATAGCAGAATCAACTAGATTGACATATTTTGCTATGTCGAAAGAAATACTCGATGGGTCAAATCAGTTCTTTCTGATATAAGAAAGAAGTGCTTGACTAAAATTTGATCTAATAAACAATCAAATTAAAAAGTTCTCGATCAAAAACTGATCTAAACACTCAAATTGAAAAGAAATCTAAGAAACAATCAAATTGAAAAGAAATAGACAAAGTCTTTACAGATCTTTGCTCTGATATCAAATCAGATATAGATCTTGGAGAAGTAATTTGAGATAAAAAATTCTTAGATGTTTATTCATCTCACAATGGAGACTATGTAAAGGGGTTTGTATTATCATATATGATTGTATTCTTATATGTTAATTACTAAATATAATATATTTCTACCATATACAAGTACTACCATATACGATGATATTACTATATGTTAAGTACTAAACATAATATGTTACCGTATACAAGCAATACTATATATTATGGTATTCTTATATGGTAAGTACCAAACACAAAATATTAAAATGACTCACGCTAATAGAACTAACACTAATGGATGGAGAAAGAAAGGCCCAATATATTCTTCCTTCGTTGTTTTAGATCTTGGAAAAGAAAGAAAAATGGTTTCTCTTAAATTGGTTATCTTATTCTCTTAAATTGTTTATGTATGAGAATCAATTTTCAATTTCTTCATATTTTTTCCTTATGACTAACAAAGTACATAAAAAAACATTTTTCTTTCTTTTCCAAGACCAACAACAACGAAGGAAGAATATATTGGGCCTTTCTTTCTCCGTCCATTGGTGTCAGTTTTGTTAGCATGAGTCATATTGATATTTTATGTTTTGTACTTACCATATAGGAATACCATCATGTATGGTAGTACTTGTATATGGTAATATATTGTGTTTAGTACTTACCATATAAGAATACCATCGTATATGGTAGTACTTGTATATGGTAGAAATATGTTGTATTTATTAATTGCCATATAAGAATAGCATCATATATGATAATACAAACCCCTTTATATAGCCTCCATTATGAGATGAATAAACGTCTAAGATTTGTTTTATCTCAAATACTTCTCCAAGATCTATATAGCCTCCATTATGAGATGAATAAACATCTAAGATTTGTTTTATCTCAAATACTTCTCCAAGATCTATATTTGACTTGATATTAGAGTAAAGATCCATGAGGACTTTGTCTATTTCTTTTCAATTTGATTGTTTCTTAGATTAGTTAAAGAACTTTCTTTTCAATTTAATTATTTCTTAGATCAGTTTTCTTCGACCCATTGAAATCTGTTTGTCTAGTTGAATCTGGTACAATTTTTATTGGGTGATACAAAAGAAGGATCTTATAAGATTAATGAAGTCCGAAAGGTTGAGGTCACTGTCAAAACCTCAGATTCAATATCTAGATCATTTGGAGGTACCAAGATTAATGATACTAATGTCTAGAAGTATTATACTATGAGCTATTTTTCATCTACTGGCACTACTCTTAAAGGGAAGAATTCATATTTTGAAGAGTTTGTATCATGGTAAATAAGAAGAAGTGCATGAAGGAGGGACATATGAAGAAGGTATTTCGACGGGTCTTATGAAAGTTCTCTACCTGTCGAACTGAGATACCAATTTTACAGCGGATCCAACCATCATTTTAATTCGTCGAACTGAGACATTCGACACGTCGAATATAAAGATTGACCCATTGAATCCAGTCAAATTATTAGTTTCGACTAGTCGAATGTTCCTGATGATACTAAGCATGTGGAGGTTGATCGTTATTTCATAAAGTAATAGCCAGATGCAAAATTTATTAGATTTCCTTTTGTTTCTATTGAAGAACAACAAACTTATATTCTCACAAAATGTGTTTCTAAGAAAACTTTTATGACTTATTGTGCAAGTTGGAGATCAATGTTTATGCTCCAACTTAAGGGAGTTTGTTAGCATGAGTCATGGTATTATTTTTGTATTTAATACTTAACATATAGAAATACCATCATATATGGTAGTACTTATATATGGTAGGAATATATTGTGTTGAGTACTTACCACATAGAATACCATAGATATGGTAGTACATGTATATGGTAGAAATATATTGTATTTAGTAATTACCATATAAAAAAATACAATCATATATAGTAAATTTATATATTCTCCATTGTTAGATGAATAAACATCGTGAAATTCTCTCTTAAATACTTCTCTAAGCTTTATATTTGACTAGTTCCACAGCTTCCCCTTCACCCTTATTCTTCGACATTCGGCTGTGTTTTTCCACACTTATTCTTATACAGTTGCCAAGAGAAATACACAATTCTCAAAAATATATCTCACATGTAGAGAAATAGAATATCCTTACAAATATATTATCACTAACTAAACTGAACTGAATTTCATGTGAACCCACAACCTTAAAAATGTTTTCTAAGTTTTGCTAATAACAAACTCAAAATTTAATTCTGAATGTTGTGTACGTTAGATTTTTTTGTTGATTCATGAGATGGAGATCGAAAATAATTGTGGAAGAATACGTGAATCCATCGCTTAGATAGATTGATCTTGTAGCAAATGTCTCTTTTTATGGTTTGATCTTCCAACCAGATGCTACCCTTATTGACAAAGGTAAATTTTTTCTCAGTCTATTGATTGGGATGCAGAGTAGAACAAAAAATAGAAAATCCTCTCCTTTTGTGGCCTTACAAATTGGGGTCCATAACCCCTAATGAATATATATATATATATATACATATATATACATACATATATATATATATATATATATATATATATATATATATATATATATATATATATTCTAGGTTTTAGATTTTTCTAATTTGGTCCCTCATAAAATTAGATTTAGCTCAAGGTATCTACACATTATCTCCATGACAATTATACCCTTAAGCTTATTTTTTAGTTAGACCACTTTAATTTGGCTTAATTATTTAGATAACACAACACAATTAATTTTACATGTGTGTCCCCTAATTATTTGATAACTCCAATAGTGTAGACCCTGCAAATCATCAGGAAAGAATAAAAAGATTGTTTTGTATTTCTTCATCCCCGACATCATTGCTGAAAAGAACTTATTTGAGTTAAAAAATAGTACAATGATCAATAACAAAAACTTTTGACAATTGACAAATTTGTAATTTATATCCAATTAACATGATTATATGATTTAGAATAGAGAAATAACTTTTCTTTAATTTCTCGGTTTGAAGCATCAATATGAGGTATATGGTTCAATGGCGTTTGAAGCATCAATGGAGTAATATTGTTTAATGGTATCCAAGAAGACATAATTAGTCTTGCACCTTGTAGATGATTTAAAAAAATTAGATAAACAAATAATTTTTTTACTATTATCATTAAGTCGTTTGTTATTTTTTCTTCAGAGGTATGGCATGAGAAACAACAAGCACAAATGCTTGAAATTCAAAACACCAAGCAAAAGAAGTGTTGATTTCTATGAATCAAACTGATATTCTTTTCAATCACATAATCAAATACCACAAATCTCGTCTAGCACTCAGTCTTATGCAACACAAGATCAGGCAGAGAGCCAAAATTCACAGAAATGAGAATGCAAGAAGAGTTATTCATGTCCTTTTGAGGAAAATCAGTGACCAGTAAATAAGTCTTGATAATTCAACACAACCTAGTCCTTCTATCAATGTATCATTACTAGTCTACCATTATGTAACATATACTTATTAAATGCTTTTTCTAAAAAACAAAAAGCACCAAAGTTTGTGACAGATTCATGGATCAATCCCTATGTCAATTCCGTGTAAAATTTAACCTACAATGAAATGCATACTTGAGTTAGGACATATAAGAGTCAATTAATTAAGCACCAAAATCTTTTTTCTTAAGAGGATAAAATACTGATTTTTTGGGAAGATTCAAAGATCTTTTTTTAGATGCCAGATGATACGCATGGGGCTTTGTGCACGCTGCGTTGCATGTCATTCGAGCCCATTATCCCATACCTCCCCCGCGGTTTGATTTTGAGACCGTCTGCCTATACAAGGAGGTTATACCTCTTCTCGCTGACCACAAGAGCTGTCACGTCCCGATCTCCCGCAGGCCTAATCGGCCATCCACGCTAGGCGAGAATTACCGTGCCAGCGCTCCCGCGGGACAATTGCTTCGACCCATCCGGGCGTGATGTCGCACGAGCGTGAGCCACGCCCGTGCAAGGCCGTGGTTTATTGGGTGGCAGTAAGAAGTCTAAGCCACAAAGTCGCATAGATTGTCCGAGTGCAGCAAAATTATAAACGCATAGGCGATTGGGTAACAAGTTCACTGAGTCGACAATAACGGAAGCATTGAATAACACAGTTGAAGAAAATCAAACTCTTCATTTATATAAACAAGTGTTACAGGTGCCGCATAGCCGAGATTATAAGTCGCACAAGCCTCTCTCTCAGAAACAATAAAAGCATGCAAAGTGGCTACATTCGTAGAAAGATGTACAGGCGATGTTCAGGCGATATTCAGGCGATGTTCCAATATTATGTCTTGTATATATGCTTCAGTTTCGGACTCAGTGCCCCAAGGCTCCAGAGTGAACTCTATGCCTCAGCACGCACGAAGGAGGCATATGCACCGAATGAGGTTCTCTTGCACCCTGCAAACAACCTTGTGGATTATCAGTACACGAATGCACTGGTGGGGAGGCTACTCGCCCGCTCGACAATTCCAAACACGTAATACAGGTTCTGTGCACCAACTATTTTGTTGTCTTTCTAGTTGTGCCTTAGGATCAGTTTTATGGCATATATATGACAAGCCTAACTCGTGTGGCAGTGCACCGTACGATATAGGAGAAAACACGGCGAGACTTACCAACTTACCATTAGTCCTTCCCTGTCCAAGGCAAACCATGTTAATTCATGCACGAGCAGGTATGAACATTCAGGGCAATAGCATATGCAAACACTGTGTTTATGAATGAGTCTATATTTTGGATGCACGAGTTACTTGGATGATCAGGTGTGTTGCATAGGATGTTCAAGTACTCTTTATGCACAAGTATTATTTTACCATGATCGTTCAGGTGTTTAGTTATTCTCGATGCGATACAATGACTCGCATGCGGGTAGCCGCTAAGCGAGGATGACTTATCTATATGAACATGAGGTCGCTGGCATAGCCATAAAGGACGAGTTATAGTCTATGAACGAGGATGGTAAGCAGCTAAAGTACAAGGCGGCACCGTGTGCCATCCCTTCTAGCACAGGAGACTATCAATCTTTAAAGCAAGGGTGGTGCGGCGTTTAGCGGATAGGCCCCGGTGCCCCAGTGACCGCCCGTGGAACTGAGATCCGAAGATCACCTTGGTCAAGTTGTCCGCGACATATAGGTCAGGATCTTTCTATATCCATCTCTTGACATGATAATCCATGATTCTTGTTCTGAACCGAGCAATTGCTCTATGAGCTAAAATAGGGGTTCTCGTTCAGAGGTAAGCTTGATATGATTATCATTCAGGTGCAAACTTGACAAGATTCTTTTTCAATGAACAACTTACCATGATGCATTCCCCTGGTGTGGGGACTTCCTTACCAACCTGATGGTCCCCTATACTTACAGGTTCAATTGCACAGAAAAGCTATTCGATAGTCTTATGGCTGACTCAATACATGAACAATACACGATAGTGTTACTTGCTTGTGGCTTAATTTCGTGTGGCAAATACTGAGGCAAGATAACATTCAAGTTAAGATATAAGCTGTAACGCCCCGCTCCAAATGGTTACTTAAGAAATACTACGCTGCTTCGACTCGGTTGAGAATCAAGTCTCGGGGAAACCTTACCGCCAGATCAACACGGAAGAAGTATAATTAACCGTTCGAATTGATCGAACGACTTCTATTGAAATAAGTCCAAGAGTTTTCATTGGTTGCTTTGCTTCTTGGTTTTGTGTTGCTTTGGGTTTTGAGTTGCTTTCGATGACTTGGTTTTCATGATTTCGCTTTCTCGCTTGCGTTTTCATTTCGAATCGTAAGGGAAAGAGATTGAAGTATGCTAACCAGGTATTGTTGCATTTTTAGGACGCATAACCAAAGAGTGAACATCGTTTAAGGCTTCCCATCCTCTCGTTCGATTTATTCGGTGAGTGGCTTAGGCCCTTCGATGAATCTTTCAGTTCACATGCCTAAATGAAAAGAATCTCTAGTTCACTAAATATTGCCTCACTAAAAAGATAAGCTAAGAAATAAACTGCATGCTATAAATAGAGTTTTGCTTTACTTCAGTTAAATGTTGCCCCTTACTTACTTGTTGCATCACTATATCGTGCATTGAACATTCATGATTAGTGTTTGTGTCAAGTGTAAAAGAAGAAGAGAAGATGGGTCTAGTAGTTCGCCCTAACGTCCGGTCCTACGGGATCTTGGGGGGTGTGGCTATTAGATTGTTATATGCTTGCTAAAGCTGTGCATCCTAAGAGTTGGTTTATAAATGTTTGCTTGCCATGCATGGGTCTCGGACAACTTGTGCACAAGGTATAATAGTCTCTCGATCGGTTTCTGGGGCACTGGGAACCGGTCGGTCCTGAAGGGATTTATGGGGACACCCTGACGTCCGGTCCTACAGGATCTTGGAGGGTGTTGTTGTCCAATAATGGGGAAACTCATGGACCGTCATATAGATAGGGCGCATGCTAGGTTTATCTTTTTGCATACCTATCATTTGTGACACCAGAAGATTGATACATAAGTTTATGCATATATACATATCGTGCCTAATTTGTGTGTCTGCTGCAGGGATAACCGCTCGGCAGTGGGTAAAAATTATCATATGCATATGCTACATCGTCTATGTTTTCTTACATAAATTGTTAAAAAGAAACTAGACAACGAGAAAGATCACCTAATAATGCTAGCTTCATATGCTTACTTAGTGTGGATTTCTAAGGTGAGTTTGGCTACGGTCGCTCACCAGTACATGTGGTAGTACTGACCCACGTTTGTGGGCATATATTCAGGTGCTGGAAGCGAGAGTTTGGCAAGCTTCCTGAATCTGAATCAGAGTGTGCGCACCCTTCCTTAGGACTGTGTTCGTGCTGCTTCCTCCGCTGCTTACCTCTCCAGTGGGCTACTTCTTCTTCTGCTAGATGTTTTGCTATTTTGGTCCTACTACAACGACATTATGTAATGGGCGTTGTGGCTAATTTTGGGAATGTAAAAAGAGTTGTAAGCCTTCTAAGGCATATTTTGTAACTCAGCCAAGCAAGCTCTTGTAATCCAATCTTCAAGTATTCAATGAAAGAAAGTATTTTGTGTGCTATCAAATGTATTCAACTCTGGTTCTCTGTATTTATTTTGTGCCTATATATGTATATTTTCGTCTCTCTTGTATCTTGTGCAGGTACGTTGCCTGGTGCAAGCGCAACTTAGGCTTGCACGGCATCGCTCCCAAGCAAGGACAAATGGTTCCGTAGGGACCAAGCGAAGACGATCGACCCTACGGGATCGGGGCACGATAGGTGGTATCAGAGCATGGCTATACGTCTTTGGCCTCTTCAAATATCGTTTGCGAAAATGATATAAGTTTTCAAACGGTTTCAAAAGTCCCGAATTTTGAAAATAGATTTCAAATCTATATGAGGTAAATTGAGAGTATGAAAGGTCCCTAAGAGTATGAAAACCCAACGTCCCATGCAATGAGTCCATAATACGTTATGAGACTAACAAAAGCTACTCTCTTTTACAGCAAAGATGACAAAAGCAGGTGCTAGTAATCCTGAGACATCTTGCGCAACGAGCGTGAGCGATGATCAAATTGATAGGCTGATTATAATATTTCAGAATCAGAATGATCGTCATGCTGCACAACAAAAATGAGTTGAGGCTCAGCAGCAACGAGCAGATGCTAGAGCCTTAGCACAACAGCAGCAGATTGAGTCCCTGGCTCAGATTGTGACATCACTTGTAGCACAAAGTGGTGCATCAGGAACCGCTGCAACACCAATGACTGCCCCGACCATGCCTCATGGAGCAGGAGTAGCAGAGGCTAACGAGCCCCCTCGTGCGGCCGGAAAGTCTACCTTTAAAGGTGTTGAGTTTCTAAAGTTGAACCCTCCGGAGTTCGAAGGAAGGACCACGCCGGATAGGGTGATGGACTGGATCGCAAAGATGGAGAGCTTGTTTAGCTTTGCTTCTGTACCTGCAAACAAGAGGGTGGCGTGTGCAGATATGCAGCTGCGATTACGTGCACACGACTGGTAGGAAGTGAAGAAAGCAGATCTTGCCACCAAGCATCATGATGGTAGGATCACCTGGGGAATGTTCAAGGAAGCATTCCTTGCACATTATCTTCCGCCAGCTGTCAGGCAGAGAAAGGAAGACGAGTTCACCGAACTTAAGCAAGGGAACATGTTCGTCGAAGACTATGAGTCAGAATTTTCCAAACTTGCTAAGTTTGCTAGCTCGATGATTCCTGATGAGGGAACCCGCACACATCGGTTCATAAAAGGCTTAAACGATAATCTAAGAAAAGATGTTATGAATCGGGAGTGCAAGACCTACATACAAGCCTTTAAGACAGTAGTACAGAATGAGCACTTCACTCCACAAAGTGCTCCGGAGAAGGCACCCGCTCCTCGAAACCCTCATGCTAAACGATACCATAATGGTGAGAAAAAGTCTGATACGGAGAAACAGTTCGATACGGGTGAGAACCGCGGGAAAGTGTGCAGCTACTGTGGCCGTTCTGGTCACATAAAAGAGACTTGTTATGCCTTCAATAGGCTGTATTTTAAGTGTGGGCAAGCTGGCATGAATCTCGAAATTGCCCGAAGAGGAGAGCCTCCGAGAACCCAGGGGATGGTGCATCGGGTCCTGCTCTTGATCTAACTGATCAGATACGAAGGCCGAGAGTTTATCAGTTGAATTTAGAGCGTGATGAGAGTGGACACGATGTTGGTGAGTCTGATTCCTTTGATCTCTTAATGCCTTGTTTATCGCCTCCTTGATTTCTTAAGTTTTGAGGACGAAACTTTTTCTCAGTGGGGTAGTATGTAACACCCCGCTCCAAACGGTTACTTAAGAAATACTACGCTGCTTCGACTCGGTTGAGAATCGAGTCTCGGGAAAACCTTACCGCCAGATCAACACGGACGAAGTACAATAAACCGTTCGAATTGATCGAACGACTTCTATAGAAATAAGTCTAAGAGTTTTCGTTGGTTGCTTTGCTTCTTGGTTTTGTATTGCTTTGGGTTTTGAGTTGCTTTCGATGACTTGGTTTTCATGATTTTGCTTTCTCGCTTGCGCTTTTATTTTGAATCGTAAGGGAAAGAGATTGAAGTATGCTAACCAGGTATTGTTGTATTTTTAGGACGCATAACCAAAGAGTGAACGTCGCTTAAGGCTTCCCCATCCTTTCGTTCAATTCATTCAGTGAGTGGCTTAGGCCCTTCGATGAATCTTTCAGTTCACATGCCTAAATGAAAAGAATCTCTAGTTCACTAAATGTTGCCTCACTAAAAAGATAAGCTAAGAAATAAACTGCATGCTATAAATAGAGTTCTGCTTTACTTCAGTTAAATGTTTCCCCTTACTTACTTGTTGCATCACTATATCGTGCATTGAACATTCATGGTTAGTGTTTGTGTCAAGTGTAAAAGAAGAAGAGGAGATGGGTCTAGTAATTCGCCCTAACGTCCGGTCCTACGGGATCTTGGGGGGTGTGGCTATTAGATTGTTATATGCTTGCTAAAGCTGTGCATCCTAAGAGTTGGTTTATAAATATTTTTTTGCTATGCATGGGTCTCGGACAACTTGTGCACAAGGTATAATAGTCTCTCGATCGGTTTCTGGGGCACTGGGAACCGGTCGGTCCGGAAGGGATTTGTGGGGACACCCTGACGTCCGGTCCTACGGGATCTTGGAGGGTGTTGTTGTCCAATAATGGGGAAACTCATAGACCGTCATATAGATAGGGCGCATGCTAGGTTTACCTTCTTGCATACCTATCATTTATGACACCAGAAGATTGATACATAAGTTTATGCATATATACATATTGTGCCTAACTTGTGTGTCTGCTGCAGGGATAACCGCTCGGCTGTGGGTAAGAATTATCATATGCATATGCTACATCGTCTATGTTTTCTTACATAAATTGTTAAAAATAAACTAGACAATGAGAAAGATTACCTAATAATGCTAGCTTTATATGCTTACTTAGTGTGGATTTCTAAGGTGAGTTTGGCCACGGTCGCTCACCAGTACATGTGGTAGTACTGACCCACATTTGTGGGCATATATTCATGTGCTGGAAGAGAGAGTTTGGCAAGCTTCCTGAATCTGAATCAAAGTGTGCGCACCCTTCCTTAGGATTGTGTTCGTGCTGCTTCCTCCGCTGCTTACCTCTCCAGTGGGCTACTTCTTCTTCTGCTAGATGTTTTGCTATTTTGGTCCTACTACAACGACATTATGTAATGGGCGTTGTGGCTAATTTTGGGAATGTAAAAAGAGTTGTAAGCCTTCTAAGGCATATTTTGTAACTCAGCCAAGCAAGCTCTTGTAATCCAATCTTCAAGTATTCAATGAATAAAGTATTTTGTGTGCTATCAAATATGTTCAACTCTGGTTCTCTGTATTTATTCTGTGCCTATATATGTATATTTTTGTCTCTCTTGTGTCTTGTGCAGGTACGTTGCCTGGTGCAAGCGCAACTTATGCTTGCACGGCATCGCGCCCAAGCTAGGACGAATGGTTCCGTAGGGACCAAGCGAGGACGATCGACCCTACTGGATCGGGGCTCGATATAAGCAGGCAAGCATGTATTCTTAAACACTCATGTTAGCTCGGGCCCGAAGGTAAGCCGAGGAGTGAAACCGTAAAGGGACTTCCCGAGCGATATGATCAAGAGTCATGCAGTGTAAACAAGTGAACTGTGCACTAAGAAGAGCATATACATATCGTTCTATTGAGGCATAGCAGGGTCCAGTTGCATAAGGCAAAGGTAGCATACGAGGGTCTGAATATAAGTAATATTTCATTTCCATGTTCTAGCATAAGCAATACAAGTGGGGTTTATTCCCTTAGCTAGTTGCATTTTATTCTTATTAGCATACAGGGGGTGATTCACCTAGTGGCTAGCATGTATCATTCCATATTTTAAGTTTGCTGGCTAAGCAAAGACAAGTTCACCGTAACCACCCACCTTAGCAATGATTCGCCTCGATTGAGCGATACTCCGAGCGAGCCTCTGAAAGCCTAAGCCGAACTCCTGAAGGGATAAGTCTGGATATCCTTGGCCTCAAACGAGTATTCTCGCCTGAGCAAAGCGGGTCAGGACATTGCACTTTTGCCGTTTGAATCGGCAGTCCGCTTCAGCGGAACAGGGTATTACATCATACACCACTCAAAAAAGTCTCGCCCTCGAGACTTACTGAGGGAAAGTCATTTCAATCGTATTATGGGATTTATCCCAAACGTAGCAATCGCTGCTACTCGATCCAATTTTGAACACAATCTCCTACTCGCTCATTACGTCGTATCGCGTGTATGCTGAGTCAGTCTCATTTGTGCCTTAGCGCGGGATATGTTGCTTAACGTGGAGTACATTTCAATCGATCTGGATTAACGATCTAAGGCTGAGGAAAACTTATACAAGTCATTATACTTGTTCAGGTGGACTTTCACTTGCACTAGCATTTGAGATCAGCATATCGCAAGTCTGGATCGTGCACGGATTTGAAGCGTCCTTCAAACACATGCATTTCAACAAACTTAGCGATAGCGAAGTCTTTGCACTCAAGTTTCACATTTCTTAAGTCTTGGATCGTGCACACATTCAAGGCATCCCTCAAACACATACATTCAACCAAACTTAGAGATGGTGAAATTGGACAAGTTACTTTTGCAAAAATCTCAAGGGTTCATGTCTTACTGAATCATGAGGATTCTTTCGATAGGGTCAATCCAATTCTATATCATTTCCATTTCAACCAAGTATTTGCACAACCGTTAAGCATGATCTATTTGCTTTTACCGACTAGCGTTCATTTGTTCGGGTCAAACTTAGCGCAGGTTTATCGTCCCAAGTCTAACCCTTAGTATTGCTGTCCCAGTTGTATAGCTTTATTCAAGCAATATGGTAAAGTCGGTAACACAGGTTCATTCACTCGGCACAGGGTCGTCTGCCTAATTGCTAGGTCAGCTCACAAGGTCATAGGTACAGGTTCAAGCACACGATACATCGTGCACGCACGATGCTTGCCCCAATTCCTAGGGTCAAACCATTGTTCATTTTGTATAGGGTATTCTACCCAAGCTCGTTTTTACTCGGGTTTTTAAACATCGAACACAGATTTTCCTACACTCAATAACACGTTCGTTTGCATGAAGGACGAGTCCGTTCAGTAAAATCTGTAATATTTATGATGCAGGACAAGCCTAGTGATTTGCATAGTCTGTCCCTCCAAACATGTTTTGATAGGATCCCTATCCATTCCAAGTTTAAACCAACAACCCAAGATTCGATTCTAAACCTTTAGTTTAACTCCAATTTGTCCAACCTGATTTATGTATTCGTTCATAAAACCATCAAGCGTGATTTATTTTTAGGTTCTAGGCTAACTTATCCAATGAAATATTTTCCAATCACTTGTATTTCAATTTTGTCTTATCATATCGAACCAAAAGTCAAGACGGTCGATAAGTTGTCATGCCTCGGTCTTCCGTAAGTTCTATCATCCTCGTTGGACATGAGTTCCCCACGCCAACGCTCCCGCTGGATAATCGTCCTAATCCGAGCGTGACGTATGTATGGGCATAGAGTTAAGCTCGCACAAGACAATAACATTTGAATGTTATGGTTATCTTCGACACGATTTGAGATACCTTAACATTTCACCTTTACTCCTTCCAAGTTATATATCCATCGAGTCAAGGCCATTCATGCAGTAATTATTTTTCGTCTAGTAAAATTATCCAAATTCACTGTTATCAAGTCTATTCCATTTTGATACGTTCCATTCATTGAGTTCATTTGGAATAATCACCGAACACATTCCTGTGAGTTTGATCATCCCCACCGTATATGAAATTACCATGCCGTCGCTCCCGCAGGATAACCGTTCTCGTTGGGACTGATTTCGAGAGTTATTATTTTGAACTTGATTTCAAGATTGTTCTTCCAAACTCCAAGCCAAATCCATTATCGTTCATCTCATTCATCGAAACACAATATTCATTTCGGGATAACTTCTATTCGAGCAGTATTGTATTCAAGTTCAGTTCGGCAGTTTCAATCCGAAGTCACGCGTACGATCCTATAAGTTTCCAACAAGTTTCCTTAATATGATATCGATTTCCATTTTCGTTAATTTCAATTCGATATAAGCCCTATCATTTATTTAAGACATTATGAAATCGTTCAGTCCGATTATCGCACGAGACTTATGAATCCGTTTGGACATTTTTAAATGATCCATACACCACTTGGAATTAAGTCATCCTATTAAATCTATATTTGTTAGTCATCCAAACAAACTATACTCGATTTGTGTCTTCTGATACAAAATATCGTTGGAGCTATTTCCCAAAATCCAAGCACGATTCTTCGTATTCGTCTAAGCAATAAATTCGAGAATGTTTCTATCGGTTTGGCATTCTAACTCTAACTTGTCTTATTCCTAAATGATATTCCATTTTCATTGGCAACTAGCTTACACCAAAGGGTCTTGGCGCGCGATACTGTACACAACTTAGCCGAAAGGCTGTATGAAAAGCTAATCGTTCGGGACAATATTTGATTCGCACTAACCAGTTGGGCAAACATGTACGGGCATTTAGGTTTGCACATAAGTTATGTTTCAAGCACGAGTCTATTCCCAAAGGAATTGGCACAGGTTGGCACAAGGCCAATCGTATTTTGATTCCATACAAGCAATTATATCATTAAAATGCACATTTCGAAAGTATTTAGACTCATTGTTGGAACATTCCGTTTGGGACATTAAGATAGAGTGTGCACATAACCCACGAACGAGCTTTCAAAATTGAGAAAATTAAAGTGAAGTCCAAAGGCGTATAACCAAGCTCTGATACCAATCTTTCATGCCCCGATCTCCCGCAGGCTTAATCGGCCGTCCCTGCTAGGCAAGAATCACCGCGCCAACGCTCCCGCGGGATGATCGCTTCGACCCATCCGGGCATGATGCCGCACGAGCGTGAGCCACGCCCGTGCAAGGCTGTGGTTTATTGGCTGACGGTAAGAAGTCTAAGCCACAAAGTCGCACAGATTGTCCGAGTGAAGCAGAATTATAAACGCATAGGCGATTTGGTAACAAGTTCACTGAGTCGACAATAGAGGAAGCATTGAATAACATAAGTTAAAGCAAATCAAACTCTTTATTTATATAAACAAGTGTTACAGGCGGCGCATAGCCGAGATTACAAGTCGCTCAAGCCTCTCTCTCAGAAACAATAAATGCGTGCCAAGTGGAAAGATGTATAGGCGATGTTTAGGCAATATTCAGGTGATGTACCAATATTATTTCTTGTATATGTGCTTCAGTTTCGGACGTAGCGCTCCAAGGCTCAAGAGTGAACTCTACGCCTTAGCAAGCATGAAGGAGGCATCCGCATCGAACAAGGTTCTCCCGCACCCTACAAATAACCTGGTGGATTATCAGTACACGAATGCACTGGTAGGGAGGCTACTCGTCCTCTCGACAATTCCAAACACGTAATACAGGTTCTGTGCACCAACTATTTTGTTGTCTTTCTAGTTGTGCCTTAGAATCAGTTTCATGGCATATATATGACAAGCCTAACTCGTATGGCAGTGCACTGTACGATATAGGAGGAAATACGGCGAGACTTACCAACTTACCATTAGTCCTTCCCTGTCCAAGGCAAACCAAGTTAATTCAAGCACGAGCAGGTATGAACATTCAGGGCAATAGCATATGCAAACACTGTGTTTACGAATGAGTCTATGTTTTGGATGCACGGGTTACTCGGATGATCAGGTGTGTTGCATACGATGTTCAAGTACTCTTTATGCACAAGTATTGTTTTACCATAATCATTCCGATGTTTAGTGATTCTCGATGTGATGCAATGACTCACACGCGGATAGTCGCTAAGCGAGGATGACTTATCTATATGAATATGAGGTCGCTAGCATAGTCATAAAGGAAGAGTTATAGTCTATGAACAAGGATTGTAAGCAGCTAAAGTACAGTGCGGTGCCGTATACCATCCCATCTAGTACAGGAGACTATCAGCCTTTAAATAAAGGGTGGTGCGGCGTTTAGCGGAGATGCCACCCTACTTACACAGGATAGGCTGCTTGAGTTCCATCCGGATCAGATCGGCCCCGGTATCCCGATGACCGCCCGTGGAACTGAGATCCAAAGATCACCTTAGTCAAGTTGTCCGTGACATGCAGGTTAAGGTCTTTCCAAATCCATCTCTTGACATGATAATCCATGATTCTTGTTCTGAATCGAGTAATTGCTCCACGAGCTGAAATAGGGGTTCTCGTTCAGAGGTAAGCTTGATGTGATTATCATTCAGGAGCAAACTTGACAGGATTCTTTTTCAATGAATAACTTGCCTTGATGCATTCCCTGGTGCAGGGACTGCCTTAGCGACCTGACGGTCCCGTATACTTGCAGGTTCAATTACATAGAAGAGCTATTTGATAGTCTTCTGGTTGACTCATTGCATGAACAATACACGATAGTGTTACTTGCTTGTGGCATGATTTCTTATGGCAAACACTGAGTGTCACGCCCCAGTCCCAAAAATACGTAGGACTAGGACACGTAAGCATGCCAGCCGCATGGATATGGCAACTCCAATGTATGGAAACCAAATCCACACGTAAGCTGTAATATGAATATCAAATCCACAAGTGGTATAAAACATATGTCACAAGTCACAGGGTATAATCTAAATCTCATCCACCAAAATCATATAGAAATAAATGACCAGTATCTATGAAACTAGATCTCAATAAGGAGTATCTAAGGATGATAGTTGGATGGAGACAAATCCACTACCAACTCGAATGGAGAGGTAAATACAATATAAGTACAACACCATAACACAATATAAGAAAACCAGCTATCCATCACAGCTCGAAGAGAAGACATCCTCGGATCACATGTAACCATCCAAATCTATGCTCCTGCAAATACTCAAGAAAAGATACACCTGACAGCGGACCAGGTCCTCAGAGGGACGTAACAAGATACAAAAAATACGAGCCAATTTGAATACAGTAAACATGCATATAATTTGAAAATAAATAAGTATGCTGTACAAGACCATCTATATGAATGCAAATAAGGACAACTTTTCGACGTATGGGCAAGGGTAGGCTACTCGATCTAATCCTCACAACTCACGCTCGTCAGTGGATATCATCAGCCGACATACCTCGGGGGTAGCGACCCTAGGACTCCATCAATCGACATACCTCGGGGGTAGCGACCATCGGACACGACCCACCATAGTGCGTGCTAGTGACTACAATGTTACCAGAGTGGTTAAAAGCCCATACGCCTAATAATTGTCCTCTATGATACTAAGTGCCATGTGTGTGTCAACATATCTAATACATAGTAATGATTGAAAGAAAACTACACATGCAAGAAATATACAAAATGATATAAATAAACAGAAATATAAATAGCATGCAAAGTACTGTAAACAATTTGGCAAGGTATCTTGCCTGGTGTCCTGCTGCTGGTATGAATCAAAGTCCAAGTCACAGTCCAAATAGCCTATGTATTACAAATTTATCACGTCAAAAGATAATTTATTTTAATTTATTTAATTCTGAAATAATTACTCTAAAATACTATTTTAATCTTATTATTCTGATTTTTATGTTAATTCCTAAGTTTTGTCCAAAAAAAAAAACTGAATTTTATCAACTCGAGACTCATGGCACGCAAATCGAGGCGATATGTTGACCAAAAAGTCAACCGACACAAACTCAACTTTCATGTATGATTTCCTATAGATTTCAGCGTAAAAAATATGCTAGAATTTACAGCTCGTCCGAATTCAAATTCGTTTGGGAATTATGGCACATACAAATTTTGTATTGTGCACCGATGGTTAAATTTTAACCTAGAAGTTCTACAGAATTAACAGTACATAAATACTTCGAAATAAATTCTGAAACAAATATATGTCGATTATCTCGATATTAGCTTTTCGAAACTTTAAACGGTTCGTGATTCTGATTCCTGGTTCTCCCGGAATCACGAATACATCGAAACACGTCTATTTTCGGACATGCTGTGCTCTACGAATTTTCCAGAATTTAATACTAATAATTTAGAAAAACAATTTATGTAATCAGAAAGCTAACCTCATTATCGTTCTAACAAAAAAAACAGGAGCATGTTTGGAGTCCGGAGCTAGGAGATATCGTCTTTTTAATTCGTCATAACTAGTAGAAAATGAGGCTGAATTTATGATGAATTTTGACTATTTTTGGACGAAAAAGAGAGGAATTTGGGGAAAAAAAATATGATGGATGAGGTATTTATAATGGTGGACACTACTTAATTAAATACGCCTAGGATTGGTCAATTTGGATAGGATTATGATGAATTTAAATAAGGATAGGATATGCATGAAGTTGATTTCCTAGTAGGTTCAGGATTTGAATTAATTTAAAATAGAGTTTGAATTTATCTTAATAATTTATAATCTTAAATATAATTAAAGATAATACAAATAATTTATAAAATCTTATTAATATCTATTAACACTAAATTAGCATCTATCTAATATTAAGACTATATATATCCAAATAAAACCTAAATAATTTAAAAAATCTAAATAAATTTCTTAAATTTCCAAATAAATTACAAAAAAATATAATTAAATATTTTAAACTAAAATAAATATTTGGTAGGAACGACATGCAAGTATGGTCGTATAGTAAATCATAGAAGTCCTAGAAATTTATGTTTTCTAAGTTTTAATTACCAAAAATTCTAGAAAAATCTCCAAAAATCTAAAATAACCTAAAATAATTCTAAATGAATATTTATATAAGTAAATATACTAATTTAATTATTTTCTAATTAACAAAGAGAATACTCTAAATAAATTCAATATCTATAATAAATATAATAATATAAAATATACACAAATATCTATTTTGGGTGAGGGAGTTTACAATCTACCCAACTTAAAATAATTTCGTTCCCGAAATTAAAGTAAGACATAATTTGTGAAATTCTTCACATTCGTACACAAAGTATGTCAATCGCAATCTCTTCCAAAAATTTAAATAACAAAATCTATTCGAATCTATTGCGATCACTTCAAAATTAATATAACCACTGTTTAAATCAAAATTCAACCTGTCGTAATCTCTTCTCGATTTTTAAATAATCAACATCCAAATCTAACTCAAGTCTATATGATATCCCACATCAAAATTTATATCATAATTTTTAAATATCATAATCTCCTCTAGACTTTGAACAATAAACAATTCTAATCAAATCTTATTTCTATTCTCAAATTAAGAATTTTGTACTCTTCAAATATTTAAACTCAATTTACATCCTCAATATTTCAAATAGCTGACCCAACAATCAAAATTAAACTTTTAATTCAAATCATCAAATTGTAAAATTTAAATCTAATTCACCAGTTGTTCAAGTCTAAAATTCTATATTTATCCTAAAAATTTAAATCGATGATTCATCCTTCAATATTCAAAATTTAAATCATGTGCTCAAAGTATAAATATTGGGTCCTCAATATCAAGATTTTTAAAATTTCATTAAATCCTCATTATCTTAATCCTTCTTTGAAAATTTTTCAAAATTAAAATGACTTAAATCTTCCAATCTAATCTTATTTGATCACAATCTAAAAGAAATTCCTCTCAAGTTGACAATACACTGCTACCCAACTTAGAATTTATCCATCTATCACAGAAGGCTATATACTTTAAGAAAAATATTCCTTAATTTATTTACTTATGTCATTCAATCCTCAAAACTTCAACGCCGATTATATCATATATGATATGTCCTTAATTACAAAAGAATAATCCTCAAGTATGTGATCGGCCTACGGGGTATATCTAGTACTCTCTGTGTATTAAACTTATACCAAGCACGAGGTTTCGTCTTTCCGAAATAAGGGAAGACGGAGATCGATAATAAAGAGTTCAAGGGCGAGGTAATAGAATAGAAGTATCGGGATCAAGGCGTTTAAAGAATTCAAATCGGAATTGTCAAAGCAGTTGTGGATTGAAGTCATATTTTGGTAATGCCTATCCACATGCTCACATCGGTACAGTTATATAACGGATACGATATGCTTAGACATATCTAGAGGGCAAGTACAGGTGTCTACTAGTCAACTATATATCTCAATCCACGTAAAGTATTATTGCGAAGGGCAAATCAAGCACATTATGGCTAGCTAGACCATAGTACACTGATTTTGATTAGACAATTTGTATTAGTGTGGTTGATCAGGCCCCAATAACACATATGTCGTGAACAAGCTCGATATAAGATTAAGCTTACAAAAACTAGGCTATAATAGCAGCATAATTCAAGGTAGCACAGAAAATATAACGCTGGATTATGATGTGAGAAGTTACAAAATAATTCAAGTTCGCAAAAGCAAAAATAACATAAGCAATAATAATAAAAGACTCTACAATCTCTACAGTTATCATACAACCTCCTTATCTAAGTCGCTAGTCGACCAAATAGGGCAAGGACCTCTAAATTCTATGGTCTGAATAAACACTATCGTCTTTTGCTAGCATGCGATAAATATCATTCGGTTACACTTCAATTAATAGGTCAAAAGACTATGTGATACTAGGTGTCAAACATTATGGTAAAACTTCTAACTAACTCTAGTAGTGTCTATACTACTCTCAAGTCTTCTTAATACATCAAGGGGTAATGGTATAACAATCTAAAGATAAGGAATTCTAGGTTCACTAGATATTCTAAACTTAGTGGTGTGTCTATATTCTCGTTGTATTCTTAATAGGTGTGCTACTCTAATTATCATCCTAATAACAGGGGTTCCTATATTCTAGCAGAAGACTATAATCAAGGAACTATTAGGGAAGCACATGAATCAAGCAAGATACAATTATTCAAAATAGAACAGATAGGAGGAGATGAATCACAGTCAATTGTGGATGAGATCCTATACTCTAGTCCTAGGGGCAGGCTTGTTCGGTACAGTAACATAACCGAGACAATATGCTCTCGACCTGCATGGGCCACCACAAAAACATGTCACGTTCCAGTCCCAAAAATACGTAGGACTAGGACACGTAAGCATGCCAGCCGCATGTGTCACGACCCGCACCCTGTTTAGGGGCACGAGTGCGTGGGTACGTCCAGCCTACGCCGCAGCATCGGCGGTAGAACGCTGTCTAGGTCGAGTAACTATCTAATCAAACTCACGTGAATACCCAACTCCATAAGGAGACGTGGATATCATAAAATAATGCTAGAAATACTCAATCACATAAACTAAAGCACGATGAGATGTCAAGGCAAACAAGAAATACAAGACAAGTCTAACGACAAAATAATCATACCTGCAATCAGTAACATCCAATCCCCCAAGTATGTCGGAAACCAGTCTACTAAGGTCACAGTCTGGAAAAATACTTTCCAGTCAGGAAGGAGAAAAGTACATCTCTAAATAGCAGTTCTATATAAATGACATAAGCTATGTAGCAGTTCTAGATGGAAATATACCAGATGCATGTATAGGTACGAGAAATGTACAATGAAAGAAATACTGGAAATACTGTAAGTAACTGCAGGAAAAGAAACAATATGTCCATGAGCAAGAACCTATGACTAAGTGTGTGAGTACTAGCTTTAACATGTGATCAGCTTGGGAACTTGATCAGGCTGGTTACATGTGATTAGCTATGGTTCATATAAAGTCAGGCTAACCGTTGGTTAGCTATGGTTCATATAAAGTCAGGCTAACCGTTGGTTAGCTATGGTGCATGTAGAGATCAGGCTAATCACACGTAACAGCTATGGAGCATATAAATGGTCAGGCCGCACCCGACGTGAGATGTGGGGTGAGCTATGGTGCATATAAAGTTGGGTATGATCACATATCTACACTAAAGTACTCCCCAAACCCCCGACTGGTATAGTAGATCCAATCATGGTACGCTATGGCACAGGATTCCCTAGGAAGGTAGCAAATCTCCCCGGGAATCAGTGTCTGTATATGCACAAGATATCAAGGAAACAAGTCTTGTACAAGCTACACCATAAATAAGGAATAACATCTCATGACGAGATCCGTGTATACCAATCCGTGTAACCAATGTGTCAAGAACATGGATATTTACACTAGATACAGTGAACATAGGAGATATCATAAATTAGAAACTAATCAGAGAATGTACTCGCCTTGGGTCCTTAGCTGGTGAATACCGAGGTCCTGTTCCAGAGTGTCCCCTGGGTAACCCAACAGTCCTATAAGCATATCACAATCAAACCACATTTGCATCAGATGCTACGCTAACACACAGTCTATAAACACTGGCCTTAGAGCTATGCCAGGCAGGGCACTAGTCAACTAGGGTCATCTAGTAGGACTACATATTTAAATAAACATCTTATTAATTAATTACATATAATTTCCATCCATTACAATTTTAGATATATGTATAAATATATATACTTTAAAATAAATGATTCTTGTATGTATATATAAACATAATAATTTATACTTACAATATTTTATACATGCACCAATTTAAATGTATTTACAATATATACACATATATATATATCAAAATAATTATACACCTAAAAATATATGCATTTATACTAGTTAAATTTAATACCACACTTACATACATTAATTAAATATATACATATACATATCTATTAGATTATGTATACATTAACATACACATATTTATACCAAAAGTATTAATTTAAATATATACTTTTCCAGAATACATACATTTATATGTTTGTACATATACCAAAATAGTACGTATTTTATGTGCAAGTAGAGAAATGGTACTATATTTATACAATTGATTACTAATAAATAACTAATATACAATTTACATTTTTATACATTTTTACCAAAAATAATACATATACCAAATACGTTATATATACATTTGCCTTAATTAAATACATAAATACTTTACATTATATATATACAAATTAATCTATTTGCCTATACTAATTACATCATACAAATATATGACAATATACATTAAAAATATATATACATATATACATGTATTCCCTTTTTCTATTAAAATATATTAAGTATATAAGAAATATATATATATATACGTATACCCATTATTATATATACTATTAAACAATTGATAAAATAATACTATATACATATACGTATGTACGTAGGTGTCTACACAAATTTCCATACTCAATTATACAATTTAATAAAATAATTAATATACCCATTTATATGTTATCATTTATTTAAAAATAATACTTGTACATATTGCATTCATATACTAATATATATAGGTATACTATACATATTATTTAATAAGATAAATAATATACGTATACATATTTTAAATACATACAATATATATATATTAAATATTAAATTGAAATATGCTATATACACGTACCTACACAAATTAATTATTAATAAATAGATACTGTACGTATACAAATTAATTACACTAATTCTACATATTTGCATATACGTATGTATATAAATATATATACATACATATATATATATATATATATATACATATATATATAAACCAGGGAAAAGAGGGAGAGGGGGATGGGAAACTCACTGAAGGGGGTCGGCCGGACTCGGCGCCGGAGCAGCCGCCGGTCGGGCTGAGCAGAGGGAGGGCAGCCACCGCGCAGAGGGAGGTGGCCGGGGTGCACGAGAGCAGAGGGGGCAGCGGTCGAGCAGCAGGGAAGTGCTGGAGCGGGCCGCCGGAGTCGTCGGCAGAGGGAGGAGCCGGACCGGAGTTGTCGAGGCAGCGCCGCCGGAGGGCACAGGGGCAGCCGCCGGGTGTTCACAGCAGGTGGAAGAGCGGCTGTAGGGAGGATGGGGAAGAGGAGTCGCGGCCGGAGTTGGCCGGCTGACTGCAAGGAGTGCGGAGGAGGAGATGGAATCCGCCGGAGTGCCGGGGGTGCTCGCAGCGGGAGAAGAGCAGCAGAGGGGGTTCGGTTTGCCGGCCGGGGCTCGAGATCAGCGGACTGCCGGAGAATGTACACAGGGGAGGAGCAGCAGGGAGAACTCGGCCGCCGGAGCGCTGGGCTCGGCCGGTGAACAGGAATCGGGTGGTGGTGATGGGTTTGATGATGGTTTTCCCTCTCTTTATTTTTCAAAAGAAAGAGAAGAAGAAGAAGAAAGGAAAGAGAAGGAGAAAGGAAGAAAGAGAAGAAGAAAGAAAAGAAGAAGGAGTTTACATACGTATGAGGGGGGAGGAGATTTGTGAGGGTGGTGTTTTCTAGGTTGCCTAGGGATTAGGGTTTGAGGGTGACATGACATTAAATAGGGAGAGAGAGGGTGTGATGTAGGGTGAGGATTTGACCCACTTAAATGAGTGGCTATGATGATTCATGAAGTATTAATTCATGTAGGTTTAATTAAAAATTAATAGGCTCCCTCATTGATTTAAAATAATTAGGTGTTGGCACCTACAATTGAATAATTGCAACTTAGCCCCTTAAATTCGGGAAATTGCACAAACACATGAAATGACGAAAATTGGGCGGGCGATTCGGGGTCCGATGTTTTGTAGGGTCAGGGGACGCTGTAAGACTGGTACGGGCTGAATTTGCAGGGCACTGGAATTAAATTGGGATTTTAAAATCAGATAAAATGGTATCCTCAATTTAAATGGAAATAAATGCAAGTTGTGTTCAACAATTAATTTGGAGTACTTGGGGTCAAAATCAGATCAAGTCATCAATACCAATATTGAAGAAGACTCAGAACAGAATATTACCCTAATTTGGGCCGCACGAAAAATAGGTCAAGATGGCCTCCAATTTTCGATTGGAACGCACAACGATACAAAAATAGGAAATCAAAAATAACGTCCGCGACGATTTTTGTGCGGCCAGAAACAATGCACAGGGAGCAAAATTATGAGTTGCAAAAATAGCAGAATGGAAGGCGGGCATGTCTAGGGCAAGATGGTGAAATTAGTTGGAAGACAAAAGCTAGGGTAGTGCTCCAAATATCGAAGCAAAGGCAATGCGCAAAAGTATTAAATAAAATACAGTAATTAATTATAAACTCCAAGAATTAAATTCTAGGTAAAATAATTAACCTCAAAATTCCATAATTCTATAATTCGGACAGGGGTTCGTCTACTGGGCTTCTAGGTCTAGTCTGCTAGCAAAAATAAAATAATTAACACTGCATATAATTATATATTTAATTACACATCACATAATTATTAAATTAAATACTATCAGGCAATTAATTAATTATAAATACCATAATATTAAATATCGAAAAAATTGAAAATACCCCTGTTTTCGGAATGTGGTAGTGACAAGTCTACCCACCTTAAAAGAATTTCGTCCTCGAAATTAAAATCCTCATACTCGTGTTTAAATCATACACACTGTTATTCCCTCAATTAAATTCATCAGCCACGAATAATCCACAAGGTCTTTTCAAAATTTCAAAAAATATGAAATTATTTGTATTCCTGTAAAAATCCTCGACATAGAATCAAAGTCCATTTTTCATCAAAATTTCCTGAAAGTTTTTAGCTACTAATTCGATACTCAGAATTTAATATCCACTCCTCAAAAACTCAACAATATGATATTTAAGGATTCTCCAATTTTCACATTCAAATATAAAGTTCTAAAATTCATAACTTGTAATTAAATAAATACATTGTTAAATCTCCCAAAATTTCTAAATTAATAACCAATTTTAAACATGTCAAAATCTTTCCTGGAATTTATAAACCACCAATTATGCCATGTTAATTTCTTAACCATTTGTTTAAATCAATAATTATCCTCAAATTTTTTTTTTTTTTTTTTTTTTTTTTTTTATCCTCGATTGTTTTATTTATGTATTTACTACCATCAAAATTAAATTCCTCAAATCATATAATCATGAACCACTCCATATTGTTATTTCACAATAAATTCTTTCAAAAATTATATAAATAGCATATCCCTAAAAATCTTCAAAATAAATCAAATCCCATTCTTATCACAATATCCTCCAAAATTTTAAGTTAATAACGAAATGCAAGAATTTAATATTCAATCCTCTAATTGAAATCCAATCAGTGCATATTTCAAAAATTGAATCTCGTCCCAAATTTGAATTTAACACTAATCCATTTGTGTTCTTTATCCCTCGATTTTTTTTTTTTTTTTTTTTTTTTTTTTTTATCCTCGATTGTTTTATTTATGTATTTACTACCATCAAAATTAAATTCCTCAAATCATATAATCATGAACCACTCCATATTGTTATTTCACAATAAATTCTTTCAAAAATTATATAAATAGCATATCCCTAAAAATCTTCAAAATAAATCAAATCCCATTCTTATCACAATATCCTCCAAAATTTTAAGTTAATAACGAAATGCAAGAATTTAATATTCAATCCTCTAATTGAAATCCAATCAGTGCATATTTCAAAAATTGAATCTCGTCCCAAATTTGAATTTAACACTAATCCATTTGTGTTCTTTATCCCTCGATTTTTATTTTTTTTTTCCATAATATGCAACGATGTAATACTTATGGAACCTCCAATACAATATTCAAAATATAAGTTCACAACTTGCAGTCCAATAAATATATCGATGGCCTTCTTAAATTCCTCAAATTCAATGATCATTTCATAATTTCTAAAAATCAATGATTTAACAAAACTTCAATTACGCCATATCAATTTCCCAACTCTTCATTTAATTTAATATTTTTCCTCAAAATTTTTTGGCACCTTGTCTCTCTTTGCCAAGTCATAACCTCTTCGTTAATCTTTACTACAGTTAAATCCTCAACAATCAAAGTCTAAGAGAATTCTACCTACACTCATACAACATGCAACCTAAGGGAAATATGTATGATCATGGTGTCTTTTGTCAGGGTATTGCAGTCTCTGTATCAGGGGTACTACTAACTACATTATAACAAGAATTCATGCATACAGCTACAGTACTAAGGTATCAATCAATCAGAAGACAAGAGAACATGAGGAAAGAAAAGAAAGAACCTGCTAATATATTACTTGCAATATCTTCTAACATAATCATAGGTCAAATGATGCATGAAAAGTCTGATACCTCTATCTTTTTAGGTACCACACTTCACTACAAGCATACTCACTGCTAGCTTCCTTACCTACTACAATAGTTGATACTAGTTATTCTTATCACTCAAGTGCATATCAATTACAACACACTATACTAAGTACTGCTCTCACTCCAATACAACCCTAGGTTGACACCCAAGTCAGTTGGCAGTGAGATCTCAATCGTACTCAAGTCATCAGATCCGTACACATGTATATCATCTACTCATATATTAATATTCATCTCTTATCTACCATAAAGTCAATCCTCGAAATAATCGTCAAGGTTTAGCTCCTCGATCAACTTAAAAATAAATTGCATATACCTCTTCAAAATCAGATATTCAAATATCGAAGAAAAATTTTATCACCTTTAAATCCTTATAGCCTTGACTATGTTTATTGAATTGAATTCGAATATTCAAAATTTAATAACATAAATCTCATCTCCTCAAAAATTTTTTAAAAATTGAAATTCATTTCCACTCTACCAATTATAATTTAATCCACGAGCATACATATACTACTCACAGTCTCTAATACTCAAGGTGCACACTAATTCACTAATTATTTACAACCTCAACTGTGTACGAAAATTTTATTGTCCGAAATAATTGCACTATCCTTTCCAATAATCCAAATTATCATCTCACATATTTTCTTCAATGATTTTCTATCTATATTACTTAATACCCCAATCTGTTTGTCATCACACGAGGTACTTACTGTCATTTGCACCTTGCTCAACAAATATTTGATATAGACTCACTAGCACTATTGGTATGGTAACGCTAGCTTCATCCTTAGATTAACTCGTCAAACTTATTACAAATCACGATCACTTGCACTTTCTATAATACCAATACTAATTATAATAACACCTATCATAGAACTATTGCTACAAGGTACTATGCTATGGGTATCTCTAGATTAATGCCTAATGCTCATATGTCCAACTAGGAAACACTTACAAACTCACAAGTCACACTCAGTCAAACTAATACAAGACACAACCAAAATTGCAAGTCACTAATTATCATACTAACAAGGAATAAGCTCAAAAGGAATTGGATCAAGGACGGAAGGTATCCTTACTGCTAGTAAAGAAAAGAAGCGATGGAACAAAGTCCTGGAATAACAAAATGGATAAGTCTTGAGATGATATTTAAGGACCAATTTAAGATACAACCTGATAATCATACACGTCTATCCGAAATTATGACGCTCAGAATTTTTGCCACGCCAGTAAGCATAGATGCGATAAACGACCGGTTCCTTAACTATGGTATGCACTCCATAATCATGTCGTCTAGAATCTTCGCCACGCCAACCGGTATGGCTGCGAAAGACTCTAAGCTTCATAACTATAGTATGTACATCCAAGTCAGGTTCCTACGTTCTCGTCACCACAGCTAATATGGCTGCAATAAATTCTAGGTTCCATAACCAAAGTAGACGTTTTACCTTCCTCACTGTCCTCATCAATATATGTCATCAGATAATACCATAAATCCTAGTCCAAAAAATTCATCTCAATTTGAAATCAACTCAACAACGATACCAAGAATTAAAGTTAACAACTGGTCAACAAGAATCGAACTTAACGATGATACCAAGAATTTAATTTAATAACTGCTCAACAAGAATCAAGTTCAGTAACAACAAGCGAGAGCGGACGAAAATAAGGAAAAAGATTTAAATTGGAAATTATAATAAGATTCTCAAGGGGTCGTCCCAGGAATCTCTCAAGAATTTGTGATTGAGTATCCTCTCTCATCCTAGTATCCTATGTCCTATATTCTATAGCAGGTACGCAGTAATACAACTATGACGTCGCACTACTACGACATCGTACTACTTGCGAAGTCTGACCTGCATGGGCCACCACTAAAAACGCGTCACGACCCGCACCCTGTTTAGGGGCACGAGTGCGTGGGTACGTCCAGCCTACGCCGCAGCATCAGCGGTAGAACGCTGTCTAGGTCGAGTAACTATCTAATCAAACTCACGTGAATACCCAACTCCATAAGGAGACGTGGATATCATAAAATAATGCTAGAAATACTCAATCACATAAACTAAAGCACGATGAGATGTCAAGGCAAACAAGAAATACAAGACAAGTCTAACGACAAAATAATCATACCTGCAATCAGTAACATCCAATCCCCCAAGTATGTCAGAAACCAGTCTACTAAGGTCACAGTCTGGAAAAATACTTTCCAGTCAGGAAGGAGCAAAGTACATCTCTAAATAGCAGTTCTATATAAATGACATAAGCTATGTAGCAGTTCTAGATGGAAATATACCAGATGCATGTATAGGTACGAGAAATGTACAATGAAAGAAATACTGGAAATACTGTAAGTAACTGCAGGAAAAGAAATAATATGTCCATGAGCAAGAACCTATGACTAAGTGTGTGAGTACTAGCTTTAACATGTGATCAGCTTGGAAACTTGATCAGGCTGGTTACATGTGATTAGCTATGGTTCATATAAAGTCAGGCTAACCGTTGGTTAGCTATGGTTCATATAAAGTCAGGCTAACCGTTGGTTAGCTATGGTGCATGTAGAGATCAGGCTAATCACACGTAACAGCTATGGAGCATATAAATGGTCAGGCCGCACCCGACGTGAGATGTGGGGTGAGCTATGGTGCATATAAAGTTGGGTATGATCACATATCTACACTAAAGTACTCCCCAAACCCCCGACTGGTATAGTAGATCCAATCATGGTACGCTATGGCACAGGATTCCCTAGGAAGGTAGCAAATCTCCCCGGGAATCAGTGTCTGTATATGCACAAGATATCAAGGAAACAAGTCTTGTACAAGCTACACCATAAATAAGGAATAACATCTCATGACGAGATCCGTGTATACCAATCCGTGTAACCAATGTGTCAAGAACATGGATATTTACACTAGATACAGTGAACATAGGAGATATCATAAATTAGAAACTAATCAGAGAATGTACTCGCCTTGGGTCCTTAGCTGGTGAATACCGAGGTCCTGTTCCAGAGTGTCCCCTGGGTAACCCAACAGTCCTATAAACATATCACAATCAAACCACATTTGCATCAGATGCTACGCTAACACACAGTCTATAAACACTGGCCTTAAAGCTATGCCAGGCAGGGCACTAGTCAACTAGGGTCATCTAGTAGGACTACATATTTAAATAAACATCTTATTAATTAATTACATATAATTTCCATCCATTACAATTTTAGATATATGTATAAATATATATACTTTAAAATAAATGATTCTTGTATGTATATATAAACATAATAATTTATACTTACAATATTTTATATATGCACCAATTTAAATGTATTTACAATATATACACATATATATATATCAAAATAATTATACACCTAAAAATATATGCATTTATACTAGTTAAATTTAATACCACACTTACATACATTAATTAAATATATACATATACATATCTATTAGATTATGTATACATTAACATACACATATTTATACCAAAAGTATTAATTTAAATATATACTTTTCCAGAATACATACATTTATATGTTTGTACATATACCAAAATAGTACGTATTTTATGTGCAAGTAGAGAAATGGTACTATATTTATACAATTGATTACTAATAAATAACTAATATACAATTTACATTTTTATACATTTTTACCAAAAATAATACATATACCAAATACGTTATATATACATTTGCCTTAATTAAATACATAAATACTTTACATTATATATATACAAATTAATCTATTTGCCTATACTAATTACATCATACAAATATATGACAATATACATTAAAAATATATATACATATATACATGTATTCCCTTTTTCTATTAAAATATATTAAGTATATAAGAAATATATATATATATACGTATACCCATTATTATATATACTATTAAACAATTGATAAAATAATACTATATACATATACGTATGTACGTAGGTGTCTACACAAATTTCCATACTCAATTATACAATTTAATAAAATAATTAATATACCCATTTATATGTTATCATTTATTTAAAAATAATACTTGTACATATTGCATTCATATACTAATATATATAGGTATACTATACATATTATTTAATAAGATAAATAATATACGTATACATATTTTAAATACATACAATATATATATATATATTAAATATTAAATTGAAATATGCTATATACACGTACCTACACAAATTAATTATTAATAAATAGATACTGTACGTATACAAATTAATTACACTAATTCTACATATTTGCATATACGTATGTATATAAATATATATACATACATATATATATATATATATATATATATATATATATATATATATATATATATATACATATATATATAAACCAGGGAAAAGAGGGAGAGGGGGATGGGAAACTCACTGAAGGGGGTCGGCCGGACTCGGCGCCGGAGCAGCCGCCGGTCGGGCTGAGCAGAGGGAGGGCAGCCATCGCGCAGAGGGAGGTGGCCGGGGTGCACGAGAGCAGAGGGGGCAGCGGTCGAGCAGCAGGGAAGTGCTGGAGCGGGCCGCCGGAGTCGTCGGCAGAGGGAGGAGCCGGACCGGAGTTGTCGAGGCAGCGCCGCCGGAGGGCACAGGGGCAGCCGCCGGGTGTTCACAGCAGGTGGAAGAGCGGCTGTAGGGAGGATGGGGAAGAGGAGTCGGGGCCAGAGTTGGCCGGCTGACTGCAAGGAGTGCGGAGGAGGAGATGGAATCCGCCGGAGTGCCGGGGGTGCTCGCAGCGGGAGAAGAGCAGCAGAGGGGGTTCGGTTTGCCGGCCGGTGCTCGAGATCAGCGGACTGCCGGAGAATATACACAGGGGAGGAGCAGCAGGGAGAACTCGGCCGCCGGAGCGCTGGGCTCGGCCGGTGAACAGGAATCGGGTGGTGGTGATGGGTTTGATGATGGTTTTCCCTCTCTTTATTTTTCAAAAGAAAGAGAAGAAGAAGAAGAAAGGAAAGAGAAGGAGAAAGGAAGAAAGAGAAGAAGAAAGAAAAGAAGAAGGAGTTTACATACGTATGAGAGGGGAGGAGATTTGTGAGGGTGGTATTTTCTAGGTTGCCTAGGGATTAGGGTTTGAGGGTGACATGACATTAAATAGGGAGAGAGAGGGTGTGATGTAGGGTGAGGATTTGACCCACTTAAATGAGTGGCTATGATGATTCATGAAGTATTAATTCATGTAGGTTTAATTAAAAATTAATAGGCTCCCTCATTGATTTAAAATAATTAGGTGTTGGCACCTACAATTGAATAATTGCAACTTAGCCCCTTAAATTCGAGAAATTGCACAAACACATGAAATGACGAAAATTGGGCAGGCGATTCGGGGTCCGATGTTTTGTAGGGTCAGGGGACGCTGTAAGACTGGTACGGGCTGAATTTGCAGGGCACTGGAATTAAATTGGGATTTTAAAATCAGATAAAATGGTATCCTCAATTTAAATGGAAATAAATGCAAGTTGTGTTCAACAATTAATTTGGAGTACTTGGGGTCAAAATCAGATCAAGTCATCAATACCAATATTGAAGAAGACTCAGAACAGAATATTACCCTAATTTGGGCCGCACGAAAAATAGGTCAAGATGGCCTCCAATTTTTGATTGGAACGCACAACGATACAAAAATTGGAAATCAAAAATAACGTCCGCGACGATTTTTGTGCGGCCAGAAACAATGCACAGGGAGCAAAATTATGAGTTGCAAAAATAGCAGAATGGAAGGCGGGCATGTCTAGGGCAAGATGGTGAAATTAGTTGGAAGACAAAAGCTAGGGTAGTGCTCCAAATATCGAAGCAAAGGCAATGCGCAAAAGTATTAAATAAAATACAGTAATTAATTATAAACTCCAAGAATTAAATTCTAGGTAAAATAATTAACCTCAAAATTCCATAATTCTATAATTCGGACAGGGGTTCGTCTACTGGGCTTCTAGGTCTAGTCTGCTAGCAAAAATAAAATAATTAACACTGCATATAATTATATATTTAATTACACATCACATAATTATTAAATTAAATACTATCAGGCAATTAATTAATTATAAATACCATAATATTAAATATCGAAAAAATTGAAAATACCCCTGTTTTCGGAATGTGGTAGTGACAGCATGGATATGGCAACTCCAATGTATGGAAACCAAATCCACACGTAAGCTGTAATATGAATATCAAATCCACAAGTGGTATAAAACATATGTCACAAGTCACAGGGTATAATCTAAATCTCATCCACCAAAATCATATAGAAATAAATGACCAGTATCTATGAAACTAGATCTCAATAAGGAGTATCTAAGGATGATAGTTGGATGGAGACAAATCCACTACCAACTCGAATGGAGAGGTAAATACAATATAAGTACAACACCACAACACAATATAAGAATACCAGCTATCCATCACAGCTCGAAGAGAAGACATCCTCGGATCACATGTAACCATCCAAATCTGTGCTCCTGCAAATACTCAAGAAAAGATACACCTAACAGCGGACCAGGTCCTCAGAGGGACGTAACAAGATACAAAAAATACGAGCCAATTTGAATACAGTAAACATGCATATAATTTGAAAATAAATAAGTATGCTGTACAAGACCATCTATATGAATGCAAATAAGGACAACTTTTCGACGTATGGGCAAGGGTAGGCTACTCGATCTAATCTTCACAACTCACGCTCGTCAGTGGACATCATCAGCTGACATACCTCGGGGGTAGCGACCCTCAGACTCCATCAATCGACATACCTCGGGGGTAGCGACCATCGGACACGACCCACCATAGTGCGTGCTAGTGACTACGGTGTTGCCAGAGTGGTTAAAAGCCCATACGTCTAATAATTGTCCTCTATGATACTAAGTGCCATGTGTGTGTCAACATATCTAATACATAGTAATGACTGAAAGAAAACTACACATGCAAGAAATATACAAAATGCAATAAATAAACAGAAATATAAATAGCATGCAAAGTACTGTAAACAATTTGGCAAGATATTTTGCCTGGGGTCCTGCTGCTGGTATGAATCAGAGTCCAAGTCACAGTCCAAATAGCCTATGTATTACAAATTTATCACGTCAAAAGATAATTTATTTTAATTTATTTAATTCTGGAATAATTACTCTAAAATCCTATTTTAATCTTATTATTCTGATTTTTATGTTAATTCCTAAATTTTTTCCAAAAAAAAAACTGAATTTTATCAACTCGAGACTCATGGCACGCAAATCGAGGCGATCTGTTGACCAAAAAGTCAACCGACACTAACTTAACTTTCATGCATCATTTTTTGTAGATTTCAGCATAAAAATATATGCTGGAATTTACGGCTCGTCCGAAGTCAAATTCGTTTGGGAATTATGGCACAAACAAATTTTGTATTGTGCACCGATGGTTAAATTCTAACCTAGAAGTTCTACAGAATTAACAGTATATAAATACTTTGAAATAAATTCTGAAAAAAATATATGTCGATTATCTCGATATTAGCTTTCCGAAACTTTAAACGATTCGTGATTCTGTTTCCTGGTTCTCCCGGAATCGTGAATACATCGAAACATATCTATTTTCGGACATGCTGTGTTCTACGAATTTTCCAGAATTTAATACTAATAATTTAGAAAAACAATTTATATAATCAGAAAGCTAACCTCATTATCATTCTAACAAAAAAAACTAGAGCGCGTTTGGAGTCCGGAGCTAGGAGATATCGTCTTTTTAATTTGTCATAACTAGTAGAAAATGAGGCTGAATTTATGACAAATTTTGACTATTTTTGGACGAAAAAGATAGGAATTTGGGGAAGAAAAATATGAAGGATGAGGTATTTATAATGGTGGACACTACTTAATTAAATACGACTATGATTGGTTAATTTGGATAGGATTATGATGAATTTAAATAAGGATAGGATATGCATAAAGTTGATTTCTTATTAGGTTCAGGATTTGAATTAATTTAAAATAGAGTTTGAATTTATCTCAATAATTTATAATCTTAAATATTATTAAAGATAATACAAATAATTTATAAAATCTTATTAATATCTATTAACACTAAATTAGCATCTATCTAATATTAAGACTATATATATCCAAATAAAATCTAAATAATTTAAAAAATCTAAATAAATTTCTTAAATTTCTAAATAAATTACAAAAAAATATAATTAAATATTTTAAACTAAAATAAATATTTGGTAGGAACGACATGCAAGTATGGTCGTATAGTAAATCATAGAAGTCCTAAAAATTTATGTTTTCTAAGTTTTAATTACCAAAAATTCTAGAAAAATCTCCAAAAATCTAAATTAACCTAAAATAATTCTAAATAAATATTTATATAAGTAAATATACTAATTTAATTATTTTCTAATTAACTAAGAGAATACTTTAAATAAATTCAATATCTATAATAAATATAATAATATAAAATATACACAAATACCTATTTTGTGTGAGGGAGTTTACACTGAGGCAAGGCAACATTCAAGTTAATATATAAGCAGGCAAGCATGCATTCTTAAACACTCGTGTTAGCTCGGGCTCGAAGGTAAGACGAGGAGTAAAACCGTAAAGGGACTTCCCGAGCGATATGATCAAGAGTCGTGCAATGTAAACAAGTGAACTGTGCACTAAGAAGAGTATATACATATCGTTCTATCGAGGCATAGCAGGGTCCAGTTGCATAAGACAAAGGTAGCATGCGAGGGTCTGAATATAAGTAATATTTCATTTCCATGTTCTAGCATAAGCAATACAAGTGGGGATTATTCCCTTAGCTAGGTGCATTGTATTTTTATTAGCATACAGGGGGTGATTCACCTAGTGATTATAATGTATCGTTCTATATTTTAAGTGTGCTGGCTAAGCAAAGACAAGTTTACCGTAGCTACCCACCTTAGCGATGATTCGCCTCGGTTGAGCGATACTCCGAGCGAGCCTCTGAAAGCCTAAGCCGAACTCCTGAAGGGACAAGTCTGGATATCCTTGGCCTTAAACAAGTATTCTCGCCTGAGCAAAGTGGGTCGGGACATTGCACTTTTGCCATTAGAATCGGCAGTCCGCTTGAGCGGAACAGGGTCTTACAAGAGCCAGTTGAGTTTGGTGATTCAGAGATCTATTCTCATGCCGGTCAGCACAAATTCAAGTTACAATGATTTGCAAGCCTCCAATTTGTGCAATGTTATCGGTCAAAAGCTCTAAGATCACTTTAAAAAAATTAATCCAATGGTTGTTAATGGCTGAGTTTCATAAATTAAGAACTCATGAGTTCCTCTAGGATTTGTGTTGTTTCTTGTGGAAAAAGATTATGCTTTGATTGATAATATAGTTATAAAGAGTATAATTTGAGTGCACACAAGAAATTCTCTTCGAGACCATATCGTGTTATTGATTCATTAGTGATATTGTCAAGGCTCATGCATGCATTTGATCTATGGCATTGGCAATGCATAATCTGGAGATCTAAACACAATTTTCTCTTCCTTAATTAAGCTGATTGATACATCTTTCATATTTAGTTGGTATGTTAGTACGTGTGTATATATATGTATATATATATATATATATATATATATATATATATATATATATACATCCTCAACTGGCTTTGTCGACAATTCACGCTAGCAGTTGCAATATGGATTGACGCAAGTTTCAATTATTGCATGCTGGCAGGCCATGCCTTCTTTGTCTCTACTTTTGTTTACAAGAATTAAATCTAGCTTGTAACTTCGACTTGACTCACTTATAGAAGGACAAAGTCTGTTGACTCAATGATGTTATTTGGTATTTATATAGTTCGATAGGAATCAAAGCTGCGGCTGAAAATAAATACGATCAGAGTGATTGTTCTATTGGCATAGTGCTAATTCGATCAGAGTCTTATGTTGCAGATCATAATAAAGTAAGATTTTTATGCTAAGGATGGATTCTGCTCTCCTCTCGTATGTATTGCTTTCCCACGCTTCTTCTCTGACTGAGATTTAGAATCCTTTGTGGTTGCAGCAAACAAAGCTCAAGAAAATTTTGCTCGGTCAGCAAGTCTATATGTATAATGGTTATGGAAACATTATTAGTCCCATATCGCAAAGGCTAAGTCATGGGAGTGAGGAAAGCAGTATAAAATAAGATCTAAGGGCCATTGGGAAACTCATCTTTGCGCTTTGGGCAATGACGCAGCTAGTGAGGTTATAACCGAGGCGTGTCAATTGCTAGTTGAGAACTATTTCCAAACCCCTCTATGGTAATTCAGTTGGGCTTAGAGAATTTTTGGAATAGCTCCCTCTAACCAAAGGTAAAGCCATATAAATCATTTATTTGCTAAATTTTAAGACAATAGTGATTCTATCATCAAAATACACTTGGTCCTTTAAAACCCATGTTGGTTTGGGGCAAAATTATTTTCCAGGTCCTTAAAAATCATTGTTGGTTTGGGACTACATTATTTTTCACAGATGATGCCGTAAACAACTGTAGGATTCTAGCACTGCATCATTTGTTGTTTATCACAAATAATGCCATAAGAACTATAAGATTCTGAAAATGGAGCATTTGTTGGGCTGGTCCATTTTTTTTACATTCACATTGTGACTAAAGGAAGGAATATACAAAACTATACTCCAACAATAGCTATATATCATTTTACCAACCTATAAATTAATTAAACTAGTATATTAAAACTGTACGATATTAACCCGACCTAGAGTTCTAGATTTCAAAGTTTTTGGAGGCGAGACTGAATCAGAATCCACGTTAGGATCCAGATCAACCCCAATGTCCCCTAGAAATTTGATCGGGATCAGATTCTACCATGACGAAACAGAAATGAGTCAGCGATTTGGATTAGCTATGCTTTCATAATCTAAAAAAGAAATATTTTGGTTGAGAAATTGATATTTCGTTATTCTTATTTTTATTGGGATGTTATTTTGGATAGAAAGTTTATATTCCTTAGGAATCAATAGATTACGTGTTTATCTTTATTATTATTATTATTTGTTTGTTATTTTGAGGTTAGTATTCATAATAACGAATCGACATCAGAATTCTTCGAAACCCAAGTCAAATTGAGATCGATTATGTCATTCACGAGTGGCGCATGCAGTCTTCCTCCTTAATTAGGAATTGTGTACCATATCCTAAGGGGTTCAAGAACATGTTAAAGACCTATCCATCATAGACGAAGTTTGCGTCATTCTCGACAGCTTATGGCAAAATTGTACTCTTCCAGGTAAACCAATAACAATAACTAAGTCTCCTTCCACTATTTCCTAATGAATCAAAACAAAGAACTTGCTCACTAGTTAAAAATCCTATAAACCCTAATTGTAAAATTGGATTAGTGGAACTTAAGTTCCCGTTCCTTGTCAGATTTGTATGAGAGCCTAGGTTTAGGCTTTTGTTTATGCATTTACGTAATCGTAGAATTTTACATTCAAACATTGAAGGTAGTGATTTGTTTGGTAATTTATCTTCATCGATATTAGACTAAAAAAAAACTGAAATAAAATATAGGTTCAATGTAGATGCAGATAGAGACTTTGAATGCTAGAGTTAATTAAATGGAAGCAATATGTGTTGTTGAACAACCCCACCAAATAATCATACGGGATCCATCTCATTCAGGAATAGAAAAAATTATTAGCGGACCAAATGCATATACAACACAACATGTTAGGGAGGGTTTAAATTTTGTATATACCCTACCACGAAAGGCTTAACCTTGCTAATCCTGCTCCACCTAGGAGAGAGAAACATAGATCTAGATTTCCTATTTTATCTATGATGATTCCGATGAGAAATATCGTCCAAGAGACTGGAACTATAAATTTTGAGGTGATGACATCACTAAGAAAGTAAAGGTAGAGGTCCCATTCTTTGATAATCGCCTTGATCCTAAGGCATTTAGTGATTGGTTGGTATAACATAGACAATTATTTTGAGTGGTTCAAAATGTGTGACGAGAGACGCATCTAATTTGTCAAAATAAAACTGACTGGATTTGCTAGGATATATTGGTCTTCTATTGAAATGGACAAAGAACGTTTAGGAAGAGTATATGTTGTCACAAGCGACGCCTAGGCGAGCAGGTTGGGGGAAGCCCACCTCGACCTGGATACGGAAAACCCATGCCAGACGACGGGCGCCTAGGCATACCTAGGCGGGCGCCTAGAGGCGACTAGGGGAATACATAGGCATGCCTAGGCAGTTGTTGAATATTTGTTATTATTACTTGATGTTGAATATTGGTTAATTCTTATTATATTGCTTAATGCTTATTTTAGGCTTATTATATTACTTATTGGTTATTTGGTTAATGCTTATTATATTGCATATTGCTTTAGTTATCAACTCTTCTCGTTACTTATGTTTATTAGTCATAAACTGTTCCTTTATACAGTTGTTGTTGCTTCTTAATATCTTACATATAACATTATATGTCATTCCCCTTTCCCGGCACACTTAGGCCCATGTTGTCTTTGGCACATATTGTCTTTGGCGTATGTTGATTGCTTGTCCGACCTTTGTTTAGATCGGACCCGTAAGTTATGGAGAAGAGTGGGTTTGGTTGGATTGGTGGCATGTGTGGCTATGATGGGTTTGAGTAATCCAATGGTCCACATCATAAACCTAAGCTATATACTCCTATTTCTCTCTCTGCTCATTATTTTCATTCTATTTTTCTCTCTTAGGTTTTTTCTCCCTCCGTAGACAAGTATATCTAGCACAAGAGAAGAACCATAGATTTATGCATGTTGTTAATTCTTAATAATTTTTGTTGTTTCTAGCTCATGTTGTCGGGACCGAGCAACCTTCATCTTTAATACTTGTCATTCTTGATTTTCTTGGTTGAAATTGCATAAACCAGAGTTTGGGTCTATGGGTTCACTTTTGTTTTCTTGGGGCTTGATCTACCAAAACTTCATGCTTTACAAAACTAATTAGCTCATAGTGTAGAGCACCATATTTTATGTAATTTTTCTTTTGGTCGTGCTTGTTTTCGAGTCCAGCTAAGTTCAGTGTTAAAACTTGATATAATACGTATACTAAATGGCTTACTGGAGAATAAGAACAGTGCTCTATAAAGAGTATGCAAGAGAACCCCTTTGACGTAGAAATACGTATGTTTCACTTTGGGTGCATTAGTGTGTTGTCCTAACTCCTCATGCGTACTAATCATACTGCACTTAGTCTTCTAGCAAAAGTACGCCAGTCACACTCTTGGTGCATATTAAATCAAAGTTTTTCCTAGAAAACCAAAAAAAAGTGCGTCACAGTCAGTCCGCGCATATTCTTCGAGTTGGCAATCTGGTGCACTTTTTTTATGTTTCATCAGCCGGCGCACTTTTTTTACGTTTGGTAACTCGCATACTTTTTCCTCTTCATTTATAGAGGGGCAAAGCTTTGGTTGGTTTCTCAATTTATGTATTATTGATTTGTGTACTCCTCGACTGACAAGTTTCTCGACTGTCGAGCTTTGACCTCGGATTGTGTGTTTTGTCTTGTAGCTAACTTGCAAGCATATTTTCCCTGAAAGTGTGCTTTATTCTTGCCTGCGCACTTTTGTCAAGTGCGCCATCCTTTGTAGCTCGCGCACTTTCTTGTGAAAGATCGCCACGGCCTAGTTTTATTCGTTTGTGCGCCACTGCCTCATTCTAGTCGTTTGTGCGCCACTGCCTAAGTTTTAGTCATTTGTGCGCCACTTCCTAGTTTTAGTCGTTTGTTTGCCATTTCCTAGTTTTGGTCGTTTGCGCGCCAACCTTACTTCTATGTATTTTGTGTGCCAACTTGCTTTCTGTGCTTACTGTTTTCTACGCACGTTGAGCCCTATAGATATGGCCCTATTGTCATGACCTACACCCAATGTAGGGGTACGAGTAGTGAACAATGTCCAGTCTACCCCACAACGTCGATGGTAGAACGCTATTTTGGTAAACTATCTAACTAGCAATAATGATCAACAAGATATATAAAAGCCATCAATGATATATAAATAATTAATCACAGATCTATAAGATGGAACAAGGCACGAAATATGATATAAAGAACTAAAGAGTCAAGAATACAACTCACAAGACAGGGAGTAATATCTAATGAGTCTCGAATTAAAAATACTAACTGTCAAAGCTGAAGACAAATCCAGTACAATATAAACCTATCTACTAAGCTACTGGTAAAGTATCATCTGCCTTAACCGGGATGAGTCCCTCCTGAGCCACAGTCTCTATCTCTGAGCCAACTACATCTTGAGACCCGTAGTGAGTGGGATACCACTCCTCAGTGTCATATGTGAAAAATATATCTAGTAGGAAAGAAGCAAAGTACAACTCCAAAAGTAGTTCCAATAAATGATAAAAACTATAAAACAGTAAATAGAGAGCATAAATAGGAGAAACAGAGCATGGCAGGAATATATTAAAATAAGAAAATACGAAAAATACATACAGGAGATACGAATATCATATATGAAAAATAAAATAACTATCTAAGTGAGTGAGTACCAGTAACAATATGTGATCGGCTTGGGTAATGCTCAAGAAGCACGGGCCTAGTTAATCATATGTGCAGTGTATGATTAACACTATTCAAGGAAAACAAGAATTCCGGAGGAATAATTATATATCTACACTAAATACAAGATCGACTTGTATAGTGGTTCCAACCATGGCACGTTATGACACGGGATACTGTGAGAAGTCGCGACTCTTCTCATGAATCAGTGTCTTTACTCGCATAAGAACAACAGGGCTCGTACAAGGGATACACCAGGAACTACCAGAATAATATCTCATGACGGGATCCAGGAATAATAATCCGTATAACATGTGTCAGAAATGTCAAGGATATCTACACTAAATACAAGAAATATAGAGGATATCATAAATGGAAAACTCTCAGATAATGTACTTGCCTGGAATCCGAGATAAAGTATCAACCTGTATCAGGAATGGTGCCTCTACGATCTAAATATGGAATATTACATAAAGACAAGATTTTGAAATGATAACAAGTTAAACTAGTCCAAATCTAGGTCATAAAGCCATTTCTAGGTCAAAATAATCAAACTAGGTCAACTCTAGGTCAAACTAGTCAAACTTGGTTAAACTAGCAATTTCTAGGTTGTACGAGTCCATCTCTAGGTTATTAGGTCCAAACACTACTTAACTAGGCTATATGAGCTATATTAGGATACCCGAGTATCGATATGATACTGTACCTCAAGATACTCGAGATACTCTAATATCTACCTATTAGTATAACTAATACTATACTAGCAAGATATAATACTTGGCTTTGAGCCAACAAGACAATTACCTACCCATTGGTATGAGATACCAATACCCCATGATATCTCATCTCACTTACCTTGGGATTGCTGAAGGTAACCTAGAACCAACTTACCCTCACTAATATTTAGACTATCTAGTATCTATATACACTAACATATAGTGTATTAGCTAATTCACATATATCTATCTTATCCACTAATCTTATATTTAACTACTAACTAGACAACATGCTAACAACAAACTCTACACAACTCATAACAACTACTACAATCCTTAACTTCTAACATTAACAATTTACTGACAAACAACTAATCCACAAATACTAATAATAAACTGTTACTAACTTCTATATATATTAACCTATACTAAACAATACTAACAGTCCTCTATTAAATTATACTAACATCTAATTCACACAACTAATATTCCTACCATCCTCTAAACCATCAATAACAGCCCCCAACCTCTGTTGTCTGCTGCTAACAGACCCCTACGCAACTGTGATGTGCATATTTGCACAGTACAATCCCCCCCTCTCTCTTGCTCCTCCTATTCCCTTGTTGTACCATGCAACTGAGATCACATCCCCTTCAGTTAGTTTCAGACCACATTCTTACACAACCTACAACTGTCCCACAATGCAACCCGATTGTGTTCTAGCACACAATGCTGCTCTTCCCTCCTTGCTTCATCTGACCATTGTCCACTGTGCACGAGCACACAAGACCAAGACCCCATCTAACTGTCACCACCCCATTTCCAGAGCCGGGTATTTTTTTTTTTAATTTGGTTAATTGTGTATTATTTATAATTAATTGTATTTATAATTAATTAATGATTGTATTATTTTTTATATTGATTGTTTTAGGATTTTGGCTAGCCTGGACCCATGTCAGACCCTAGTGGACCCATGTTCGACCCAGCCCATACCCCTATGAGACTTATTTTTGGGTTTAGAATATTTATTATATTTTTAGTGGGTTAGTTGGAGAGATTTGGAGTTATTTTGAGTGCTTTTGGAACCCCGAAACCCAAAACCCAAGTTAGGAGGGCATTTTGGACTTTTGGACTTTATGTAACCCTTTATTAGGTGTTTGGCCGGCCCTACTTTCCCATACCCGACCACAAACATAGCAGGAGTAGCCCCTCTTCTTCTTCTTCTTCTTCTTCTTCTTCTTCTTCACTTCTTCTTCTTCTCCACTCTTCCCTTCTTCTTTCTTTCTCCTTCCCACTTCCAAACGAGTAAGTTTCTCCATTTTCTCTCCTTCCTCCTTCTATTTCTTCTACTTATGTGTACCCTAACCCTAAATTCTTCCCCAACCTAGGTGGGTAGAGCTTAGATTTGTTGTTGGAGCTAGATTTGGGAGCTTGGAAGCTTGGTTTGGTGGATTTGGAGCTTTTTGGAGACTTTGGCTTGGGATTCCAACTCCCAAGAGGTAAACCCTAATTTTTTCACTTGTAATTACTTTTATATAGTGTAATTAATAGTTTATAACCTTTCTAGACCCTTAGGCTACCCGTGGGAGGAAGTTGGAACTAGTTTTGTTGTGTTTTGAGGCTTTAACACTAGGTTTTGTGTCAATTTCGGGTGGAATCCAAATTTGGCCCAATTTTGGGTGATGCCCTAGGTTAGACGGACCTAGGTAGACATTGTCGGGTGTCTTGAGGGTGAGTGCGTGTCTCCGTTTGGACACAGAAAGTCGTGTCACGGAGAAACGGGCGTTTTGGGCCAATTTGGGGTTTTCGTCATCGTCGGTTCTAAGTGCTTGCGCATTTTTGCCACGGACCTTGAATCGACGCGGTAGCATTTTTTCTAGGATCTAGACATCGTTTAGGACCCGTGGGTAAATTTTGGGCCGATTCCGAGTTGGTTTGGTGTGCGTTTCAGGAGGTTTTTCGAACCGCACACCGCGTGTTCGTCGAAATGACCGAACGGCCATTTCGGCGTGGTTTCTTAGTTTCGGGCTTGTGCGCGCGTTGGGTTAGCATCAGGGAGTGTGTGCTAGAATTCTCGAGCTATATTTTGTATATTTATAGGTGTTTGTGCGTGTCGGGGTCGTTGGACGCGCGTTGGTGCGGCGTTGTGAGCGTTGTGCGTTGTGGTGTGTTGTGTTTATATATATATGTATATATATATATATATATATTTGTGTGTGTTTCTATATATATATATATATATATATATATATATATATATATATATATATTTCTATTTATATGTGTGTTTTTATGTGTTTGTGAGTGTGTTAGTGAGTGCTTGTGTGAGTGTGTTAGTGAGTGCTTGTGTGAGTGTGTTGGTGTTAGTGTATGTGTAGGTGACTGTGTGTGTGAGTGAGTGTTTATAGATATATATATATATATATATATATATATATGAGTATATGTATGTCTCTATGAGTATATATGTATGAGTGTTTGAGTGTGTGCTAGTGTGTGTGAGAGTGTGTGTGTGAGGGTGTGTGAGAGTGAGAGTGTGTGAGTGAGTGTATATATATATGTTTGAGTGTGTGTGTGTGTATATGCATATATATATTAGTATGTATATATATATATAGATATATGTGTGTATATACATATATAGATGTGTGTTTATATATATATATATATATATATATATAGATATGTGTTTGTGTATATAAGTGTGTGTGTTTGTGCATATGAGTGTGTGTGTTAATATGTGTGTATTAGTATATATGTTAGTATGTGTGTGAATATATATATAAGTTAGTGTGTATATATATCTATAGAGTTATATATATGTATGTATATATATGTATGATTATATATATATATATATATATATATATATATATATATATATATATATATATATATATATATATATATGTATGATTGTATATATATATATATATATATATATATATATATATATATATATATATATATATATATATATATATATATATATATATAGGTGTGTGTGTGTGTGTGTGTCTGTATGTGTTTGTGTGTGTGTGTGAGAGTGAGAGGGAGGCTGAACAGCAGCAGCAGGCAGCAGCTGCAGCAGCAGCTAGGCAGCAGCAACAGCAGCTATGTAGCAGCAGCAGCTAGGCAGCAACAGCAGCAGCTAATGCAAGAACAGCAGCAGCAATTGCGAGGGAGAGAGAGTGGTATATATATATATAGATATAGCTAGATAGATAGATGAATAGATAAATAGATAGATAATTAGATAGATAGTTAGATGGATAGAATTTTAGATAGATTGATAGATTGATACCTAGTTAGATAGATGGATAGTTAGAAAGATAGTGAATAGATAGATAGTTATATCTATCAAAGGTATAGATATATATATTCCTATAGCTATATATATCTATAGATATCTAGATAGATAGATATATACGTATATATGAGTTTAGGTAAGGTATGTATATGTTGTGGTTGTGGATACCTATATATATATATATATATATATATATATACATAGATACTTAGATATGTATAATATATGTATTAGATATATATTTTCTAGCCTATATTATTAGCTAGGTATATATCTATAAGCATATTAGCTAGAGGGGTAGTAGGGTTGAGTTTAGAGAGGTATCTTCGAGCGGGGGGGGCAATTGCCTATGTTTGAGTTTAGAGATAAGTTTTTATGCTTATATGTATATATTTACGCGTGCTAGCATAGGTTTTAGCGGGTTTAGGCGGGGTGCGTAGCGTAGGGTGAGGTATTGAATACCAAGGGTATCCCGGTATCTCGAGGAGGCGAGTTTGAGAGTTTTCTAGCTTAATGACCTAGTTTTGACCTAGAATTTCAGGGGCACCCTAGTTTGACCTAGACTTGACCGTAGTTGACTCGGTTGACCGCCAAAGTCAACTTTTGACCTAGTTTTGACCCAGAGTTGACTTTTTGGATCCATAGTTGACTTTTTAACCCAGATTTCACCGGTTTGACCCGTTTGACCTAGAACGACCCTAGAAGCCTATTTTTAGTTATTTTATATCTGTTTAACTTATTAGAACCCTATTTAACCTTGCTTTTCATAATAGGTCCTTGCGACACCGGTTCGGATCGCCAGTTGCTCAGGACGTCAGGCGAGTACATTCTCTGATAGTTTTTATTATCTGATGATTATTATGATTCAGCTTCTAGTATAGTATCATCTGCTTTTTCTGGCACAACACGGGTCACTGACTGGTATTTCTGGATTTATTTACTTACGATACGTATTTTCCATGTTTCTAGCCTCTATTCTGGCATTACCAACAGGCATCACTACAGGCATCACTCATGTTTCAGGCTGGACTCATCTTGATTTACGTGTCGGGTCTTGGATTCACTTGTATTAGTCGGGGTGGGGAAATACTCGAGTAGACATGTAAATATTCCCATCTGGAATCATCAGGAATCACTCCCTCTGGTTTTATCTGGAATGATAGCAGCCGCGCACGCAGTGCGCGGTGAGCCGTACTTAACCCTAGCCGTTTACATGTCGAAACAAGTATTTCAAAGACACCGAGTTCATTCTTTATAGTCTGGACTCTCTTGTATTTCTTGCTGGTCTCACTTACATGTTTCTGGACTTGACTCACTACATGTATTTCATGCTGGACTCACTACACGTTCATGTACACGGACTTGATCTTAGCTTAGATTTCTTGTATCTTGCAGTTATTACTATCTTGTTTCTGATATTCCTGCATCTTTACCTTTAATCACCAATGATTTATATATTTCTTGTTTCATACTTGCTTCATTCTTCTTGCTACTTGCTATGACTATTTTATAGTTTTTATCATTTAAATGGAACTGCTGCTAGAGATGTACTTGCCCCAGTCCTGACTGGACATATTTTTTAGAGTATCCGGATGAGTAATGTCCGACATTTTATGGACCTGAGCATGTCGATGGTGCAGACAGGGACCCTCTAGTATAGGAGTAATTTCCGGGTTGGTAGCCGGGATCACTAGGACCTGTTGTTGTTTTTATTAGCTTTTAGCACTGGATTTGTCTCCGATTTTGGATTGAGACCTTGTATTGTATATTATTTTGGATGACGTATTATTATTATTGATGTTGTGGTTGTTGTAGTAGTTATTGTTGGTTAGACTTTGGAGTTGTTAGTCTTCTTTGTTATCTTATCGTGCTTAGATTCGTGATTGAGTACTTGACTATCATTATGATATTGCTCCACCGTTTGGAGTTGAGATCTTGACAGGGATATATATTGATTGCGTGAGATTGTTATCTAGATAGTTGACCTAGACAGCGATCTACCGTCGATGCTGCGGCGTAGGCTGGACGTACCCACGACTCATGCCCAATTTTTCGGGTACGGGTCGTGACACATTTTTGGTGGCGGCCCATGCAGGTCTCTATTCGCAATTAGTGCGATATCGTGGTGGTACAACAAATTAGTTGTACTGCTGCGAGCCTGCTGTAGGATCTAGGATCTAGGATAAGAGTGTACTCAATCGTGACTAGGAACAATTCCAATCTAATTAGTCTAAAATTGCTTTCTTTTGAAATATTATCGTCCTTCTTTGATGATATCGTATCTTGCACTGTATTGACTTCTTTTGATCTGTGTTCAGGATACCTCCGAAGACACGATCCCATCGTACCGTTCCAGCAGTTGCCACTGAGAGGTCTGCTACCTCTCGTCCAGCTCGTATTCAGGCAGCTGCTACCGCTCCACTCACCACTCTTGCGGTCGAGGGAGCATCTGCTTCTCTCGGGGATCCTCCTTCACCTGTCGATCCGAGGACTACCCCAGTCGTTCCGGTGGTTCCTCCACCACTTCCTGCTCTAGTAGATGCCGCACAGTTGTTTGCGTTCTTCAGGGAGATGATGGACGTACAGTACCGTCAGGTGGATATGATGAGGCTGGGCATTGAGAACGCCCACCAGGTGGCCATGACAGGAGTGGATAGGGTGGCACAGATTCAGCCACAGGCAGATCAGATTCAACATCCGATGCCAGGTAGTATTATTGACTTTCAGAGGATGCGGCCCAAGGGGTTCCGTAGTACATAAGGGATCCTGTACGCGGATGATTGGATAGAGCAGATTGAGGGGATCTTCAGGCTGGCACAGATTCCAGATAGCATGCAGATAGAGACAACGGGCAGCCAGATGTTCGACCTCGCCTTGACATGGTATCATACAGATACGAGGATCGCAGCACCAGGGCTTACTTGGGAGGCTTTCAATAGGCTTTTTAAGGAGAAGTTTTTCCCAGATGTGGCGCTCAGTACTTTGGAGAGCCAGTTCGAGGTACTCGTCCAGGGGAGCATGACGGTGGAAGAGTACGCAGCAGAGTTATGCCATCTGGGCAGATTTGTAGATGGCTTGAGTGAGGCAGCAAAGGCGAGGAAGTTTCGCAAGGGCTTGGTCATGGCGGTCAAGTCTTTGACCAGGATCGACCGCGAGGCAACTTTCGAGCAGATAGTAGGAGATGCTCAGAGAGCAGAGGATGACTTGGAGCTCAAGTCCAAGAGAGACAGGGATGATTCAGGCAGTGCCAGTGTAGTGCGGGACCGGCTAAGCGTCCCTATATGTAGAAGGCAGCACAGCAGGGTCAGGATCAGAGGGTGCCCACTTGTGCCTACTGCAGGAAGGCAGGACACACTTGGGATGTTTGTAGGAGGAGGCTGAAGGTATGTTTGTTTTGTGGATCCGCTGCTCACCAGATGCGAGATTGCCTTACTGCACCTCCATTGGGTGGAGCACATGATCAGAGAGTTGGAGCTAGGCCACCTGTGGCACAGCATCATGCCCTGCACCAGCAGAGGGATACACCCCAGCAGGGCAGGGCTTATGCGTTGACGGTCGAGGAGGCCGATGCTACGGGTGTTGGGTTAGCAGGTTTGTCTCTTTGTTCTTCTTCCGGTCCTTTCCATTCCTTGTGGTGTACTTTATTAGTACCTATTAGATTTTTATTGTGCTATGATAGATAGTGTAGTGACCCTAATTGAGACTGTGATAACACGACCAGTAGGACCCTGATCTTGTATGTTGTATAGGTAGAATTTCTTGACTGTGATTGTTGGGGGTTTGACCCAGAGGGAGTGCAATTGACTTTAAATTTCAAGGATAAATTTTTTTAAGGAGGATAGGCTTGTCACCACCCCATTTCCAGAGCCGGATATTTTTTTTAATTTGGTTAATTGTGTATTATTTATAATTAATTGTATTTATAATTAATTAATGATTGTATTATTTTTTATATTAATTATTTTAGGATTTTGGCTAGCCTGGACCCATGTCAGACCGTAGTGGACCCATGTCCGACCCAGCCCACACCCCTGTGAGACTTATTTTTGGGTTTAGAATATTTATTATATTTTTAGTGGGTTAGTTGGAGAGATTTGAGTTAGTTTGAGTGCTTTTGAACCCCGAAACCCAAAACCCAAGTTATGAGGGCATTTTGGACTTTATGTAACCCTTTATTAGGTGTTTGGTCGGCCCTACTTTCCCACATCCGACCACAAACACAGCAGGAGTAGCCCCTCTTCTTCTTCTTCTTCTTCACTTCTTCTTCTTCTCCACTCTTTCCTTCTTCTTCCTTTCTCCTTCCCACTTCCAAACGAGTAAGTTTCTCCATTTTCTCTCCTTTCCCCTTCCATTTCTTCTACTTATGTAAACCCTAACCATACATTCTTCCCTAATCTAGGTGGCTAGAGCTTATATTTGGTATTGGAGCTAGATTTGGGAGCTTCGAAGCTTGGTTCGGTAGATTTGGAGCTTTTTGGAGACTTTGGCTTGGGATTCCAACTCCCAAGAGGTAAAACCTAATTTTCCCCCTTGTAATTACTTTTATATAGTATAATTAATAGTTTAGAACCTTCCTAGACCCTTAGGCTACCCGTGGAAGGAAGTTGGAACTAGTTTGGCTGTGTTTGGAGGCTTTAACACTTGGTTTTGTGTCAATTTTGGGTGGAATCCGAATTTGGCCCAATTTTGGGTGATGCCCTAGGTTAGACGAACCTAGGTAGATATTGTCGGGTGTCTTGAGGGTGAGTGCGTGTCTCTGTTCGGACACGGGAAGTCGTGTCACGGAGAAACGGGCGTTTCGGGCAAATTTGGGGTTTTCGTCGTCGTCGGTTCTAAGTGCGTGCGCGTTTTCGTCACGGACCTAGAATCGATACGGAAGCATTTTTTCTAGGATCTAGACATCGTTTAGGACCCGTGAGTAAATTCTGGGCCGATTCCGAGTTGGTTTGGTGTGCGTTTCAGGAGGTTTTCCGAACCGCACACCGCGTGTTCGTCGAAATGACCGAGCGGCCATTTCGGCGTGGTTTCTTAGTTTCGGGCTTGTGCGCACGTTGGGTTAGCATCGGGGACTGTGTGCTAGAATTCTCGGGCTATATTTTATATATTTATAGGTGTTTGTACGTGTCGGGGTCGTTGGACGCGCGTTGGTGGGGCGTTGTGAGCGTTGTGCGTTGTGGTGTGTTGTGTTTATATATATATGTATATATATATATTTTTGTGTGTTTCTCTATATATATATATATATATATATATATATATATATATGTGTGTGTTTTTATGTATTTGTGAGTGTGTTATGAGTGCTTGTGTGAGTGTTTCGTGTTAGTGTATGTGTAGGTGAGTGTGTGTGTGAGTGTGAGTGAGTGTTTATATATATATATATATATATATATATATATATATATATATATATATATATATATATATATATATATATATGAGTATATGTATGTGTGTATGTGCATATATGTATGAGTGTTTGAGTGTGTGCTAGTGTGTGTGAGTGTGTGTGTGTGAGGGTGTGTGAGAGTGAGAATGTGTGAGTGAGTGTATATATATATGTTTGAGTGTGTGTGTGTATATGCATATATATATTAGTGTGTGTATATATATATAGATATATGTGTGTATATACATATATAGATGTGTGTTTATAAATATATATATATAGATATGTGTTTGTGTGTGTTTGTGCATATTAGTGTGTGTGTTAATATGTGTGTGTATATGTATATATGTTAGTATGTTTGTGAATATATATATAATTTAGTGTGTATATATATTTATAGAGTTATATATATATATGTATATATATATATATATATATATATATATATATATATATATATATATATATATATTTATATATATATATATATATATATATATATATATATGTATGATTGTATATATATATATATATATATATATATATATATATATATATATATATATATATGTATATGTATATATATATGTATATATATATAGGTGTGTGTGTCTGTATGTGATTGTGTGTGTGTGTGAGAGTGAGAGGGAGGCTGAACAGCAGCAGGCAGCAGCAACAGCAGCTATGCAGCAGCAGCAGCTAGGCAGCAACAGCAGCAGCTAGGTAGCAATAGCAGTAGCTAATGCAAGAGCAGCAGCAGCAAATACGAGGGAGAGAGAGTGGTATATATATATATAGATATAGCTAGATAGATAGATGAATAGATAATTAGATAGATAGTTAGATGGATAAAATTTTAGATAAATAGATAGATTGATAGATTGATACCTAGATAGATAGATGGATAGTTAGAAAGATAGTGAATAGATAGATAGTTATATCTATCTAAGGTATAGATATATATATACCTATAGCTATATATATCTATAAATATCTAGATAGATATATATATACGTATATATGAGTTTAGGTAAGGTATGTATATGTTGTGGTTGTGGATACCTATATATATATATATATACATAGATACTTAGATATGTATAATATATGTATTAGATATATATTTTCTAGCCTATATTATTAGCT